>RDPX01000060.1:2610102-2789338 GCA_003991215.1 Morbakka virulenta | reverse complement strand
AACCAATCACTGAAACGATCTTACCCAAGGAACAAGCAGGTTTCTGGCCAGGTCGATCTTCCCAGGATCAAGTTGTATTACTTACAGAGGATATTGAATATCCTTTTGACAAGAAACGTAAGGTAAGAGTTGTATTTGTTGACCTTTCTGCAGCCTGTGACACTGTGTGGCACCGTGGGCTTACACTGAAATTGTTGAGAACAATACCATGCAAGGAAATTGTTCGTGTCATTGTCACCATGATATCACAGCGGCGGTTTCATGTACATGTGGGTGCAAAGAAATCACGCTGCCGAACCCTAACTAATGGTGTACCACAAGGTTTAGTCATTGCCTCACTTCTTTTCAACCTGTACACACATGATATACCCACAACTATCAGTAAAAAATACATATATGCTAATGATATAGTCCTTAAGACTTGTCATAAGACGTTTGATGTAATTGAAAGAACATTATCACGAGATATGGATATCATCAGCAAATACCTCAAAAATTGGAGACTCGAACTGAATATCACCAAAGCTGTTTCCACCGTGCTTCATCTTGCTAATCGAAGAGCTTATTATGAACTCAATGTCTCAATATATGGTATGAGGTTACTTTTTGAGAAAACTCCCAAGTACCTTGGTGTCACACTAGACCATACTCTCTCATACAAACATCATTAGATTGAAGTCTCTTCTAAAGTTACCAAGCGATGTAACCTACTAAGGCGTATTGCTGGCAATCGGTGAGGTACTGATTTCTTGACTTTGAGATCATCTGCTTTGGCCTTGTGTTACTCTGCTGCTGAATATTGTTCTACTGTTTGGAGCCAAAGCCATCACTGCAATAAAGTTGATGTTGCACTTTCCGTAATAAATGCTTGAGACCAGTGAGTGGTTGTATAAAATCGACTTCAACTAATGTTCTTCCCATTCTTTGTGGCATTGAACCTGCCGACTTAAGAAGAGATAAAAATATATTGAATTTATTTTATCGTGTGCTATCAGAGGAAGGGCACATTCGTGAAAAATTGGTTGCATATCCACTTACAAACAATGGGTTGGTAAGCAAAGTTCCACTTTCGAATCGTATGCACCTTTTAGCTTCCACCATAAACGATACAGCATCTGTCAAATCTTGGACTGCTAATGTGTGGAAACAGCGATGGAGTAATGCAGACAATCAGCTTTCCCAATTTATTCCTGAACCTACGGTGAAACCTCCTGGACATGACCTGAAGCGTGAACAATGGGTGCTCTTAAATCGATTACGATCTGGATATGGACGATATGCCGATTTCATGCATAGAATTGGTCTGAGGGACAATTCATTTTGTCGTTGTGGTGAAATTCAATCCCATCAACACGTATTGATTTGCCAACTGATAGGTATTCGAGGTGATATCAAAACCGTTGATGAGAACTTCCGTTTGTGGCTCAGTGACAATGTCTTAGATATTTAGCATTTTTTTTGTTGATCATACGCATATATATATATGTATATATATATATATATATATACTTGCAGTATAAGGAAAAATTTAGGAGACAAAATATGCAAAGAACTGGATTTTAAAAATTGACCTTCAGTTGCCATTGACTACACCAAGTAAGGTATAGGCGCCAAATTATTACCAAAGTACTTTTTTCAATTGAACATTTTTTCAAGTTTTTAGTTTTAAACCCTGACTTAATTTGGTTGTTTTCTTCATTTGATTCGACCAATACTTTTTGCATCGACATTGTTTGAATAGATTGACGTTATATGCAGCGAATAAGATGTAATAAAGCACTTTACTATTCATCTTATAAAATGACTATAACACATCCAGCATCAGAAAATTACGTACGTAAGAATGACACCGTACTTACCCGCTATATTAAAATATATAATTCACTAGAAATGTGCTATTATACCATTAAGCCATTTTCAGCTGACTTTAGGTAGTAATACTTTACTACAAGTTTGTCCTGTAATAAACTACACTGTAAAAAATAGGATAACATTTTAACATATACAATAGCAAAACAGGGTAACATAAGGATAATTTTTTAACATGCAAGATAGCAAATAGGGTAACATACAGGATAATTTTTTAACATGCAAGATAGCAAATAGGGTAACATATAGGAAAAATTTTTAACATGCAGGATAGCAAATAGGGTAACATAAAGGATAATTTTTTAACATGCAGGATAGCAAATAGGGTAACATAAAGGATAATTTTTTAACATGCAGGATAGCAAATAGGGTAACATAAAGGATAATTTTTTAACATGCAGGATAGCAAATAGGGTAACATACAGGATAATTTTTTAACATGCAGGATAGCAAACAGGGTAACATAAAGGATAATTTTTTAACATGCAGGATAGCAAATAGGGTAACATAAAGGATAATTTTTTAACATGCAGGATAGCAAATAGGGTAACATAAAGGATAATTTTTTAACATGCAGGATAGCAAATAGGGTAACATACAGGATAATTTTTTAACATGCAGGATAGCAAACAGGGTAACATAAAGGATAATTTTTTAACATGCAGGATAGCAAATAGGGTAACATAAAGGATAATTTTTTAACATGCAGGATAGCAAATAGGGTAACATAAAGGATAATTTTTTAACATGCAGGATAGCAAACAGGGTAACATAAAGGATAATTTTTTAACATGCAGGATAGCAAATAGGGTAACATAAAGGATAATTTTTTAACATGCAGGATAGCAAATAGGGTAACATAAAGGATAATTTTTTAACATGCAGGATAGCAAACAGGGTAACATAAAGGATAATTTTTTAACATGCAGGATAGCAAATAGGGTAACATAAAGGATAATTTTTTAACATGCAGGATAGCAAATTGGGAAACATAAAGGATAATACACATTCTCTCTAAAAGTAACAGAAAGGTAAAAATAACTTGAAGACAGTTTAGACACTAAAAACCATATTCTAATAAGATGTTCAGAATGTGAAGGTAAACTTCGCTAATTCAAAATACATTTTTTCCCAGTAGCATGAAAATCTATCTATTTTGTATCACTGAAGAGCGCCTGTTGAAGCTGGTGTTAATTCTACATATCTGACAATTTTTTTTACACCATTATTATTTAAAGTTGTTTTTTTCTATAAGCCATTGCTGTTCATCCCTCTATAGAAACAATGAAGACTTTATTTTCAGCCTCAGCTAAAGTGTGCTTACTCAAACGAAACTTAGTATTTTGATTAAGTATTTTGAGTGAAACTTATTCCCTTAAATAATATGTAGAATCCCTTTCCGGGCTTCTAAACTGTACTATGCGCCAACGTTAATATTGCTGATAACCTAATATACATCTATATTTATGACAAATAAAGATTTAGAAACAGGTATTGCCTAGATTACTTTCAAAAGACGGAAACCTGCTTAAAATATAGGATAATCATGTCATACGGAAAGTTTGAATAGCTAAAAGTGAACATAAAAAGAAGAAATAGAATCATGTTCGGAAAATTGACAGAAGGAATGGAATGTAAATAATATCAACGGTAACTGTTGTGAGCAGCCGGCAAACAAAATGGTTGACAACAAGCTGATTGTTCTCTTTTGTTAGACTCTCACTAATGCTACACTGAAATTCTTAAAAGCTTATAAATTCCCTTTTTCAATATGAAGAAAAGAAGGCTCATGGGAAGGCTAACGTGACAAATAAAAGTGTAGGTATAGACCCAATATGCTTTTATTTAGATTGGCAAATTCCAATTGCTCCAATGCCATTTTTGTCCTTTTTGTTTTTAAAAAAAGAAAATTCAGTGAAATTATTTTCATTAATGTATAATATTGTATTTTCATTATTATTTAATAGTACACTTTCATTATAATAATAAAATAATAATAAGCAAAACATCACCAACCTAATTAAAAATATCCCTACTATTTCGTACTGTATTGTCCCAATTTCAAGACTGGATTATTAAATACGCTTACATTTATACAATGATAAGCAGTTCCAGGAAAGTCCAATTCTTAAGTCGTTAATTTTTAATGTAATACAAACACACAACAGTTGTCACTGAAATTATTGTTAGAATTCTTTTAGTAAATATTTAACTTTTTCAAAATAATTTTTGAAATTGTTCATATCTTTTTAATTACGAGAGTTAAATTTAGAAGTTCTATTTTGTTTCAGAAAAAAATATATATATACATTTACATACATACAAACAATTGAAAATACCGTAGCAATAACTGATCGCGTTTCATGCAAAACTGAATGTCATTGAATATAACCTGATACGTGAAAACACAAAATGTGAAGTTGCTTTTGAGTCTTTTTAGTTTTTTGCCGCTTGCTTTGAAAAAAAGCTTTTCACTTAGATTTGGGTTAAAAAATAGTTTTTTAAAAAAGTCTTTCAGGAATTTACCTGAGTAACCAATTGCTATGTATATTGACAATTATTCATTTATAGCTTTTAGAAAAATACGTTGGGGGTAGACCTAGGAAACAAGAGAAAATCGGGAGACTTTGCCATCTGTTTCTGGCATCTGTGTACTCGGCAAGTGAAACATGACTACCTTGCCACAATACATTTCCACCTGTATCGGTATTTTTTCAATATGACGCTTTTTTCACTGTCCGTTCCAAAAGAAACGATTTTAGATAAAGGGCAACCTACTGTACAAAGTTAAATATCTATTACACAAACCGTCAGATTTTTTACTTTTGATAAAGGCTACTAGTCTACGGGAAGGTAATAAATGCAAGAAAAATATTCCTTCCAACCCTTTTATCTCACAAATAAAATAAATTATGTAATTTTATCTCATATATTACAATGTCACATATTTCAGCTAGTTCTGAAAAAAAGCTAAAATTAATGAATAATTTCCCAAAATAGATCTGTTAGATCTCTATTTTTCCTCTTCATGTTTTCTTCCATCAATTAGCCAATTGGTCAAAAAATGCAACCAGTAATTTAACTCTACACTCTACTTTTTGCTATAGCTATTCATGTTTCTGTTGTTCAAAATTATAAGTACTAATTTTTTCCTCCGTATTTTAAATCATAGATACCCTCTTAATAGGTTTCAACAAAAGTGCGATCAAGGGTACTAATTTGTTTTAAATGTGGTTGATCAACAAATTATCTGGTAATACCAATCATTTTGTGTTGTTGTAATATTTGAAAGAAGTAAGTAGGAATTGTACTCCTTGAAACTGTGATGGTCCACAGATATTATTTTTAGTTGTATCACTTACGCAGTAGATTTGCTGAAGATGAGATTTAATACATATCCATCACCCCACCTAGGATTAGTGCCAGTATTATTTGTTACAGACCCATAGGGAGAAAGTGAATGCGTCATGGAGAGAAACTCATGGGTAGACACTGTGGGTGAGGGAAGGCAGCAAGACTGTTATTGTAGTTAATTTTTAAAAACGTTTTTTGGGAGAGAATTGTATTTAATCATTCCGCTGCAAACTCGATGTGTGTTTTTTGACAAAATCCACTTAATTTGATCTTGGATATAACAAAATGCAGTACTTATTGCTGGTGAATAATAGGAGTTTTGTGTAAGACAGTCTAGGTTTCAAGGGCACATAACAATTAATAGCACCTTTTTACTCCAAGGTGCAGCAGTTATCCATGAGATTATTCTGAAAAACGACAGCGCTGGAAATCCTATTTGATAATGGCACCCAACTGTTCTTGTTGCTGAAGGAAAGAGAAACATCTGTTTTACAATTGTTGTTACCCTTTATAAAATGCCTATTTAAAATATACTTTCTTTTTTATCTAATGCCTTAATTTAACTGTTTTCTCTCTGTCCCTAGTACAACAGTTGAACAAATGAGATGCTTTCACAAAAATACACGTCAATAAAAGATCAAACCGCTACTTTATTGTATAATTCTCCGACCATAACAGGACCCCTTTACTTTAATGTTTTAAACGTCAATTCCAGGTTTTCCTAGGTTTTGTATACTTCAACCTGGGATGATTCAACAGTCAGCATACATTTTTGCATTTCTACCTGCCCTGTAAGAGCTCCATACATCGAACATTTTCTGGCATTGTTTATACCCAGTAATGCAGTATCTTTATTAATCATGGGCACCTTGAAGGCCCTTTTGTCAAGAGAAGGGCATTTTCGTCTACTGCTTTATTACTGTTTTGCAATTACGTTTTACTAAAACTCCTAATAAGTAACGTATGTGCTGTCTATGTTGACTAATTCTATGGTTTTTAAAAATTAATTTTAGTGTCATTAGTTGCCAAAAACCATGAATTTTAAAGGCAAAAGTGTTTTGAAAAACAGAAAAGAAACAAATTCAGATCATTTTCAACATTATAAAAACTTGGTAAAATATAAAACAAAAAAAGCCATCAATTCTCACATAACATTTTTACTAAGTAGATATCATGGAATTTTTTTCCAAAATGATCTAAGATTTTGAATTGACTTTCGAAAAGCCAGTGAAGAGTAATCTGTATCAGTAATAAGAGGAAGGCTGATACAGAAACAAAGACTCTTTTTTTTGTCCTTGTGACAATGGTGGAGAGATCGATCGACAAAAACTGCAATGCTTGGGGTTTAACCTTAAGGAAAAAATATTATTCTTATCATGAGCATTTTTCGTTGGCGATTTTTAAAGAAATAGTACAAAATAAACAATGAATGGCTATTTAGCTTTTTTAATGAAGAATATTGTAGTACCATTATTGTTTCATGCTTTGATATTGAATGTCTTTGAAGTTTCCATTATAATTAATAAAGAGAGTTTTAGAAGCGAATCGCTCATGGATTGTTTCAGCCATCATACTTCAAAATCAAAACACCAGAGCTAAATTCTTCCATAGTCAATAAAAGTTTTGCTCCACATTTGTGTTAATTCAGTTGATACTGAAACCTTTGGATTCTTCTATAAATAGAATTTCTTTTCACTTTGTATTTTCCGCATGACATATCCAAATTGTTCTTTCCTTTGATACTCTCCGCCTTCTTTGTAACATGAGATTTACTATGAGCTCCTCCAAAGGGAATTCTCTGATTCGCCTTTCTTTATACTCTCCGCTTTCTTTGCATTTTTGACTCCTCAGGAGTTTTCCTATCGGTATTCTTATTTCTATTCTCTTTGATGATCTTTGCTTTCTTATAATTGTTTTTGTCAAAAGCTTCCGATTGGACTACTTTTGTATTATAATATACAACTCAACTTACTTTGCCTTTCGCTCTGTGAAAAGATCTATATCTAAGTACATGATAATCTAAGTTATTCTAAAATTCCAACCACGACCTAAAACAGACAAGTTAAGTAGTTAATAAATAGGAAATAACTGCAACATTATAATCCTCAGTTAAATATTAGAACTATTAAATTTGAAAAGGTTTAAGTACATAATAAATGTACTATATACCGGTTAAATCAGTTTTTAAAACCCTATTTTATCTGAAAAAGTAGGAAAAGGTGCAGAGTTTTTCATATAGCTTTCGTATACCTGCTATTCAGTTCTTAATCAACACATTGACTGTTAATTGCCCCTGGAAATTCTTTTTATCTGTGTTTAGAATGCTTAGAATTAAAGAAAAAACACGGAAAACCCTACACAATATTTTAGTTCAAGAGTATATATCTCTTACGTTTAACGTCATAAGCATCAAAAGAGCTCTAAGTAGCTTAAAATGAACCGACGTACGTATGTCCCATAGAAAAATATTACGTTTATTTGCAATATTTTTACTTTTAATGGCCTTAAAATAATCGGATCAAGTAATTGGGCTTTAGTGGAAGAATTTTTATGAGTTGCTTGAGTCCCACTGTATTGCTCAAAGTTAATATGTTTTATGGTGTTTGTGTTAGATAGGCATATAGGTGTGTGTGTGTGTGTGTGTGTGTGTTCGATTCTGCAGACACATGTTTCTCTGTTTTTCAGATCCTCAGTGCAGATTAGAACCTCTCAATGTTAGCTGTCAAGCAAAGATTCCCATTAGATCCACACTTCCTTAAATATAACACGACCTGGAAAATCTTTAACCGAAACAACATCAAAATTAGTTGCAACTGCATGAA
Source organism: Morbakka virulenta (assembly GCA_003991215.1). Classification (NCBI taxonomy): domain Eukaryota; kingdom Metazoa; phylum Cnidaria; class Cubozoa; order Carybdeida; family Carukiidae; genus Morbakka; species Morbakka virulenta. The sequence continues at coordinate 2,781,293 of RDPX01000060.1, read as the reverse complement.
GAACACAAAACAAATCGTCAACATCCACAAAAAGCACATTTTCAACTCACAAAACCTAACAACATCACTACAAACAGAACGAAGAGGAAGACATGCAACTGCCAAAAAACAACACATGCCCACTTAATGGAAATTGTCTCAGTCGTCTGTTTTACGCCTAGACACCGTAACACGCAAAGACAGCAACACTACTAAAATATACATAGGACTTGGGAAAAACGAATTAACGACCAGGTAAGGAACGCATTTTTTCGAGACTACAAATACAGAGGCTCGATGGAGCTCAGCAAACACATCTGGATATTAAAAGATGGTAACATAGGCCACACAAGCTCTTGATGGATTCATCCATCGAGACGAACAAACAATAGGTGCAACCTATGTCTCAAAGAAAAATGTCTCATTATCTGCCGACCATAACCACCCACCTTAAACAAAAGGAACAAACTTTTTTGTGTCGCCACCGAAAAAGGCATTGTTAATAAATGTCTGAGCGTATCATCTTAATTTGTAAACAAATTTCCAGAACAGTAATTAATATCACGAAAAAGCCTTTTGACCCATTTTAGCTTTTTACATTATATCATATATCACGCTCTCCATCCATGAAAGGGAAAATCAAAGGCCATATACATATATACACACACAACAACAACAACACACACACATATATATATATATATATATATATATATATAAAGCTTTCGATTCGGTTATCCGTATTAAAGTGCTCAATACATAAATGCAGAGCGTAATATAAGATAATATAAGATCTTATATATATATATATATATATATANAAAGCCTTTTGACCCATTTTAGCTTTTTACATTATATCATATATCACGCTCTCCATCCATGAAAGGGAAAATCAAAGGCCATATACATATATACACACACAACAACAACAACACACACACATATATATATATATATATATATATATATATAAAGCTTTCGATTCGGTTATCCGTATTAAAGTGCTCAATACATAAATGCAGAGCGTAATATAAGATAATATAAGATCTTATATATATATATATATATATATATATATATATATAGAGAGAGAGAGAGAGAGAGAGAGAGAGAGAGAGAGAGACAGAGACAGAGACAGAGAGAAAGAGAGAAATGGGTGCCCCTAAAAGAGAGTGAAATTGGATCATCATTTTTTAAAACTTGAAATAGAATGTATCACTTGTATGTTTTATTACTTTCAAGAAACTATTTAAGTCTTTACTGAAGTCAGCAAGAGACATTTAAATCTCTGAAAAGCATTAGGTAATTAGATATTACATATTAAATTGTCCACAAGGTTTGTATTAAGTTTTTATTGACAATTTAGATTTTGATATTTTAGGTATAGTATAAAGTGCAATGTATTTATAAAAAATAGTTACCCGACGGGAAAAAGTCCATTATATACGTAGTACAGAATTCTAGATATTTGCTCAAAGGAAGATAGATGGTTAGTATCTCTTCCAACAACACGTTTAAAGTAAATTTTGTTTGAAACAATTTTTTCTATATCGACATGGCCTATGTTTTACATAAAGGCAACACCGTCTACATAAAACACATGCAGCCATCAAGTGCAAACATAGTAGGAGAGACCTTAGGAGACAGACCAACAGAACAAATGAGGTAGCAGCTAAGTAGGAGTAAGAGGGTAGGAGATATAAACCAACATGCAGTTGACAGAATCAGTTAAACACCTATTTATGTTGATAAAAGCCAAAAGATATGTATTGAAATCCCTACCCAACAGTGAAGTAGTGTGCTGTAGTACTGGGCCCTGGTGCGGATCCTAGAGTGACCAGCCCCTGCTGCCATATGGCCACCAGTAACTGTTAATTTCCTACCTGAAAATAATCCCTGAAAAAGCTGAAGAGGTAAACAATTTGAATAAAAAAAAGTAGACTGTTACGTGGAAAATATAAGAAGCTGTGCAAAGTCGCTAGTGATATAAATGTAAGAGAAAGCTTTATTGAAGGATGCTAAAAGAGAATGTTGTGTACTGGAAAGATCAGTTACTTAATTTGTTGTGTATGGTTAAGGTTTAGAGCTGTCAAATAAAATATTGTTTGAAATTGAACTATTTAGTCGGTCAAAACCGAGTTCGCCATCTCTTCTGTAGTTACTCCAAACATCCTAAACTCTTCAATATGGCTAGCAATTATCTTGTGTAGATGTCGTTTGCAACTTTTTTTAAAATGGACCTTTTATACACACTAGAGCGATAAGCATAGTAGCTTTTGAAAGAACATTTGTAAGTAGATGTGTAGATCTAGGAATTCTTAGAAATTCTCCCACTAATTCTGAATATAACGTGGATTGAAGAATAGAGATGAGGCATTCGAACTACTTTGAAGGGGAAGTCATCACGTTTATCATGAAGCTTGTACGCAAATTTATTTTCTATGATGGTGACGCCAAGGTTAGGGAAGTTAGCATGGCTACCGTTATATTCTACTTTTAATTCTAGTTCATTGGGATAGATCTCTGTGCAGCATAGGTCGAATTAAATTCTAGCTAGTTGAAATTTGACAGTTCTTTTAAATATATGGGCAAAGGTTCCTGGTAAAGCGGAAAAAACAAAAACAAAAAACCATCTGATGTCGTTCAGAAAAACCCTGAATCCTTATCTCTTTCCAATTTTAATTGGCAGTTATCATTGTGATCTATATAGATGTCTAGTTAAATCTGGTATAGTTGTTTATCATTTTGAAAAATAGTCCTCTCTGAAGACTCTAGGTCTGTCATTTTCTCCAAACTTTTCTTCTTTTTTTTATTCAATCGGAATTGGGAAGTCGGCCTCTAGAAAATTCGGTTCTTTTTTCTGGCCAGAGAGTACTTTACTTGAAATTATTTAAAGTACTGTTGTCACATCTGGTCAGGTGTTTCCTCATCTCATCTTGATTTTCTTCATGAGTTGAAAGATGTATTAGTAACTTAAAGGTTCAAATCTTTCAATAACTCTTAAACCTTTGTCTCAAAATGTGATATTTTAGTCTTTTCAAAACGTATTGTCGTTGCTAATGTTCCAATGATATTTCCTCGCTTGTACCAGCTCAATTCGTTGCATCACGTCTTTCTCCTTGTACAGTTGTTGCTCTTCGTTATAATATACTGTCTCTTTTCATAAATGTAGTTTCATTCCTAGGACAGCTAGCTTGTGGAACTCTCTGGCCTTTATGTGTTTTTTCTGCAATATGACGTAATGGTTTTTAAGTCTCCGATCAACTCTTATCTCCTGCCTTAAAGTTTTATTTTCTGTCCAATACCTGTCTTTTCTTCACAGTTCCCTACACTTGGTCGCTTTATACCCAGTATGGTTCCTAAGCATTAGAAATATAAATACAATTATTATAAACAGAGACCATTAGCTTCCTAACAGTTTTAAAGCTAAAAACTATTCCACCATATATCTTTAGAGGAGGGCTGCAAGAAATGACACAAATCATGTTTCTACCAAAAGGGCTTTTGTCGTGACTTCGTTATGTCACTTCTTATAATAAGTGTCGAGACAAGGGCCTTTAAATAATACTTATACTCTTGGTTTTGCTTTTCATAGTATAATTGAGCCTAGATGCTCTTTGCTTAGGATCAGATTTTCCTCAAAATTTTATTGTCTTAATGTTTTCAAAAATCTGTAATGAATTTAATTCTTAGGCAAACTCTTTGGAAGAATTTTAAAGCCAAAGCAACTGGACACGTGATTTATCTGTATCCATGTAATATTTAGACTTTTAAATATAGTAGAAATATAACTGTAGTATTATTGTTTATCACCTAATTTTCCAATATTTTGAGCTATTTTCTTAATTTAAATGTAGAGTTCTGGATGAAAAGGGAAGGCCAAACATGATCTTTTCTATTATGAACGATCCAGCTGATCTATTTAATCTGCATGTATATACCTGGAAAAAGCTGAAACTTTCAACACGATTGATACTTTGAGCAGGATCATTTGACTAAGGCGAGAGATAAAACACCCTGTCCTTAAAGTAAATGATTAGAAGTTCCTTTCCATAGGTACAACGTTGAAGAAAGCCATTTATGAAAAATAAAAATATTTTCACTTTTATTGCTAAATTTCATGTCATAAAATAAAGTAAATTAGATGAGATTGTTCCATATTTTTTAGAAACAGCTTTAAAGAGAGTATAGAAGATCGTTCAAAAGCAAGTAAGACCTTAGACAGGGCTTTGTGTAATCTTCATTGAATATCTGAAAGGAAAATACACTAGCTTACTGCCAGAAAATGAAAAGAAGATTTAGGTGGAATCTTGATACCAATTAACAGTAATTAATATATTCTATTTATGTCCGTTGTAACCTCAAAAGAAGCTTAAGATAAAATTCAATGAATGCTGATATTTTTATCCTGTATCCAACAGTTATTTTCAACAAAGTAATAAAATATTTTCTCAGTCTGGTAGATTCCTTTTTGACCAACAGAATAATGAATCAAAACGAAAGGCAATAACTGATTTCTTTTTAATATTTTGTAATACTTAAATATTACCCAATTCCTCTTCATTGTATAGTTCTATTTGTAAGCTTGTATATTAATGTGCATACGTGTAGAATCACATTTCTATCATGAAAATAAGTATCAAAGATTTCTAAAAGAACCTAACTGGTATCATTTTGAATTAATAATAAGCTTTTGCAATATTAAAAGCATGTATGGCTATAAATAATTAATAAGAAATATCATCGTATCTCTAAAAATCCCCTCTTTTTAGACACCCTTCTTACAAAACACTATTTAATCGTCTAATTAAATTAAAAATAAAATTTCTTATGGACATGAAGGTTCCTTGGTATGCAGATTGGTTGTCAAGCTGTTTCTCATGCCCCAATCAGAAATTCTGTATTTCTACGTAAAATCAAGAGAGAACTTGGAAAGTAGTTCCAGAAAAAAATTGGGACTCAAACACAATGGAATTTGATACTGCTTATAACGTAATCTGTTGTCAAGGTAAAAGAGGCTTTCAGAGCTTTTTTAAATGTGGTTAACAGTACCGTCATCTTAAGGAATTTAAAGATACTCAACTATTATATTAGTACATTATAGCCTGTAAAAACTGCATAGAAAAAGCTATAGGCTACTCCAGAGAAGAGGATTAATGGAAAGTAGCTGGACAATGTGGCCTTCTTGGTGCGTTGTTTAAGCTCAAAGCTGTGGACAATAGATGTCAAATTCATCAAAAGCAATTCAATAAAGGCTTGTTCAAAATCTCTTGGAGAGGTTGTTTTAACGTTGAGATGTGGTAAAAAAAGGTTGAAGTGGCTGTGGAAGGAGATAAACAAGCCTTTTTCTTTAAAATTATCTAAAGGATTCAATTCCTCACACCGGAGCTGGACGTCCGAAGATAGAGTATGACCATTTCAATTCTGTCTGGAAAGAAATGTCTGTCTATGAATCCTTAATGGAAAGTATAAAGCTTTGACCTCTCTAATCTTGCTCTTGATAGAATTACACCTATATCTTTGGAGATTGACAGAGCCTTTTTACATTCATGTTTCTTTCTGTTTAAACTTAGAATGATAATAAGTTGCAAATTGTGTATGATTTTTACTTTCTTCTAGCAAACATGTTAAAAATGAAAATACAAAAGAAGATGGGTAAAACTTACAAACAAAAAGTGTTGAGGGTTTTTGTTTTCTCTTTTGATTTCTTTAAAACTAGCCAAAAAACTCTTGTTTTCTTACAAGCAAAATTTCTGTCAAATTCCAAACGCTAATGTATATATATAAACGTATATATCTGTATATAACTAGGGTTTTGATAATTCGGTCTTCAATATTTTGCTGCTGTTTGATTACTGCGCACCACTAACTTCGTATTTAGACGATAATGTCATTTGAAGAAAATTAGAGGGTCCTGCTTTATTTGCTTTTCGAAACTGGAGCTGTTTCAATTTTTTACTATTTGATTTGATGATTTAAAAAAATCTAGCTCATAATAACAAATAAAAAATGGTTTGGGCTTTAAATATGCAGCTTTAATATACCAATTGTTTTACACATATTAATACCATAGTTTTGGACTACAGTTCTCCTGTATCCCATTGCTATAAAATTTCTGACGACGCTCTGGCATTGCTGATGAGTATGTTGTGGATAGAAAGAAATAGTCTTAATAGTAACAATTTACAAAAGCATGTCTGTTAGTATGAACAATTTCAGCCCTCTGCTCAGTTCATTCTAGTCAAATCTTTAAACTAATCACTGCAATGACAAACACTGTATTAGGGATCAGTTCCATTATGACTGGTTAGGTTCCATCTAGTAGTAATTATTAACATTGCTTTAGCAAAAACATGATATAAATGAATTGATCAGTTGCTTTGAAACGTCTCTTTGTTAGTACAAAACAAGACTTCAACAAGTAGAGAATGTTTAGGCTCATGAAAATAAAGACAAATCAAACAACCTGCTCACCAGATATTTTGCAATCTTTGCTAAAAAAAGTGTCGAAGCACAATAATTTGACAAACATAATCTTTGTCATAGTCTGCTGTAGATCAAGGCCGACAAATAATATGACCAATTTTTTTAATTGATTATTTCTAAAAATTTTGTGTATAACAGATCTCTGATATACCAAGGTAAAGCTAATTTAATCTTGACCATCTCGTCTAAGCGTTGTCCTAACTCGCTATTTCATGTTTATTGAGCTAGATAACGTAAATGTTGTGGGCAGAAAAAAAAGAGAAATTATGATAGTTATAGGTCTTGACTTCAATACTTACTTACTTGCTTATCCTCTTCGAGCCATAGGCAGCTCATAAGGCGTGACAGCATCCTCCGCCATCTCTCTCTGTCTTTTGCTATGTCCCGACTTTACTCCATGTTTGCTATCCCAGGTCATTTCTTTCTGCTTTAACACCCCCCCGCCATGTTGTTCGCGGGCATCCTCTCTTTCTTTTTCATCTGATGTCAATGTTCAGGCTAATCTGCAGCTATCATTTTGTGGCTTTCTCAGAGTATGTCCAATCCATCTCCATCTCCTGCACCTTATGATCTCTCCTACTGGACTGGTATTCGTCCTAAGGTAGATCTTGTTGATTGTGATGTTTGTTGGCCAGAAGATACGGAGAATCCTTTTCAGATATTTTCTCTGAAATAATTCCAATCTAGTGATATCATTTTCATTTAGTTTCCACATCTCTCCTCCAAAGAGTAGCAAGGGCATTACGTTGGTGTTACACACTCGAATCTTGGTCTTACTACTGTATTCGTTTAACTTCCAGAGTGGGTTAAGCAAGGCAAACTCATTTCTTGCTAGACTGAGCTAATGTGTGATATCTTCAGTGGATCTTCTTGTTTTGTTTATTATGGCACCGAGGCATGTGAAGATGTCCACGTCTTCAAAACGTCTGCCTTTGATCTCCATTGGTTGGGCGCTTTTCCTTGTGATTGAGTATCAAAACCTTGATCATGTCTGTGTTGATTTTGAGACCGATGTTTTCAGCGTATTTATATAACTTTTCAGTTTTCTCATGCATATGTTGGTGAATGCTGGGTAGGAGAACGATATTGTCTGCATAGTCTAAATGTTCAAGCTGGGTGGAAAACTTTCATCTTATTTCTGTTTTCTTTGCCATTGATGCTTTCCTCATGATCCAATCTACAGCAATAATGAAAAGGAAGCCTGACATCTTACAGCCTTGTCGAACTCCAGTTTTTACAGAGAACCACTCTGACTTCTGCCCGTTGTTAATGGGTGCAGCTACAACTTCCTCTGTACATATCCTTTATGATTTTTATGAAGAGATCTAAAACTCCATAAAACTTCAGAATCTTCCAGAGTTTCTCTCTGTCGATGCTATCAAAAGCTTTACGGAAATCAATAAAATTAATGTACAGAGAAGCTTGCCACTCAATGCATTGTTCGACAATAATTCGAAGCATGAACATCTGCTCAGCTGTCCCGTGTCCTTTTCTATATGCTACCTGCTCGTTTCTCAGTTTTTCTTCTACTCCTTTCCTGATTCTTTCTGAAACAACTCTTTAGAATACTCTCCCAGGTATGGAGAGCAGATATATTCTTCTACTATTGTCACATTTAGTAAGGTCACCTTTCATTGGTACTTTAGCTATCAATGAGTTCTTCCAGTCATGGCATATTGATACTCTCTCTTATTTACTCGAACATCTGCAGTAATCTCTTGTATGTGATCTCGCTTCCAGTTTTCAACAATTCTCAGCTTATGTTATCTACTCCTGCTGCTTTATTGCTCTTCACCTTTTTCAACTGCTACCTTCACTTCCTCTTCTGTGAAGGGCCCTGTGTTGATTTTCTCGAAACTCACCTTCCTCCACATTTTTGTACGATTCATTCTTAATGTTTAATACTTCTTCGATGTGTTCGTTCCATCTTTGAAGTATCTGACCACGTTTATCTGCTCTGACCTTCTTTACACTTTTGTCCGTCTCACTATACTTCTGTTGTTTGATAGCACGAATTCCCTCTGATCTTGCACAGTTAATCTCATTTTTCATCTTCTTCCTTTCGTCTACAGCTCTCGAAGTTTCACTGCTTATCCACACTTTATGTTCCTTCCTTTTCCTACCCAGGATGTTTTTGGCTGTCTCTGTGTAGATTGTGGTAATATTTTTCCATTCTTTTTGTATGCTTGCCTCTTCCATGGCTATTTCCATGCTCTCTTCCAGTGCTTCAAACCTGTTTTTCAACTCTACTGAGAATTGATTTTGGATGCCTTTTTGTTTTAAAAGTGCAGTGTTGAATGTTGCCTTTCTGCTGGTGCTCTTCAGTTTGTGTCTTGAAAGCCTAAGCTTCAACCAACGACCATAACGTTATGGTCAGTTCAAGCATCTGCACACATCGCTCGTACATCGGCGAGAGACCTCCTGTATCTGCCACCTTTTTGGTGTTAGTATTGATCTCATGCATGTCGTTCTCAGGTTGGAGACTTCCCGTAATTTTTCACCTCCAGCCGTCATATGCTTGTCTTCCTATCTGAGGTCGTTATCGTCAGGCATTTCACACGACATGGCTCTGTGACAATAGATAATTTGCTTTTGCTGCCAAGTTTCCGTAATCGGTGGTTGTTTTACTGGAAGGGGTGATTGGCGTCTTGCCCAACCCTCCTCCTTTCTCATCCGGGCTTGGGATTGGCAATGGCGGAGTTCTTGACTTCAATACATCATCAATGATATCATCATTATATTGTGTTTAATCATTAATATCAATACATTGGACATATTTATTGACATTAATGATTAATAACAAAATTTTTGTTTCCTGTCTCAAAGCTATTATCACAACAATATACCTTTTTCTCCAGTTTACTTTCTTCCTTAAGTTTCTTATTAGACCTGCACATTGCAAGTGCAAAAAAGACTACAAATCTTTACTAGTACGGTCTTTGTGCTTTTTAAAAAATAGGCTTATTTAAGCGTACATCACAACATTCGACTATACTGAGTCTTGCTGTGTAATATGCAAGACAAAAATTTTCATATTTCAAATAGAACAGCAGACAGGTATCTTAGATAATGATTGAAAAAGCTTTGTCAGTGCTATGCGAGGACAGATTGTCTCACACTTTATTTATAAATAGCAGAAGTGAAAATCTCACCATTTATTTTTTATTTGTATACATGGGAGCTGGATAATGGTAAAAATGGTGAATTAATCACAACTAAGGAAGAAATAGGGGCCTTGATGTAAGCGTTGAAGCTATGGAATAGGAGGATCTGGATGAAATTGGTTGAAAGCACCATAAAACACTTTTGACGATATCAGCACGATTTTGGCCCATGAGGAAACTTGAATTATCTTGACATTTTTTCCTTTTTTCCAAGCGTGTTAAGCATGATAATAAAGGGTTTGCTTCACTAATATGATGCTACTTGGTTTCTCTAAAAATATCACTTGATGTCAAAATCCATTGTTAATGAGGCAATAAGTCACATTTTTATCCCTCCTGAAACAAATAAAGTGGTTGTCATGGGATTTTTAGATGCTTGCCCAAGCAAAGAAGGAGTAAAAGATTTGTTTTAGCATTTCAAAAATTTTTAATAGAGGCGGGTTTAGAAGAAAAAAGGAAGTGAAACTTGGTGTTTAGGCGAGCTACTGCGACCAGATTTCTTCATCATGAAAGTGTCATATGCAACCATACGTTTCCCATGTTCTTTGCAAAATTGATCTGCAATGAAAATAGGTCCAACTTTGTTACGGGTACCATTACAGTGAATGTTCAGGTTGATGCAACGAGGATTTTCTGTTAATGTTAGGTCCATCCATCGTGATGAAAAATTGCCACTTGTCATTAATCTGGATTTTTAGATGTTCCTTAACTTCTGTCTCTCTCTATGACATGCTTAAGCTCAATCTGGTTCAGGACTCTGGCCTCTGATGATACTTTGTTGTCTTTCTTTTTGAGCTGTCATTTTACTAATTTTGAGTTGGCAATTGCAAATAACCCATTAGCCACTGTTCTCACAGAGAAAAGAGAGTTGGTGACTTATTTACTGACAAATAATGTAATATATGTTATGATTTTTACTGCTTATTTAGTGGTTGTTCTTTAATTAAGAAATCACTTTGTTCAATTTTGTAAAATATCTGTGAGAGGCACCAGAATCCAGTTGCTACTTCACTTAACGTATTGACCCAAAGACTGCAGTTGGTTCGTTCACAGATCCCATCTTCTCTTGTGAAGGACTTTTAAATTTTCGTGCGGTATTCTGCTGAAAAAATTGTCAAAGACTTTCGTTTCACCTTCCTCGGGCCATAAACAAAGTGAAAAATACAATGTCTGTAAACCTCAAGATGCTTGTCAAGCTAAGCTACATGGAGTTCAAACCAAAAGAAAGTGATTTGATTTTCTTGATAATCTTGAAAATTCTGAACTTTATTGGACTCAGAGGAAGCCATAGATGTAAGAGCTTTATCATGTCATGAGTCATAAGCTTTTTCCGAGCTACAAGGGTACTAGACATTTAATAGTCATGTCTCTACCATTATACTGCTAAAAATCCATTAGACAATGCTTCATCTATACTCTTGTTTTTCTTCCGCTAAAGTAACAGAAAAAGCCCTGAGATCATCAATCATATATATATATATATATATATATATATATATATATATACTGGACAAGGACACATGAATAAGGATCCAAAACTAAAAACTTTTTTTTATAACGTGTGTATTCTCTGAGTGATAAATCTTCCAAGCCCGCCCAATGCTATTTAAAAAAATAAAGCAAAGTACTGATGATAACTTGATCTGAATATCATAGAATGTACCTGCTTTGAATTTTTGCCCAACAGATCAGGTAGCCAATAAAGTACCAGACAAAAAGGGAAGTGAGTATGAGGTTTCATCATTTAAACATGCTTTACTAAGATAAGACATAAATGCAGCGTTAAGTTCCAAAAAATGTCTGTAGAAATTCGTGAAATGCACACTAACAATAAAAGTATTTTACTAGCCTGGGGTGCAGCCACCTAAAATTTATCTAGAACGTCATTATCTAGATACTGTTATCATATTCCATCTTGTGTGCTATTGGTCGTAGTAATATAATCTACATCAACACAGTATAAAGTAGTTAATCAGCCGTGCAGAAAGCGAGGGATGGAAATAATTACGAATGTACATGAAATCCAGGGGTANTTTTGCCCAACAGATCAGGTAGCCAATAAAGTACCAGACAAAAAGGGAAGTGAGTATGAGGTTTCATCATTTAAACATGCTTTACTAAGATAAGACATAAATGCAGCGTTAAGTTCCAAAAAATGTCTGTAGAAATTCGTGAAATGCACACTAACAATAAAAGTATTTTACTAGCCTGGGGTGCAGCCACCTAAAATTTATCTAGAACGTCATTATCTAGATACTGTTATCATATTCCATCTTGTGTGCTATTGGTCGTAGTAATATAATCTATAATCAGCCGTGCAGAAAGCAAGTAGTCGCCTCATTTCGCCGGCCATGAAATGTAAGTTCAATTATGTATACGAATAACACTTTTACTTTGAAGCCAGGGAGCTCATGAAATCCCTAATAAATTAGTGGATTTTGTACATAATTAGTTTAGGACTCCTTGTACTTGATAGTATTATCCCTTAATTATTTTCATGTTCCTTATTAATAACTGACCTCAGAACGAAAAGACAGGACAAAAAGACGTATCAAAGAGGTAAAACGACAAAGTGGTATCAAAAAAAGAGTACAAAGCAGATTTGAGGTATATTTTTTATCACTTTTTAATAAAATAAGTGAAATTCTAATACAAAAGTAAAATTTTATTGAAGTACATCGTCTCAAAAACCCTTATTTAAAAATTAAAAAAAACATAAATCACAAAATGATTTTTTTACAAAGAACAGTATGTTATTTCTAGAGACATAATTAGTCTTGATGAATGCATGAACGTTACGACGAAAAACGTATCCACTACTGTGGTGACTATTTTAATTGTAATTATCGTGGTCCTCATCATTAATAACCTTCCTTATGTTTTCGCTCTACCACAGTTGATATAATCTTCATTAAAATCGCTATACCATTGTTACAAATATCAGCGTTTTTAATGCACAGAGTTTAATTCATACTTCCTTATGATGACAAAAAATGTAAATTTTATGTTTCGAATGGAGCCCCTGAACTAAAATGCTAAAAACATATTTGGACGATGTCACAAATTTTACTTCATTTTTAGTTTTATAGTTTAGTGTCATATGTAGATATAAAATTTTACAGCAATTAACCTTGGTTCACAGCAGCTGCCTCTAAATGGGTTTGACCTAAAAATGTTCTCTTCCAATTTACCTTTTATTAATTAAAACTGCTTTTGGATTTCAAACGTATAAAACTCTGGTATGATGACATTAGAAGTAAAGTACCAGCTTATCATTTAGTGCCTATAATATGTGAATTGATACAATTGATATAAACAAAAAAGGTCTACGCCTAAATACAGTTATTTTTGGATATCCGCCTTTTATTTTAATTACTATTATGTACACTGGTATAATTTTCCATGATATATATTCATACATAAAGTATATAGCTAAAGAAATATTCCAGAGTTCGATCAATATTTCAAGTTTAAGAGTGCAGATTTTTCTCTTATAAAATAGTTTCAGGAATATTTGAATTTCGAAACTTCGTAAAATCATAACTGTCTTCTTTGTCAAGTACGTCGTATAATGAGCCAAACTGTCCATTGGAAGTAATGGGTTGAAGAAGAGGACTGCTTGTAATTTCATCCTGTGAATTAAGCAATGTTCCACCATTTGGTAATAACATAAGTGTTACTGCTTTTTTGCTCGCATTTGCTGTAATAGTGTTGGAAATCCCACTATCTGAAGAACTAGTGGAATCTGTATTCATTCTAAGTGGAGCATGAGCTTTTTTGCTTGGTAGACGAGTTTGATAGTGTTTACTTAGGGTCGGTGTATCAGTAAACTGACACCCTTCAAGAACCTTTCTAATACCCAGCTCTACTGTCTTTCTTTCGCGATTCGAATGTTCGTCTATGAATACAGTAACATCTTCAGTTTGATTGATCACTACTTGTCCAATACCAAACTTTTGGTGAAAGTAGTTGCGGACACTAGTACACAGAAGTAACGATTTGAATGATTTGTTGAAGTCCTGTCTTAATGTTCCATAGATAACAGGATTAATACATGCTTGTAGTATTATTAGAGAGTTTGATATTAACGTGATGAGCATAGAAACATTATCATTATAATCACCAAGGTTTCCGTATGCTGCCCAAAGAAAAACAATGTGTTGTGGGCCACAGCATATTGTATAAACAAGAGATAAAACTACTATCATTCTAATCATTCTCTTGTGATGTGCACCAGATATACTGTCCATATCTTTTGTTATACGGTACAATAAATGAATATGAGCTAAAATGATAACTAGAAGAGGGGCAGCAAATTGTACAGAGAACATTACGTTCCAATATATTCGATAGCTGCTCTCACTCCATGTTTCTGTACAATAATAATTTCCGCTCCCACGTGGATCTTCAAGTACAGTCGCGACCACAAATAATGGTATACAAAGAACGATAGCGATTATCCAAATGGCAGGCAATGCCAGTCTAGCAACGGCTCTAGAATTCTGCCGCCATGAAAATGGCCTTGTTACTCCACGATGCCTATCCATGGTTATGGCAACTAAAGTTCCTATTGTTGACAAGACCGTTACTGATATAATAGAATACTGAACTCTGCACATCAAATCTCCATGTTCCCATTTCATATCGTTTTCATTTTGATACATTTGGAATGGGAGGTAAACAAGCAACAAAATAAGGTCTGTGGCTGCTAGATTAAATGTGTATATATGAATAGATCTATTCATATCTTGTCTTGTCAATATTACGAAGCAAGTCAATACGTTTCCTATTAAACCTGTTACTAAAAGTAGTATAAATACCACTCTCATGTAAACTTTTGGTTCAATACGATCTTGTCCGTGACCTTCATATCCGTTTAAGCAACTGAAACTTCCATTGCAGCTCTTATTGGCGAATATTGATGAAACATTTATTATCGAAGGCCATACAGTCATATTTACCGTTGAACTATTCATGGTAATTATCTGAGTTCTAGAACATGTAGCAATCTACCAACGAAACACACAAAAGCACTTGAATGAGGCCGTAGTTACTTGCTAGAAGTCCAGATGTTTTCTGATAACCCAAGATATTTAATTCTACGAAAGAATTACAAGAAGGAAAAAAAGTATATGCATATATATTCATAACTGAGTACTTATTTGATAAACAAAAATAATGCAGTTTAGCTAAAACATTCGATGGTCACCAAATTAAGTAAACATAATTCAACTGTTTTTTTGAACGAAGATTAGATTAAAACGTGAATTAACACATGTCTCATGCCATGGATGAGATCTAGCGGAAGCGATCTTGTCTTTGTTAGTAATACTCAACAAAATAGGAATACGGCAACGTCTTACACCATTAAGGTAGGATGGTAGAGTAAACTAACGAGAAGGAAGTTTTTAGCAGTTTAGTTTCAACTATTTCACCGTAACACTTTTAACACAGGAATTTCATCAGAACTTTTTTAAATAATAAGAATAACACCCCTGGGTTGGAAGGCATAAAATAATATCGAAGCTTTATCATTGTCAAAAAATCTGTGACTGGGCATTTATATTCTGTTACTGATGAGGCCATTTCTGTGATCTTATCATTGCTTATAAAAAAATTTTTTTAGCAAAAGCTGTTAATAGTATTACTGCTTGTGTTCAGTAGAGGTAAAAGAATATGTACCTCTTGCTCTAATTTTCTTGTGATAAAACAAGATTGGATTTATGTACATTAACCGACTTGTTTATAAGCTTATTTCACACATTAAGTCACAAGAATAGTGTTCTTGGTTTTGTCATTTCATTCAATATAAATGAATTATAATCTAAAATTGCATGTGACAAAACGACTAAAATTTCTTTACCAACATTTTTTTAACTCTTTGCTGAAGTAGTTCTGCCTGAAGACCAATAACAAATTTTACATAAATCCAGAGTTCCGTCTCCTTCCCTCCCTCCCTCTCTCTCTCTCTCTCTCTCTCTCTCTCTCTCTCTCTCTCTCTCTCTCTGTGCCCTTCTCTCTGTAAGCCTCTGCCTCTCTCTTTATCTCTCTTTACCTCTCTTTTTGCCTCTCTACCTGCTTTTTACTTCCCTCCCTCTATCTCTCTTCCTCTCTCCTCTTCTTCTCCGTAGGTGAGGAAAAGATCCTTGTGATATAAGGCAACCTGCCAAACTGTTAGGTCAGAGGAATAAAGAAGATCAGCTCAGAGATAAAATTACTGAATAGTGGTTTTTAATCTCCTGTCAGTAGAATAAGAATTGTCTCTGCTTCTGTTTGTCCTTGCATAACTGAGTTTCAATCATTTCTAATGAATTAGAACTTTTTCCTACTATCAAGAAAGAGAAATTTTGTTTATTCCCAAAGGAAACTGTAGAGAAATAGATGATTAAACATATTTTCTCTGAAAAAAAACTAAATGAGGAAAAAAAGATCGTAATGTTTTAAACGATAGTCGCTTCTACTGTTACTATCACTTTTCAAAGTCAACAAATCAGAGTAAAATATTAAAATTAATAGGCATTTAACTACCATTATGGAACATAAAATCTTTGTCCAAACAAATGAACTATAACACGAAATTAGTTTTGAAACAATAGACATTGTTTCTATAATCTTTGAAAAGCACCTCCTACTAAAATTAATACCACTTGCATTGGAGAGGGTTACCAATAGCAGTATGATGGTAATATAATGTTATCTCAATGTAAGAAATCATCTGCACCAAGTTGAACTTCACAAGTACCCTTATAACGCTTGTAATGCGTTTAACGTGTAAAGTACGCTTGTAATGAGTACATAAACATGTGTCTACGTACAAACAATGTAGACACGTGTGGTATAAAGCAAAAAAAGTTACACGTGTCCTGTGCTTTCAAGTTTTGACTAAACTTCCAGATCTCCTTACACTGCAAATTGTCAATTAAAACAAATTTTTCCAACGTATTATCTTATGTTTTGTTTTGATCCTTTGTTAATGCCGTTTTATCTAGTTTTACCTAGTTTCATAATTTCTGATAAACTTTGACAGAAAAACTGAATTTTCAATTTTAATGTCTGACCATAAAATCCTGTACTAGCATTTGGACCATTTCCAAGCTTCATAAGCTTTTTACAGTTTGCTAAATTGTATTCTTAATGCTTTGACTTTTTATTAATGTGGTTGATATTTTGTGTTTTAATGAAAGAACACGAAATATTTTGTCAGAATAAGATCCATAAAAATGCTGAAGCTTAGAATTATTGAAAATTGCTATAATTAAAATGCTACTTCAAAATGGTACCATATTCTTTCTTTCGTCTTTTGGCTTTCAAAACAATCAGAAAAAGGCAGTTGCTCATTAAACCTTTCCTGCATAAGTTTGTTAGCAAAGAAGAGGTGTTAAAAATGTATTTAGGGAGGAACTCTGGTATTTCTTGTTCCTTAGGGTACACTTATAAATAAATTATGGAATATTGTGAATCGTTTTACCAATAATTTAGACATTAGTTCTCCTATAAACCCGAAACTCTTAAGAATATTGGAACCAAAGTTACATTATGATTCTCATAGATAAAATGTTTTGTAGAATCAGCTATCTCCTTAATTATACTATGTTACCATTTGATTTCATATCCAACATTTTACCCTTAAATTTCCTGTTCCATCTGGTCTTTCGACTCACCTAATTAACTAATCTCACATACACATATCCAATGTTTAATAACCATTCTTTATCAACGGAGACATAAATTTCAAACTTGAAGCCAGAATAGTGATTTGAATAAAAAAGTAAGTGGTTGTCTTTGTACCTCATTAATAACAGGACTATGCTTAAAAGAAACCAGAATCTAAAGCATACACACACATACACACACACACGCACACACAAGACAAACTGAATTTAATCATCGTAAACATAGGTAGTGTTATGTATTAAGTAACCGGTATCTTAAGTACTACTATAAGTCATTATCGTTCGGTGAAAAACCAATCAAGTCAAATTAATAGCCAAATCAGATATATTAGTTTTGTTAAACTAAACAGCTTGCTTATATGTTTCGTTAGAAATTTACATGTACCTTACAGTACAAAGCGAGACACTGACATCTGACTAGTACAAAAATGTATTCCGAAGAGCTCTACTTAACGGATTACAAGCTCAATGTAATAATCATTCTATGAACCAACTAACTATGAGACGGCTTCACTTAATGTAGACAAATGCCATTATCATGTCAGTCTGTTTTCATAATACAGGGTTGCTTTATCAACGACGAGTCACATGTTAAGGGGAGTTATGTGTGGGGTCATTTGCTTCATCATTTCCGACATTTATCTTTTAACCCATAACCTCGATCAATAGGGACAATAATAAATTATTAACATCCTGATCAACCGGTTGGCTCTGTAACCTCAAGCTTCTGGAATCATGTAAGGCATTCTTTTCTTTACTTTCCCCCCATTTTTGTACTAACAAGTCCAAAAANAAATTTACATGTACCTTACAGTACAAAGCGAGACACTGACATCTGACTAGTACAAAAAATGTATTCCGAAGAGCTCTACTTAACGGATTACAAGCTCAATGTAATAATCATTCTATGAACCAACTAACTATGAGACGGCTTCACTTAATGTAGACAAATGCCATTATCATGTCAGTCTGTTTTCATAATACAGGGTTGCTTTATCAACGACGAGTCACATGTTAAGGGGAGTTATGTGTGGGGTCATTTTTTCTGACAGGTTTAGTAATTCAGGAGAATTACTAAACCTGTCAGGTCGCATTTCCATAAGGCAATTTTCCGCTTGTTGTTCAAAAAAGAAAATCCTTTTATACAAAAGTTTCAGGTGTAGAATACGTAAAATTGAAAGACACAAATTGGATAAAAAGACACCAGTTATTTATGCCCTAAATAATCCCGTTGATTTCTCTTTTAAAACAAATTCTCTTATACAATTATAGGCCAAAACGTTTTCTGCAAGCAACTGGGATCTCAGGAAGTGCAAACTAAAACATTGCAACACTCAATTCATTCGATGTTGACACGAGTCATAAGTTGCAATAAATAACAAGGACATTGTTTTAAAGATTACTGGAAAACGTTTTTCGCACTTTTCAATACCCAATTCATGAATCATGTTGATCATATAATTTGTATTATAGTAGAATGTAAAAAGCATATACAATAATGCATGCTCTTATTGTTTCCATCGTAATTTCAATCCAACATTCAGTGGTTATTGTGAGCTACTAATATGCAAAATTACCAGTAAAGACAGGTTGAAAATTACGACGAAATGATATACGTCTTTGTTTTGCCTTTTCCATTTAAAACGATTGCCAGATAAACGTGTATTAGAATGTTACAAAACAGCTTCTCAAAATGTCTGTTTCTGGGAACTGTTCACACAACCAGAGATATTTTCTCTCACCGCAAAAAGAATCAAAACTTATTGTGTTTTGTGTCAGTCTACCTCTGGTTAAACTACCTTGTCAATTTTCGTGACAACGCTTTCAAAATTAGCCATGTCTGTAGACCTCACATCGTCAAACAAGGGTCATCTCTTGGCCTGTTTTCTCTAGGTTGTTTGTAAAGTTTGGAAACCTCAGCTTGTCAGACAAGTTATAAAAAAATGAAACTCATACTACAGTGTTGTTCGAGTGATATATTTCGAAGTATATTGCATTTACTCATAAACACTTTAATTTGAAACTAATATGTCGACACTTGCAAACAAGTAAACTATTTATACATGATATATGTATGAAAGTAAAATAATTTTCACTTTTTAAATCGATGACATTTTCACATAAAATAATATTTGGGGATGTGGTTTGCGTTATGAAGGTTTGTTGTTTATTATTCAAAATCCTGATATTTTGAGATGATAACGCTTAATAAAGATTTAAACAGCTGATTAGGCCAAGATTACCATGACAGAAAAAAAAGTCAAATGTAAATTGAAATAACCCCTTTCCTTTGTTATGGGAATACTAAAATTTCCCTTTGGCTTCAATATTCGTTACATAGGATTTGAGCCTAAACACTTTCTTCTGATGTTTAAAAAAACTTGCCATTTTCTTTCTCAAAAACTATATTAAACATATTCGCAATTACAAAAAAGAAATGCAGAAAGAAAGGGGGAGGAAAAGAGAGAAAAAGAGTGTGAGTGTGTGTGTGTGTGTGAGAGAGAGAGAGAGAGAGAGAGAGAGAGAGAGAGAGAGAGAGAGAGAGAGAGAGAGAGAGAGAGAGAGAGAGAGAGAGAGAGAGAGAGAGAGAGAGAGAGAGAGAGAGAGAGACCTAAATGAGTAGCTGGGTTGCACAAGTGTCTCTGGTTTGTTTAAAAAATAAAAGTTAAAAGCAAAAAATTTAGTTTTAGCTTTATTCATTATTTTTTTGAATGTGGAAAAATATTCTCCAATATTCTGAATAATCGTTCTTACAAAATAAGTGTATAGAATGGAGAATGGTAACATACCTTTACCTCAAAAGAAGCTTCTTGATCTTTCGTTACTTTCCAGTGAACGATATGTGATCACAGTACTTTATTCAATGAGGGCAACACAAAATTTAAGTATTGCAAATTCTAGTTTTTACAAATACTATCTGACATAACATTTCAACAAAAGCGAAAGACTTGCTGGATTTTATATAGTTTTCATTATTTAAGTGTTATTAATCATTAAACCTTGTAATTTGACCCCAGATGAGTCAAGTCCTGCAGAATCAATTGACTTCTTTGTCATTTGACTGCTAAGGCAATAAAAATAATTCATAATATTGACTGATTTGTCTTGCTTTAAGACTCTATGGTCTTAAGGAAGACAAATTACTTTTGTTTAAATGGATTCTAATTGTTGCAAATATTTACCCTTGCCTTTGACTAAAAAAGTGTACCTCTGTTAATTACCAAAGAATTAGTGTTTTGGCGACACCAATAGATATTATAAACAGTCGGACTGTAGGGGGTGACATAAAGATGGTAAATCACAAGGAAGTGGAATCATATAAAGATGTATCTTATATCAGTTTAACAAGTACTTAAAAAATGATAAGGATAACAAATAATGTATCATAGTATCTTAAGGTGTCTGTCTGTACTCAACATTTAAGAGGGAAAGGAGGGGACTTCATTGCTTACAAAGAGCATCTTTTGATATCTTAAAGATAGACATTCAAATACATACTACTGACGCATGCGGTTCGCTTATGAAACCAAGATGTGAAAAAGTAATTAAAAGAAGGCTTAGCTTTGCAGACTGTCGGTTATTCAGGACTTATTCTATTTTTTATTTCATAATATGCTGTCATGCGTTTTCGCTAATTGTTTTTAAGCTCATATGCAAATAGGCTGTTCTGACGATGAATTGAAAAACTTTAATCCCGATTGCTAGGAGGTTAGACAACACCCTCTTTTTTTTTCATTGAATGAAGAGTAGTCAAAGCCAAATAAATTATTTTTAAAGGTGGTGTGATAGAATAGGTGGGTCTGTAAACACTACTGCTAGCTCTACGTAAGGTACATTAATTAATAGAATAAAAGACGAAAGGTCAGTCATCCAAAAACCTATCCCACCCTGCAACAGGCAGTAAGTTAATTGGTTATTCTTCTCTAGTTTTTTGTTTTACAGTGAACATAATTTGATCTACAACTTCACAATTTACAACGTACTTCTGCTCTGACTATTTAAATCAGAGCGGATGAGCGTTGAAAAAGAAGCAAAATAATTTTTTGTGACTCTGGGACATGTCATCTATATTTCTAAGCCGTGTTATTTACTGATTTCTCAGAACATTTGCCAGGATGGACATCGTGTAGTTGCTGAAGTATGTCATCAACTTGCGCCTCTCTTTATGTAAAAAAACTAGTGTGCTTCTGTGCAAGGGTCAAATCTTCATTAACCATCCAATGTATACCTCTTACAGAGAAGAAATAATATTCCTCATACAAATTATTTTCTAAACAAGCGGCTATCGGCCATTTAAATAGTCGTGATATTAGTTCCTTGACTAAACGGCAAATATGGCCCGTTCATCACAAAGGAATGAGATGATTTGGATGAAATAAATGGTGATTAGTAAAAATTTACTTGTTCACATTTTAAACCAGTGCAGAAAAAAAAGTGAAATTCACAGGGCAAAACTTTTTTTAATCGAATATGTAAGATACATTTCAGTTTGCTTCTCCGTCGACAGACATTAAGTAAAATGTGGGTATTTCAATTGCTGTCAGTGTTTTAGATGAGACAGTACCAGAAAATTGTTACGTGACATATTTTGCAGATGGCTCATACATGGACTCACTTTTGATCTTCTCTTAATCATTCCCACTGGCTAACCTCCAGAATATATTGGTTCATGTGTTGGTATCCTATCCCTCGTAACTCCTTTTGATTTAGTTGTTAAGTTAATATTTTGATTTTTACTTTGCTGTTCTTCTATTTCCTACTTAATCATTAATTTGTGTTGTGGTTTTGTAATCAGGTTCTGTTTTAACAGTACTTTTTGCCTTACGTCATTTTTGCTGTTACATTTAACGCAGATCTTGTTGATAGAAATATCGTTTTCCATCAGTTCTTTTAACAGTGACAAAAAAACATCCAGTCCTAACTATTATGTCGGAATAAATTGAACAGTTTCCAAGATACTGTCTTTCTAAAAAAATGACTTTGGTGCATTTTTAGGTCACAAAATATAGTATTAATCCTAAAGAAAAAGGAACAACTCAATTGATAATGCTGAGACAACATTTTCATAATTCGGCATTTTTTGTCTCGTGGAAGCGTTTGGGTTAGTGCAGATGAAAAGAGACAGCGCTAATGTTTTCTCTACTGCAACAACATGAAACGTTCCCTAGCAGTTGGAAATTGTATGGGTCAGTGCGAACATTTAGGTTATCAAAATAATTTTTAAGTTTTCTGTCAGTGTCAAACAAACTGTTCAGATCATGTTTTACAACTAAGAAATATGACCTAAAGTGCTGTGGCATACAGTTACGATATTACTTGGGTCAGAAAAATAATTCCTTTTATACCAAGTGACATTACTATTTATAGCTATAAATTGTTTCAATTGCTCTAGCATATACACCATCTTTTGCATGCTACTTTTCCTTTTAGGTCAGCTTCAGTTCCAATGAAACAGCTCAGAGAATTTTATTGGATGCTAGATCCAGGTCTAATCTTCAAACTAACCCATTGTAGTGAATGCAGACTTACTTTACCTCTGGTTCTCCATAAGAATATTCAATTTCTTTATATATGTTGGTTTAAATTTAAGTTGCGTTGCTTTTTCGTCCGGGCTTTTGTTGGTGCTTTTAAAAAAGCACCAGTAAAAGACCGGATGATATTGCCAATATCTGGATAAGAAAAATCAATACAAGCTAATAAATTTACCTGACATTTTAATAATGTTTGTCATATTTATTTCTACTGAACAGTGAGGGATGGGCAGGTGTGCCTGAAGAAAGTCAAAAGAACAGTTTATACTTGTTCCTTGAAGTAAAAGGGAACTGCTACAGTTTTCCTATACTTTAGTGCCACACAGAAGTTTTTTTGAATAACAGGGTGCTTATGGAACGATTTTTCATTAAGTGGAAATAAATTTCTGTAGTAAGAGTGCCACCCTCTATTCAAAAGTTTAAATGACACTTGATTTTGTTGTGCTTATTTTATGGCAGCAATTGTGTTCTTTTTAAATGTGTTATTGGATCATTGTGTTATAGCCGTAGTATTTCAAAAGAATAATGCTAAATTTTGTATTTTCAATATTAGTTTCCCTTTCAATTTAGTTCCTCTTGCATCTCAATCTTGTCTCGTCTAAATTATTGACTAAGAGTAATTGTAAGGTATTAGAAAGTTGTCATTTTGCTTAATGTCAAATGTTTCCCCTGTTACGTTTTTTCTGTGACTAGCTCAGTTCCACTTTCCTGCTCAGAGAGCAAAGTACCCCAACCCTCTGCGGTAAACAAGCCAGCTTGGTTTATTTGACGTTTGATAAACTCGTTTTGTTTATGAAGCTGATACTGTCCACTTAAGTTTCAGGTTTATACTTGCTTTAATTCTTGTGATTTAGTTGCTTATACACTGCACTGCATCTCTCAACACACGATAGCCACTCCCATGTCTGTGTCTCCATTGTTTTTTACTGCAATGTTTGCCCTATTTGTTTTCTTTGCCAAAATAAGCATTAATAGGAAACTACAAAAAAAAACTGTGTATAGCGTAGAAAGGCAATATCTCATCTACTTTCACCTGTTACTGCAAAATCACAAGACAATACAGGAAAAAAAGACACGTTCATAGAGCACCTGAGAAATTTTTCAAACCTCAACCAGAAAATTTAAAATATCCATTCAATGTTAAAATTAAATTTTCCCTTTCAATTAAAGCAAGTAAAGGATATTTTAAAGAAATTTCTATTACTCAGGTCCCGAGAAAGTAAAAACATTATTCTGAAGATAAACAGGGAAATTGTCAACAGGTGTGACTACCTCTAAGAAAGAAAACTTCACTAATCATTGACATGGAGCATGAAATTACTTTACCGGGTTACGATTTCATGGCTGCATTTAACCATAAACTAATTCGATCAGTCATCGGAGAGATAACCATGGGAAAAAATAAAATTCACTCTGCTGTTACTGTGTCTAACTTTAAGCCTGGATACATTTGAATAAGGAGACCGTCATTCAGATTTACTTACCTATTTAAAACAATTGTGATACAAAAAGATTTAGCTCTTCTCATAACTTCATCACAGGCTGATCGTAACTGAGAAGATGGTAGATCTGACAAAAATAGAGTGTACTCAAATACAATTCAGTAATTTGTTTAGAACATGATTGGACCGTGGTTTCATTGCCATGAGCTCGAATAGACAAAAGAATCTGTGTCCAAGTCAAGAGAAGGAGGATGAAATCAAATATAGAATTTAAGACGGAAAGGTCATTCTTGTTGATTAATAAGCAATCTACTTGTCCCTATTCCAGAACATTGCCATGGCAACAACTTCCTCCAAACGTAAGGCACCAGAAGTTCCTCACAACCACACCATGTGATTGATTGTGTCCGTTCATAGAAAAAGACACCTAAATACTATTATTTCTTATGTTGGTCTCTATTTTGGCAACATCAAGGAACACGGAATATGCAACATTTTGCTATGCAAAAAGAAGCGCTTTTAACCTCAGAAAATGGTGGCACTCCCACAAGGGGAGGCTTTATGTACAATGCCATAGCAAAGACTGGAGTGGCATAGAACAGATAATGTAAATTTTGATGAGGAGCTGACCTACAAGAAGTGCAGCAAACAACAGGAAACTCCTTATTGAGAATCCTGAAACTGGTGACGAAGCAAAGGAAGATCAGGCATACACACAGATCCCTTTAAATGCTCCACTTAATTGCTAGTCAACCAAATACCAATAACTTTGTATTACTTTAGATCGACCCGTCATTTTATCCTATATAGGAAAATTTTTATTTGAGTCCTGTTGGAGAAATATGAAATGAAACAAAGAAGCGAAAAGAAGTGAGGATGACAAGGCAGACGAGAAAGGATAAAAAGCTGAAAGGGTCATACTTTGTAAATTACTTTGTACAATAAAGGAAAAGATACTGCATAGATATAAAAAACATTCAAAATCAGTATATATATATTTGGGTAATGTTGTGCAGTAGAGTGCCTTGAATTTCTCTTCTTTAAGTTTCTTTGTGAGCTGCAGTGCTTTCGACAAAATTTACGGGTTGTTTCCTCTCAACTAAATGAAAGGAATATACGAAACGTATCATAGTTTATTTATGTGTAAATTATATTATGTTATACTACTTGATTTTTGTTTTCCTACATGTCACGAAAATCACTGCTTCCCTTCAGTTTTTGTGATGTTCATCCACAGTGCATCCATTTTACCCTACATTTCCTACACCTTTTTCTTCACCCTCCTACTTTTGCCTACTTTTTTGACATTCCCCCTAAAATCCCACCTCATTAGAGGTTTAGTGAAAAAATTGAATTGAAAAGAACAACCTGGTGAGGGAGGAGATGCTTGCTTTGTTGCTCCAAAACAAAATCTTGCAGCTGATCATTTAGGGGGTCTTTGTTGTTCTACGTCCCCAAATATTTTGTGTAATAAATATATTTTCAGTCAAAATTTTACGTCTAACGAAGTTTCATTCATAATTTGAAGTGCATTTAAATAATACAACCTGTGTCGGTGACAACATACCCAGATCTGAGACAAAAGAAAGTCTCAGGTGATGACGTCAGGTGCAATGTCAAGCACTTACTAATTTTAGTCTACTTTAGGAAAACTTACTGTTTGCAAACCAAGCGCAACAGTTACCTGAAAATATTAAAATGCTTTTATTAAATTTCATGTAGTTTTGACAATTTTCCTACAGGGCCCTGCTTTTCCCTACCGTAGCTTCAATTTCTGTTGGACTACTGCTTGGAATTAAGCTTTGATATTCAATACGTTATCATTTTGCTCTTTGAGATTGAATTTCAAAAATTGCGAGTAGCAGTTTCAGATGGTCCTGATGCACATTACTGATATCAGCCGACTACCTCCGAGGATCAGAGAAATTTAAAGCATGTTACAACGGAGGAGAGGTTTTTTTACAGTTGTTTACAATTGTTTAATGGTTTTCATCCCTTTAATCTACAAAAATAGATTAAAACAAACATTAAAATCTTGATTACATCCGAGATACCCTGCTAATATTTATTGCTTCCTAATTTCACGCATTCTCAAGTAAACGACCTATTACCCCTCTCCAAACATTGGCAGTGTCAATGTCAAGAAATAAGATGATAATTGCAAATTGAAAGAATAACTTATTGCTCTGCAGCATACGATGGGCATATATTTCATTCATTTCATTAATGTACAAAAAACCCAGATTGATTCATGTAGAGATATATAAGTCCAATTCTTAAGTTGACGTAAATACTATTCATTATCGTTCTTTATACTAATAAACCATTGTATAGTAAAGTAATAATCCGTAATTACTTTTGCTTGGGTACAGAATTATATATTAATAGACAGTGTTTTTCTTTTAATTTTTCTACCAAAGCAAGTCCATTTAACAAACATGACTTGTTCTTTGCAAGGATAGGAAAAGTGGTGCTTCTCCAAAATTAAATTAACTTTTCGTAAGATTCATATGATGGTTAGAATTTTGAGTATAAGGTAAAAGTTGTAAATTACCTCAATATTATGAGCTTTCATATAGTTCAATTTACGACGGTTAAACAAGCATAACTTTATTTTGGTTGTGATGATTAGCATTTGGGAAAACCATGGAAGGCAACATATTTAAGAACACAATAATTTGGATAATCTTTGTGTATTAGGTGGGCTGGCCCTTTACCTTTAAGCGCGCCATTTCTAAAGATTAAAATTCCTCCTAAAAGGATACCTGAGTTTAATACGAATAAATATTCACAAGAGAAGTTTAAGTTGTCAAATTGTAAAAACTTTTTGTTACTATTGAGTATTTTGAGAATTTTTTACTAAGTGCATTATATATCTTATTAACATCCTATTGTAAAATGTCGTGTCACAATCACATTAAGTCTAAAGTATAAACTGTCATTTTGTTACACATTTTTTATCAATATTGAGTATTTTGAGAATATTTAGACAATTCTATACTGAGGTTTATCTTCATACAAGTCTGTGATTAAGTGATAGACGAATGTTATACTTGGCAAAAACGGTGGTAATTTTTTAGATAATAACATTTATTAAAATTCATGTAAAGAACTGTGTGACAATTTAATACCACGATTCTATGTCTTCATCAACTCCTACAGCAAAATAACACTTTATCATGTTCCTGCTATGTAATGATCCAAATATACTGTGATTCTAAAATACAATGTCACTGTAACAATGGAAACGTATGTTGCTTTGATATTGTGTTACTTGGATACTATGGTTCTGTGATACTACTGTACAGTGATCCTGTGACATTATAGAATAGTGATACTATGATATTATGATAGTATAAAACTATTACAATAAAAACCATGTTCGGTAATTCAAATGTTAAAATACTTATCTGTATATTTGTAAATATACTATACTTGTATTTATATACGTATAAATTTCAAAATATTTACTGTATGTTCTAGATACTTGTCAAACAATCCTATGCGACAACACCGTTTACACCGCTGTTTACATTTGTATTCTGCATTCAATCTCTCAAATAAAACTACTCTTTCTTTGACTGATAAATTAATCAAATTTCTTATAACTTTTCTGCTTATTTTTTCAGACTATTAAAATAAAATGCAAAACCTTTCACCAAGTGATAGTTTATATTGTTCGCCCTGAATAAAGAGAGTAAATAATCTTACCGACAATAATGATTACGAAGAATATATGGTAAGAGTGACGATGGCGTAGAGTTTGGACATGAGACACCTCTGATTTGTAACCTTCATACCCAACGTACTGCATCTTTTGTTAGAGACTCAAGAATGACCAATGATTTCAATAGAACCGATGGAAAGCTTTTCAAACAGTACAGTAGATTATCTTGATTTATGCGTATTGATAAGCAAGTTGTATTTATTCAATCAGCATTTAGCATTTAGCATTTAGCATAATAACAAAGTTCATGTCCAGCATGACAGCCCGCACAGGAAGATGGTATTCACCTGCCAGACGAGAAAACTTAACCCTGGCTACCGACCAGTAGCTTTAGAGGTTAAGCACTTTCCTCAATATGTTGGTGGTTCCAATGATGGTAGATGTTTGGAGTCCACCCAAGACATCAGGGATGCCCAACTCTTTCAAACTGCGCTCCAACCGCTTCGTCACCACTCCTAAGCTTCCCACAACGATTGGGACAACGCTGGTACATACGCTGTGTAACTTCCGGATTTGTTGGGCCAAGGGAGAATACTTAGTGACCTTTACTTCATCCTTAGCTGTCACGTTTCGATCGGAAGGCACAGCAAAATCTACAACCAGCCATCTCTTCTCAGTGCGGTCAACAACAACAACAACAACAACATAATAATAATAATAATTATTATTATAATAATAATAATAATAATAATAATAATAATAATGGTAATACAATACAGCTGATTCATCATTATGTAAGTTATGTGGCCACAAAGGTATTAATCACATTTTCAATGAATAGACCATGCTTGCTCAAACGCAAATATAAGCGTCGACATAACGATGTGGCAAGGTATGCGGACTGGACAATGTGTGAGAATGTTTTTCTTAGAAGCGATGTTGCGTTGTACTATCCTAGGCCTGATGGTGTGATTGAGAATGATGATGAATACAAGATCCTGTAGCACAAGAGCACTTAGTGTGACCAGGAAATTCGAGATTGAAAGCCAGATGTGATTCTCANCTTTCAAACTGCGCTCCAACCGCTTCGTCACCACTCCTAAGCTTCCCACAACGATTGGGACAACGCTGGTACATACGCTGTGTAACTTCCGGATTTGTTGGGCCAAGGGAGAATACTTAGTGACCTTTACTTCTTCCTTAGCTGTCACGTTTCGATCGGAAGGCACAGCAAAATCTACAACCAGCCATCTCTTCTCAGTGCGGTCAACAACAACAACAACAACAACATAATAATAATAATAATTATTATTATAATAATAATAATAATAATAATAATAATAATAATGGTAATACAATACAGCTGATTCATAATTATGTAAGTTATGTGGCCACAAAGGTATTAATCACATTTTCAATGAATAGACCATGCTTGCTCAAACGCAAATATAAGCGTCGACATAACGATGTGGCAAGGTATGCGGACTGGACAATGTGTGAGAATGTTTTTCTTAGAAGCGATGTTGCGTTGTACTATCCTAGGCCTGATGGTGTGATTGAGAATGATGATGAATACAAGATCCTGTAGCACAAGAGCACTTAGTGTGACCAGGAAATTCGAGATTGAAAGCCAGATGTGATTCTCATAAATAGCAAAACTAAAGAAGCCCCCAAAAATTGACAATGCTTGCCTGTGAAATTTAAGAGTCAGGAAAGAGGAAAATGAAAAGTTTGAAAAATATCAAACTTTAAAGAAGGATTTAAATAGAATCTGGGATTAAGGAAAGTGACGGTGATTCCTGTTGGTGGTGATGCGTTGGGACGTCTTTCAAAAGACTAGAGAAAACACCTCGATAAAGTGGGAAATAACATAACAACAGAGACAGTACAGAAAACAAAGCTGCTGGGTACGGCTTGTATCCCTAAAAAAGTTTTACCCATGTAGTATTCTGGAAGACAGCTTGATATCTTTGAAAACTTGCTGGTTTTTGCTATCAAGTAATGCCCGAGTATTCCATTTACTGAGAACGACATATTGAAAATAGTAATGATAAAAAAAAAATAATGATAACGAGTTTTTGTTTCCCGCTGCTAACTGGGCCTATGCGTCCCCCCACCTCCTTTTTGAATTGTAAATTTTGCATGAGTGTATTTAAAAATTTCATTTTACTGATTGGTAAAGGACAAGGTTACTTTGAAAGACATTTGTTAATAACTCGTTATATTTTCATTGTGTGATTTCTTAATCTGTTAAGAACATATCTTCTTAACGAAATATCCTTATTGGATGCCTAAAAAGGAAATTCCATGATCTTGACAAAGTACCAGTGTATAATGGCCAAGATAAAGATTAAGATTAAGATTAAACGTTACGTCGCTTTTAAAAATTGGGTAAAACAATTTATTAGTTGTGTATGTGTAGTTTTTGATACTCGTTTGTGTCCTTTCCTCTGTTTACGAGGATTTGGTCATTTAAACCTGCTTTAGTCCTCCTGTGCTCTCTGTATCTATAAAACACATCCATTTCAGAAAATATAGCAGGATTGACTGCCATAAATGGCTATTTAAATGCTTTTATTAGTCCCAATGTCTTAATTAATATGTAACGAATAAAAAATTGCATGAACATTGGATACTAAAATGTCTTTAAACTCGACTTGTTTATTTCTGTAAGGTAAACCAAACTAAATTGCTGTCTTGTTATTATTTTTATAAAAATACTATTCCACAACCTAAGCAGTGTTCAACACCGATTTACAAATGCAAAAAGATAGTCAGTGCTAGCATTATGTTAGCTGTTTACACGTATTGTATAAATTAAAGTGAGTTATCACAGCCAAACAGAGACCATTTTGTTTAAAACAGTGAAGAAACAAATGACACTGTGCCCTGTATTATGAAAGCCTAGGTGAAAACATTCTTACCATATCAGTGACAACTCACTAAAAATACTTGACAATGTTTCCAGTCCATGACCACAAGCAATCAAAGCAGATCATTGCTTATTTCAATTTGTGTAATAATGGGTTGATAAATCCGTTAAAACTGATTAACTCAAGATTGACCAACTTTCTGTGGAAGGAAACAACGAAAGAATTAGACCTCTTATAATAAGATTGAAACAACGAATTCAATTAGAGCACACACTGACACCGACTACATAAAATACAATTGGAATAAATATTGTCTTGTAATTCAAGTACAATACATTGATGGGAGGGAGCTATTTTCCCTCTGAATCAAAGAAAAAGGCAAATATACTTACGAACTCTTTGTACAAAATAACACAGGAGTTGAGTTCTCTAAATGTTAACAGGTTCAAAGGCTATTTGGATGGAATTCAAAGAAAAATATGTCTTTCACTATCTGGATAGACGGGGGGGATAAATAAAGTTTCTGTACACGAATATTTTTACAAGAACAAATTTTATCGAATGTTATCTCTATTTATTTCAACAGAAAACTCGGTCCACTATATGTCCAATGTCTACTGGGAACAGCCAAGTAATTTGATGCAAGAGAACTTAATTCATTGAAGCACGTGTTGAACATTTGTGATATTTTAAAAAAAAGGTTTTTAATTCTTCAAATGTTGTTAAGACTAGTAATAGCATACCAGATAGCATTGTTATATTTGTCGACAATACTTATTTCAAATATATACACAATAAAGATTAATTTTGCTTTCAGTTGAGTGAAAGGTATAGAAAAAAGTTGCCATTCTGATAAAAATGCGCAAATTCTCAAAAACATGGGAACGTTATTACTGAAAACTTGTATTTTGTAAAAAAAATTATAGAAGGGTGTATGTATGTATATATATATAAGATATGATAAGTTGGAAAGAATCAAAAAACTACACAAGCCATTTCGACAAGCCTGTTTCGTGATTTTATTCACTCTTCAGGAAATGTCATATATATATATATATATATATATATATATATATATATANGTTTTTTTTTTCTTAGGAGTGAATAAAATCACGAAACAGTCTTGTCGAAATAAACTGTGTAGTTTTTTTATTTTTTCCTATTTATTATATCTTATATATATATATATATATATATAAGATATGATAAGTTGGAAAGAATTTAAAAAAACTACACAAGCCATTTCGACAAGCCTGTTTCGTGATTTTATTCACTCTTCAGAAATATATATATATATATATATATATATATATATATATATATATATATATATATATATATATGCGTGTGTATGTGTGTATGTGCGTGTGTATGTGTGTGTGTGTGTGCGTGTCTCAAAAGAATTCTCAAAGGAAGCATGAATAGGTAATACTGCCGAGAGTAAAGCGATATTTTTTTATTAAGAAGAATTACAAAATCTTCAAACTTCATTAATTATTTGCCTGCATTAGTCTTGTGATGTAGTGGGGTAATCTGGCCCTGCAGTGTCAGGCCCAAGACTAAATAGGATTCGACCTTTTCAACCAACAGTTGGGTTGAATATTTCATAGTACTTTATTGCTTTGCTAAGTATTATCTTATAAAATGTGTGAAATGATATCTTATTTCTAAGGCCTTCAACTGTTTTAACTCCAAGATCACCTAGATCCTGACCAGGGGAAGACAATAAGGTGGTTGCTTGGAGAGTTTAATAGGTTGTCGTTGTGTCCAAGGGTCCAATGATACAAACATAGACCAAAGTAAAAATCAGTTTCTTCATTTAGTTTGGTGGACCAATATTCTTTGATTTAACATCAAAGTTGGAATTTGTTCACATACAGGCTCTCCTTGGTTTCAACAACAATAAAGTAATTTGTATCTGTTAAGGTAAAGTGGCTAGTTCTGTTTATCTTGTAAGAAATATATTAAAGATTCCCCTACAGTTTACTCGTCTGATTCTCTTTCCTATTCACCTTTGACATTTCCTTTTACTTCTCTCAAAATATTCTCACACTTTAGGGAATATTTAACGAGAATCACCAACTCCTCTCCTGTACTTAGTGTGGCGGACGAAAGTTATATTAAAGAGTATTCTTCATTTCTATTTCTAATTGTAGGGGCTGTGAGTGAGTCGGAACAGTATTTTCTTGTTGTCTCCTGCACTGACATCCTAAATATTTACAAGCATGCTGTTCGCACTGAGAGACTGAGTCGTGCAAGAATATCTTCTGTGATTGCGGTCATTGTCTATCTTTTAGTATGTGTCATTTGGTAAAGGACAGTGACATCGTCAGAGCTTTCAACTCCTTATCGATCAAGGACAATTTAATATTAACAGTTGTTTCTAATGTTTATGTACTCGTCGCGTTAAAATGTAAAAACCCCACATGCAATGTCTCTAACAAGACCTCTAATTCCCTTATTATTATTATCGAGTGGTTTCACACCATTTATTGGTGGATGGGTGAAAAACCCGTGAGGAAAAAAAATCAAAAATCAGTGAGGAAAGGCACATTGCTCAAGCGGTTGTTGTTGTATGACAACAACTCATGACTACAGCACTCCCCACTCCTAGCCTGATAGCTGACAATACATGGAGAGATGTCTTAGTACTAGCACTAAGTCTGGTATTGCAGCATTGAATAAAGACTGGATATTTNAATTGATAAAACTTCAGAAAGTCCCTTGTGCAGAATGTGTGGAGAACGAGCGGAGACAGTGCAACATATTGTTTGTGAGTGTAGTAAAATGGCTCAACGTGAATACAAGAGGAGACATGATAACATCGCTAAGCTGATCCATTGGATGTTATGTGGAAAGTATGGTCTCGACAGGAAGGAGAAATGGTACGAACATTGCCCGGAAGGTGTAGTAGAAGATGAAAATGTAAAATTGATTTGGGATATCAATATCCAATGTGATAATTTGATAGAAGCGAGGAGACCAGACATAATATTACTTGAGAAGAAAACGAAAGATGCCATCATTATAGATGTTATTGTTATTGTTATTATTATTATTATTATTATTATTATTATTTATTTTATTTTATTTCTATCTTTACAGAGGTTGATACAATTCAGTTGTTTACAATAAAAATATAATAAGCACTGCTGTCAACATGTGTCCTCTGTTACGTCTGGTATTTAATTTTAAATACTTGGCTGAGGTATGTCTGCCCTGCCGTTTATCATTAGAGCGATGATATCTTCTCTCAACTGAGCAGGTGCACGAAGGTAGAAAACTGTCTTCCCTGTTAAGAGTTTCCATTTCCTACCTAACAAGGTATTATAAGGGTTCTATTACCTTGGTGAGGCAAAACACTCATGGATTTCCAAAATTGCTTTGTTTGTTGCAGCGTAAGTCATCATTTCACCGTTGTCCGCATGAGATTTGGTAAGAAAATTTTACAGTTAACTGCAAATATTTAGAATATTGATGCCTTTTAAAATTTCATCACCGCTTTGTTCTAATTAGAAAACCCACTTGAATTAATGGTTTTCTTTAAACCTTTTGGTGATTTTAAGCTGGCCCTTGTATTTTGACTAATAGAAATATAAGAATGAATTGTCTTTCGCCTCAGTGTAATTTAACCACAAATATTCCTTACATCAATTTTCTTGAAAGAAACGGTTTCGCTCCCCAGGGATACTTTTCGGTAACAAAAAATTAATAGGCTTCTCAAGTAGTGAAATCTCCTGTTTAAAAGCTTCGCTCTGAAACTTTCGTTGCGTATATGTGAGAAATGGCAAAAATGTCTTTATTACTTCTCTCCTTGTAGTCTATATGAATAGGTTTTCAACGCTGTATTACAAGGGTTTTTTAAATTAAATGTCTCTTTCTGGGGGTTTTTTTTCAAAATAACTGGCCATTTATAGCATGCCTTTAAATTTCTTACTTGAAAAGAGAATTGGACGAAAAAAAACCTCGAGTGCCTCCTTTGCATAAACTACTTGAACAAGCAAAAACATATTCAAAGTCACCAAAAATATGTCAGTGAAACCAACATAACCTATTAGCTAATCTCAAATTTAATGAAGGAGATTGACACACAGATAAATGCCGGCATACCAAACAGTTCAAAACACTTAATTACAAAACTGGCTTAATCCTTTTTTCTTTGTGCCAACTTTGTAGCTTAAGATAGATCATTAAAGGAAGATTAAGTTCCTTGTTTCTATTGATGTAAGTAATGGAAGACGTATTTTAACTAGTAGTATTAGGCACCTTACTTGATAGCATTTCCGAAGGTTTTCTCGCCACCGCATGAAATTCCATCACCTCGAAATAAAGAGTCCTTGTTTGACTAAATTCGTCAAGAGGTGTTACACAAAATGTCCCCAAAACAATCCCATCCGGTCTACTGCTTCTAATATATTATATACCATCAACTTTAGACAGACACAGAAGAAACAGAAATGTAATTTAACGACGTTAATTATAGTTCAATAGAATCTTTTGTGTGAATTTAATGCCGAGGTTAACTACTTTTTATTCAGTTATTTCCAGCCACATAATAAATTACATTGATATGTTTTGGTTTTTATAAGAGCTCAGTGGGTAAACCTAAATGAATTATGGTAAGTAAAGCAAAAATTAAAAAAAAAAACTTCTATCATGCTCAAGCAATCATCAAATAAACAAATTTGCTTAAATAAAAAGGCAATTGACAACTCCCCAGGTCAGCTCAATCTTCAAACTTAAATCATCTAGTAAAAACTTTAAGCCACGTAAAAACCGGAACAAAGGTTTACTCACCACACTTCACATCCTTTTTTTATTTTCACTTTTTGAATAGTATTCTGCTTTTGCTCTCATCAATGGGTCGTGATTTGTTACAAACAACAAATGGTGTTGTCAAGAATCTATATTCTTTCAAAATTCTTGCCAGACTATTTCGTTGCATCTTGACATCTCAACAATGATGTGGAATAACAGTTAACCAATAAGAACATGTTCTTCTTAAGTACTTCTGCCTAATCTGGTAACCGCATTACTTATTGCACTCAAATTTTTCACTTTTCTACAATTCCAAATCCTCTGTTTGTATTATTTTCACATCCTGTTTGCAATAAAGGTATCGTGACACCCTCATCTCAAACTAATTCATCACATTTCTTTCCACACGAATTTTTAACTATGACATGACACGTAGGTGAGAATTATGGAATTTCATAATGCGAATAATATTTAAATTATGAATATATTGATAATAATTTCTGCAAAATTTCAAAAGGAAAAAACTGAATCAGCAAAATCTGCTAATCTGAAAACAGACAGCAGACACATCGTCTTCAGAATGTTTATTTAGACTTAAAACTAATCCTTGGATCACAAAGTCACATTAATAACTGGCGCTTGGAGATTTTCATAATTTTGTTTTCATTGTTATCAAGTACGTACATAGAATTCAAGTAACTAACTAAGATGCTCTTTGATTCATGCTGTATTCTTTTAAGTCAGTATTTAAAAGTACTTTAAAGTACTTTTAAATATAATTTCAAGTACGTTCGCAAAATATAAATATATATTTGCTATTGCAAATGTAAATCAAACATAGATATATCGAAGGATATGAAAATTAACAACTGCTTTGTGCTATTTTAAGCACATAATAGTAGCATAAAGCAGCAGTTATTTTTCAAGTACTTAAATAATACAGCTCTGTTCTTGGAGCTTTAAGCATCACTTTCTGTGCAAATACACACCTAATCGCTATATATATACTCAATCTGCAGACAGTACCGTTTCGCCCTTTGTGGGCTCATCAGTGCAGCACAGAGCTTCTGAGACATAACTCTCTCTCTCTCTGTATATATATATATATATATATATAAAGCTTTCGATTCGGTTATCCGTATTAAAGTGCTCAATACATAAATGCAGAGCGTAATATAAGATATGATAAGTTGGAAAGAATAAAAAAACTACACAGNTGGTATAAGCTCACGCTTCCACTTTCACACAAAGAGATACACGTTGAACACGTTTTTTTCTGCTTCTTCCTCTATCTGTCCGTCTGTCTCTCTGTGCTGTCTGTCTGTCTGTCTGTATATATATATATATATATATATATATAAAGCTTTCGATTCGGTTATCCGTATTAAAGTGCTCAATACATAAATGCAGAGCGTAATATAAGATATGATAAGTTGGAAAGAATAAAAAAACTACACAGTCCATTTCGACAAGCCTGTTTCGTGATTTTATTCACTCTTCAGGAAATATATATATATATATATGCATTTATTTATAATTATTTATATTTATTTATAATATAATATGAAGTTAAGTGTCAAAAGATTATACTTTCCATCTTCACAAGCATGTTTCGTGATATCAATCGCTCTTCAGGAGATATTTTATATCTCCGTGTGATCTTCTGATGAGTGATAAAGCTCAGGAAACTGGCTTGTGAAGATGCAAAGTGTAGTTCTTTGACTCTGTTCTACTTATTATAGTCCACTCCAGGCTCTGCATCCATGTATTAAGCACTTTACAGCGAAAAATCGAATCACTGACCATATATGTATATATATATATATATATATGAATCTATATTTGCGCGTGCGTGCGTGCGTGTGTATGCATATACACTCAGAAAAATTTATGAAGCCTGTAGACAAAGATCGTTTTCAAGTATATTTAATAAATATTTTCTTAATATTTAGAGAGGACAACTTTTGTTACGGTAAGGCTTTGACAAATTCACGTTAATGATAACAGAATGCCACTATTTAACATGATGGTGAGTGGTATTATAAATTTCAAGTATCTTTTAATATAGTAAGCCGTTTCTTTGTAGATTAAAGAACTCTAGAATACTGGAAAAATAACCACGGCTACTATGCAACTGACTAAAATCGGCTGTTTTCTTCATCAAACAGCCAAAAAAATCATCAGTCTGTACATCTTACTGTTTAATAAGCTGAACTGCCCTGTGCAAAAAGTTCGATGGTGCAAGTAACTATCTGCAAATTAAAATGAAGATCACTTAGTTGTACAGCATCATTCCACTTTATCTGTTAAGATATACAATTTTTGAATATACTCAATTGCAGGATTTTTTATATATTACTTGGTTATCAATCTGAAAGTATTGCTCATTTAGGGAATGTTCAGCTCTACTTTAAGAACCGATTAAAGCTTATTAAAACAGCACTTGTCTGCATCAGTTTATTTTGTGCTGAACAACAATTAAGTCAAGAAGTGGGGAGGTTTTATTGCTAAATTCTTCCAATAAAAAACACCCTTGATCAATTACCTCACAAAAAAGCTGTACAAATTTGTCTTATTATCGTTTATATAAATTACTAAAACTTTGAATAGATTTATATACATTGAGAGTCATATTATGTTTCTGGAACCGCATGTGTTCAGGTTTAGATTTTATGCTGGACTAAAAGTTACCCATATACCTCTATGGACAAATGAATTTAATCAGTTGGTACCATGCTAAAAGCATCCTTTTGAATATAAGAAGCACGTGATAAGGTTGTAAAAAATTAAAGAGAGCCTTTTATTCCCCCAAATTAGAGCACTTTTAAAGAAATTATTAGGTGATCAAGGTGAAGTACCAATCATCTTTTCAATTTGAAACTTCTCTTTTAATTATTAAGAGGTACCTACAATCTTTAATGTGTAGACAGATCTTGGTTTCAGTAATTGTCCTTTTAAATAGTAAAGAGTTAATTTTGCATAAGGTACGTTTCAGGCACCAATGCAGATACATGTGTTACATGTAAGTCAATAATCATGGGTATACCATTGTGTCAATTGGTATACAATTGTATTAATAACATACAATTTGACAAAAGTAACTTATTCCTAGTTGGAAATAAAGTTGATAGTACAAACATCATTTTTTTGAAGTTAATCCATAATGCTTTCTAACTATGTTTGTAATCCCTGCCTATTAAATAAAACCATGAAACAAATTAATGGGTGCCATAATGGATAAACACATGCGAATTCAGAGCTACAAAAAAATGAAGTTATTTCTGATGCAAAGATCTCATTGAATGTGTAATAATTGTTCACATACCTTTTTAAATTTAATATTAACTTCTCATAAACAAGATCAATGAAGTGTGCACTTCTATGGTAAGTGACTTAGAAACTTGCTTTTATTTTTTATAATCAGAGCAAGTAAGGCCATTTCTTGAGCAAAACTGTTTCAGACACCATTATTAGCCAACTGCTTATCAAACCAATACCTTAATATACTCACATCATTTTATAATTAGTCGCATTAGACGTCAGTGTTTGTTTTGATAATTATAGATAGATAACCTTTGTTCCCATTTTCTTTATTACTAATTAAAATTTTTTAATCAGGTTTATGGTGTAAAAAGGACCTAGGAAAACAATTGTACAATCGAATGACACTCCTTCCAAGTTCAAAACGTTTACATAGGAGATTGGTTTTATATATTATTCACCACAATATTGTCTGCTCAACAGATGGTTTATGCAAGAACAGCACGTAAAAGAAATGGTAAGAAGAATAGGTATGCGAGGGAATATGAAAGCAATGCTTTTACCTGTTAAAATAAAACGATTTTAGATCACCGAAGTATCACACTGGCTCTCAAAAAATTACCACAAGAACACATCTAGTACTTACAAGCAGTCAATAGAGCAGCCTTTTAGGGGCAATGGTTTCATTCTTTAATTTAGGACCAATATACCTTTACAACAAAAAGGAGGGGAAAAAATGAATTCCCAAATTTACAATACATTAAAGCAGAAGCTACATCAGGTAAAAGCTTCAATCAAGCTGATATAGGGATCAGGAGTGACATTTTCTAAGAATACCATTAGCCTGAATCAGCGCCTCTAAAAATACTTTTCAATTATTTTAATTTTATTAAAAATATTTTTCATTAACATTTTGAAAGAAAATTACAATTAAAGTTAGTTAGTTCAAATAATGTTTGGTCACTTTTTCAAAGGTGCTTGGAATCTTTTCCAGATACCATAAAGAGTACTTCATGAATGCAAATTCAACTTGCGCCTTATTACAAGAGTTTTGGTAACGGAAAATACAGCTGGTATGTCTATATGGCTATTTCAAAAAAAAAGCGTCAACTACT
This sequence comes from Morbakka virulenta, assembly GCA_003991215.1. Taxonomy (NCBI): domain Eukaryota; kingdom Metazoa; phylum Cnidaria; class Cubozoa; order Carybdeida; family Carukiidae; genus Morbakka; species Morbakka virulenta. The sequence goes on along the minus strand of RDPX01000060.1, from coordinate 2,741,344 downwards.
AGTGGCTTTGTTTTGCCTATCCTTTATTTTAGGTTTTTCATTCTAACCAAAAATACCTGTAAAATTAGTTAGACGGAGTTCATACCTAGAGTACAAGGCTTTCCATTAAAGATAAAGATGAAGAAAAAGCCATGTTTCTCACCTCACAGTTAATACCATGGAAAAACGAGTCTGTTCTTTTTAGCATATACAAGATGTATCATCTGTTGTATAACAATACGTCCAACGATGTGTCCTGATACGTTGTTTTTAAAATTTTAATTTTTGTCGAGTTTCCCTTTTGAATTATTTTTTCGTGTTTATTTAAAGCATATATTTGTGGCAAAGATAGTGGTCAATTTCATTTTTGTCTCCCCAAGTAGGGAAGATAGTCATTTATTTCAGACAGTTACTTCATCTTTTAATTTCTTTTTTCTATTGCTTTTTCTGCCTCCTTTCTCCTTATGTTCAACACAAAGGAACAAACTTAGTCCTGTGATTTTTCTCCCTGCTTTAATTATTACTTTTTCCCAGAGCCTAGGCCCAGACAGCCCCCTTCAAAGTTGTGGCTGTGAGAAATGTTTTTGGCAGGACGTCCTCAATGAGACTTGCAAATGGTATTTTCTTTTCTGTAACTTTCGGGGAATTGAGCTCGGTAGTGAGTGCCAGTGCACAAACCATTAAGCCACGGGTGCTTGTGTACAAATTTAATAGTTAGCGCAGTACTTTCTGGGGCATTGTTCAAACTCGAGATCTGTTGTCCGGTAAGCCGTTGATTTAGGCGCTCTGCACCACTATCGTTTGAAATAAATGCGATTTTTTTTCAAAGCTTATAGTGTTTACATTCAAATTCAGGTTGTTTACTCTCTGGCTGGGGCATTTAGGCATTATTACCTCTTGTTTGATGATGTCATGCAAGCTGAAAATGCGGCATCCTGTATAGTCTCAAAGGAAATACTTAACCTCCAAGACCTAAGATTAGCAGTTATGTTCATTTGTTTTAATGTAACTGGTCAATTTGGAGACATAATTAAAATTCTCAAAATCAAAAATAGGATAAAGTCAAATAAAGTAGTTATGTGACCATGAACAAATAAAGCAAGTGGATGACAATGTCTTGAAAATATCCGATTATCTTTATGAAGCGTATGGGCATACAAGTTGATTTACTTTCATTAATTTACAAAGAGATTTATATAAATGGAGATTATTTGTTATCATTTGACACTTATTTTTGGATCCCTTTATTTGATTTGCTCTTTAAAAAGACGAAATAAAATTAGTTTTTCCTTCTACGTTTAAAAACCTCCTGTTTTCCGGACTAAATGAGGTTTTATTGCCTGCAGCAAAATAAAGTTTTAAAAGTTGGTCGGTTGTCTACCTAACAAAAAACTGAAAATCTATTATTTCCAAGTAGTTCTTCTGCCACAGGGTATCTTTTTATCCAGACTAAAATTTGGTAGAGAGTCTTTTAAGCTCTCATACCTATCTAAAAATCTTTGGAGGTCTTGATTTCTTTGCAAACTTTGAATGTGTTCACAATCTGCCAGTTTTACCAGCGTTTTTACCACATTTTTAGTTTTATTACTCAGTTCTTCGACGAATTGATCATGAATTTTAAATGCTACAAACAATGATCTTTCTGGAACTTCAAGTACCAGCTTATGCATCCTCGATGTTCGATTGTAATGTTTCCCTGACATAACCCTTTAAATTGAACCACTTGTAAAAATGCTAGCCTCAGCTTCTGTCTTCAAAACTGATTCCTTTTCACTTGATTACGGAGTCCACTGAAGAGAGAGTATATGCTATGGAATGTTCCAATTGTAATTATCACATTTCCGAATTTCATTTATAATTTTGAATTCATCAATTTTTCCAAGTTGATCATTTACATTAAAAGGTTTGAAAATAATTGGTAATCTTAGGTCTCAGAGGTAAATTATTTTCGTTGCGACTGCACAGAGTCACACAATTTCAGCGTCCGTAACTTCATCAGCTATGAGGTCATAATTCATAAACGCCCTAGCTAGAGAGAAAATAACCTGAATTTGAATGTATACACAATACAGTTCTAAATAGAAACACTGTCTTCAAAATTCCCATGGAGTGAGAGGAGGTGGGACCTTTACTGACTCAGGGTCTATATATTGGAGATTTTATGTGTTTGAACAGCAGAACAATCTGGTAGCTTGTAAAGTCATTACAAGTAAATCAGCTACTGCATGATTTCAGAACTCTGTGTCAGATCTGGAATTTCAAATGTAATTGAACATTTAATATAATTTAGGATTGGATCACCATGAAGAATCTGAAGAATATGAGGCAGTTAGCTGCTAAAGTAAGTGAAAAAAACAACTAAAGGAGTTATTCGTCGCCAGTTTAACTCTACCATTGCAATTAAATGATGGCACCGTTCTACATACACTGGTCTCACCTTTACATCCCAACATTCTTATGATAATAACAATGGAAATGTTTTTTGTTAATCAAAATCCGGGTAAAAATGGTACTTATTTTAACACTTTCTGTGCTGGAAAAATTGACAATTTTTCGCCACACACTATCATATTTTCTACTGCCAAGAAGTGAAAATACTGTTGAAAAAGATGATGTAGCATTATTAAAACAACAACAACAGGAAAATGAATTTTTATCATTTCTGGCACAAAAGCACCCTATATTTAATATTTATTGTCGATATTTATTGTATTTTCATGATTGTTCAGTTTCGTTATACGATTTCGTGTTATGTAATATGACATCTTTTCGTGCAAGAAGAACCATGCATAGGTCATATCATGATGTTTTGTGATAGGAGTAATATGAAGGAAAATTTAACTAAGTGAAGGTACAATGCTTAATCATGTTACTTGTATTAGACACCTTTAGTTCTTGGTTGCGTTCTCGAATAAAATTCACATTAAACTAAAGTCGGATTACCATTACACATAAACTATTTGATATTAAATTATTACTATTAAATAGTTTTCTATGGCTACATGCTCTACAAACTAAGCTATAACAGCCACATTCTTAACGACGTGTTAACAACTATATCTTTCACTTGGCTGCACCATTCTTAGCCTGAGCCCTTACTGCTGGGCATCACGGTTAAATTTTATTGCATATTGAGGTAAACCTTCCATAAAACAGACTTCTCGTTCAAGCCAGGAATGTAGGGTTGTTTAAAATATTAATAGTCGTCAGGTATAAGATAAACAAAACATTTTAGGAAGTGCTGAGGATCAAAGATGATAAAAAGTGAAAACATTTCTTGATGTCAATAATACACTGATCACACAACCACAAGTAATGCGATAACCATTACTTATTACTTTTAATAATATTTTGTGTTAGGTATCTGTTAGCAAATAACGAATATCAGTAATATGCTTTTAAAATGTGTGTAAGTTTATGGCTTTAATTTTAGGGAGGCTTAAGAAAACAAAAGAAAAGTAAAGAAAAGGTCTATATTGTTCTATTTTAGCAATATTTATTGAAAATGCAACATTTCCAAGGTTAATGGTTTTTTTACCTCACTTCTTGACTTAACGTACTCTTGAGGAGAGAAAACTCCTTTCAATTTAACGTAAAGTACCATTTATCACTCTTCTCGTTCTTAACGCAAGTAAAAATAAAGTATGTAATCACCCAAATTCATAAATAAAATGAACTGACATTATAATTCGGTATTGAATAAATCGTCAATAGTCATTTAGTAAACAATGTAAGACATATTTGTTGCATAACAAAAATATTACTGAAAAAAGGAAGACGTCCTTTTAAGCAATTTGTTTAACAAAGTAAATAGCTTTTAAATGACATCAATTATGTTGTTATTGCTAAGAAATTTTTTGTTTTATGCTAGACACCTTGGATCATTCCAAATTATTTGTTCCAGTATTATTCAGTAAACAAGTAGTTTGGTTGTTATTTTGCGGGTTGTTTTTTTCATTTCACCAAAAAGGTTGAAGAGCAGTATTAAAAAGTGCTTTAATAGGGTGTCCTTCTTTATCTTTCTCAAGCTTTTTCTTACCTAAAAATGACCAAGTTGAATAAAAAAATTCGTACCTTTCCTCTTAATATTAAGGAGCACGTATTATAGGGAAGAATTACGGGGGAGGTTTGCAGTAGAGACTTGCGGGGAAAAATTGCGGAGGAGAATTGCGTGGGATAGATACCCTGTCGGCTAAATGGTATCACTAGATAGTGACAAAATACATTCATTTAGAAAACGGAATAAAAAGTCTACTGCTAACTGCTTATCAATTTGAAGTGCACTTTTGAAAGAAATTACTGAAAAGAAAAAAAAATATTCTGCAGTGATTTTTAAAAGTCAAGTTTGTTTTACATCTCCTATATTAAAAACTAAACAAAATGTGTAAACAAAATAGGAGCTGAAAAGGTTCTTACATATTAGTTTCTTCAAAAAGCAAGCTGCTTTCTTCATTTCAAAATCTTCTCAGTTCTTCAGACTGAAAAGGCATTCCAAATAGCCTTATAAGTTTACAGTGTGACAGTGTTTCATTGCAATAATGGAGGTATGGATGTGTGACAAAATATAAATCAAGAAAACCCATTGTTAAGAGGAAAATTCCAACTTTTAATCATATAATAACTGCATTCCAGTGATGTAGCGTATTGCAAGGTTAATTTTCCCCGTCTGTAACACATTTACGACGCAAGATTATTACCTTTAGGAACGGAGATTAAAGGAAAGAAATTGTAGAAGTTTTGTTATTTGAAAATTAAGTATTTTGATGTTTTGAAGATAAGCACAAGAGAGAATAAATCAGCTAAACTATAAAAAGACAATTTTTTTAAACACATGTTCCACGGTAAAAATGTCCTATGATTTCAGGAGTGTTCAACTAGTTTGTTGTTAACTAGGGCACTTGAAAATTTGGCTAATGACAATGGAAAAAAATTATAAACTAGAGAAAGTTCTTGCAGAAGATATACTCTTGACTCGTGATGGGAAAAAATCCAAAAAGAATTATTAGCCAGAACGGGAAATATGTGTTAAGTAATTTGTTTTTTGTATCATAGCTTTGCATCAGTTTTAGTTTCTTTTATAAGTCAAAAGACAAGGCATCCAAGTATTAGAACAGTCCGTTTCAATAGTGAAATCGAGGAGTGCTTTTTAGTGTGTTGCTTTGATGTAATATACAAGTACCTTATTCTTGCGATTTTTTTAATTGGAAAACGATTTTTTTTACCTTTTCAGGCATATCAAGACAAAAAGTGAAATAAGCACATAGAGCTTCTGTCTAACCTAACATAACACAATTAAAAAGGCAAATTTTACAAAACAGCAAATGATACAGAACCAAAACAAATTTTTGTTTGTTTTCTGAATAACATCCAAATTTTCATTTCTTGGACTCAGATAATGCCATTCTAGGGGACTTTATTGGAGCAATTTAACTAAGATATTAAGTGTACATGTATGGAGGACTCAAATTACAAAATTTTAATTGTGAATAAACGTGACTAAACATGCTTTGAGACAATCAATTACCCCTTTTCTTACATGATAAAGACTAAATTCTCTTTTACCTGGTGCAATTTTTAGAAACAGTTCAACGGTACACTTAATGTTTTTCTGCATCATATTTCCTCAGCTGTTTTAGCAACACGAGTCTGACAAATGCACACATAGCTTACATTTCCATCGACACTGATCTACTGCATTTTTTTGTGTATATAATTATTTCGTTTTAGTACTTCATAAGCTATCTTCAATTTAGATGATTCACTTGATGTCTGACAACGATAAGACAAGTATGGTTTAGAAATAGGGCACAAACACATTCTTATTATTTTCTTTTGAAACGTCACTCAAACAAAATCAAACATTTTCAATTCATTTTAAAGAAATAGGCAAACAAGAGCAACAGACTAAAATTTGACTTGGTAAAGAGAAAGAAAGCCGTGGGAAAGGCACCTAAACACCCAAACTAACAATCTGTGCAATATATATTTAAATATAACAATAATGATAATAATAATAATAATAATAATAATAATAGTAGCAGTAGTAATAGTAATAATAATAATATACATACATAAACTGCTTAGAACCTTGGGTTATTGATTACAACCCGGTGCTAATAAGTTTTTAAACCAAACCACCGAACCGAAAGGAATTGATAACAAATAGTATTGATGATAATAATAACAACAATAATGATAAAGCACAAAATTCAGAAAGTGTCTTTTTTATTATTTACATGTAATATATAGTGTTTACTGGTGTTATACGTACCAAAAAAGCTGAAATTTTCCTTAGAAATGAATGCTCCCAAACCTTGGCGAACCTTTTATAATAAGATAAACACTGCATTACTGATATGTAGAAGTCACCTAACTTCTTTATTCTCTATATCATAACCTAATTATGTGACGTTTTTCTTTTGTTACATATACTTCTGTTCCATGAAAACCTACCGAATAAGCCACAATCACTGTCAAGTCATAAAAGGAAAACAACGAAACTCAAATTATTTCTAATTTATTCTCCTCCAACTGTTTCTGAGATGCATGAATGAAAATACGTCCAGTGAAAGAAATTCAATTGTCCTACAAAAAAAAGCTTAATGTTCTACATCACGGTTTTCTAAAATGAATGGACTATATAATTGCTTGGCATTAGCAATAGGCTAATGATTTGAGACATATCTATATGAGTACCATAACAAAAGAGTGATCCTCAACCTTCTTTTTTCACTGCTGTTATAAAATCTCGCTATCTTTTCTTTTAAAACTGAATAAACTGTTATCTTTATCGTTCACTTCATTTCAACGCAGACTTCTTAAATGGATCGACTAGCATTTTCCGATTTCAAGATTTACATCTTTGGCCTCATTAATTTTTTTTTTTTTTAGTTTTAACGTCATTTTCCCCCAGCAATTGGGGCTCAGACGGTGCCCTTCAGAGGGACTTTTATTTGGCAGTGAGAGATTTCTTGGCCGGATGCCCTTCCTGACGCCAACCAATAACTTTTTTTCCTTTGTATAGTTCCAAATTCTCCTCGACAGCTCGGGGAATCGAGCCCGGAACTCTTGGTTACTGTGTAGTTGCACTAACCATTAAGCCACGGCCCCTCTCAGGCCTCACTAAGTTATGTAACAAAATTAACACTAGGATATATTGGAAAAATAAAAACAAAGATAGCATTTGCTGTCGTTTTACGGTTCTCCTGCTTGCTAATGACGTTTAACACTAAACTATTTCCATGCGCCTTCTAGTTATTTATTGAAAGAAAGTAAAGTAAAAGGAGTGAAATAAAAAATTACTCTTAACTTTGGATATAAAATATGATTTTCTAATATAAGTTGGAAAATGCCTGTACCTTTACCATATGTAGTTGCAGATGAAGTAAGTAACCTTGAGTCATGGTAGCAGATCTACTCATTGGCAACGTTTATAAATTAATTTTATCTGGCACAATATATACACAAATCATTTAAATTTTAGTATTAAAATATGAGTAGACGTGGTGTTTTATTGCTCAAATATTATTAGTAGTTACTCCCTCACTTTTCACATCACCGCTACATAAATTTATCCTATTTTATTCACAGGAAACAATTTCAAAGAAATGCAACATCTGAGCAAATTACGGAAATGATACTACATTCGTATAATCTTGCAGAGATTAACAATATAGTAATATATAGTATATAGTATATACTATATACTATATACTCTATACTATAGTATATAGTAATATATAGTATCCCTGTCTTTAATTAAACAAAAGTGAAATCGCCGGATCAATGTGATGCCTAATTAATATTTCAGTCAACAGAAACTCGGGCAAATCTTTACTTGCACTCTGATATCATTCAGTCTATGAATTGGTAACAGTTGACGCGGGTAAACGAACTTGGTAGTCGCCATCCACTTCTATGGAAGATCCACCATCATGTTCGATAGCATATCCATAACTAGAAATACATTCACTTCATCCATAAACAGTTCCTAAAGAATTATCATCTCACTAACGACGAAGTAGGTGGGATTGGGATCCTCAAAATCGACGTAAATCCGAATTCGTCATTTTCAACAAACCCAATCAGCATTTGGATGTTTACATGTAAAATATATAGAAAAGAATCTAAAACAAGTACACTAAGCATATTTTTCAAAACTTTGTCTGCAAAAAAATCCCAGTCAATCAGTAAATGATCACATTTTGATAAAATCTTATCATAGGTACTACGAGTCTAACAATAGAGGCTATCTAAAAGTAGTGTATGCGTTGTTTTGCCTTTTGAACATGTCAGCTTCTTTATGTTTAATTGTATCTATTGCTAATTCTGTCCGAAAGGACGTTTTGACAAAAGTCTAAGTGTTCTTGAAAATGAACTTCATAATAAATCCCCGCCGACTAAACATGATTTTCTGATTCGGTACCTTTGCTTCTCCCCCAAAAGTCAGTGCGGTGAAACAATTTGTGATTCCACTTTTAGTTGTTCTTGTTTTTATACCCCTTTGAGGGACTCCTGGATTTGGTATATGAACCTTATCATATTTTAACTGTCTTTATGTTTATGTCCGTTTTCCCATTCTTGGTCTCGCAAGGTGCCTCTTAGAGAAACATTTACCTTTAAAATGTGCGCGCAATATATTTTGGCTGTTTTAACTCCTTTTCCCTCTCTTTGAGGCTCAGACATTGTTCTTTTTAAGTTTTTCTTTTTTTAAATGTGAGGTATTTCGTGGCCGGATGCCCCTACAGACGCCAAACTAGTGGCTTTTGCTTTTTGTTGAAGTTCCAAAGTTTCCGCCGCTCAGGGCCTCGAACCTAAAAACTCTGCTTTGCTGGGTGCTCCTGCACTAACCATTACGCCACGGCGAGATCATGTCATTGGTTTTTGCATGATCTAATAAAAATCATCAGCATTCCTGGTGAGTTCTCTAGAGCAACCAGAAAGTAAAGCAACATGTACAAACCATGTAAAAAGGAGTATTGTTTACAAGCAACAATGCTGAAGGCTTCAATTATCGCAAGGGCGCCATGGTTTGGTTGATCCCCAATAATCTCCTTGAACATGTTTTTGAGGGTTTCTTCGCAACTGTGCTGTTTAAGTCACAATGCGCGGTCATGTTTCGAAAGTTCAGTTTGTGTACTTCTATAATCTTGATAAAAAACATTGTTAAAAATCGAACCTCAATCGGTTAAACGTTAACTTCTCCCCTCAAACCCACTCAAACTCAATTAAAATGGAGACAATAAAATGGAACTGTTGCATACCACGGATATAAAGGAACTAAATCGGTAAGATATGCAAAATGTTGATTTTAATAAAATTTGTAAGCCTCAGATTTAATCATCACAGATGCTACCGGCACACCAATACAAGTAACTTACGACTTACAATGAAATAGAGAACAGCTTTTTCAAGTTTATCAAACTAACATTTCTAACTTATCTAAAACTAATCAATTTTGAAGAATTAATGGTTAAAACCACTGGAATCTAAATAATTTTTACGGAGGTACTTTATGCCATTAGCAATTACTAATGTGAAGTTAACTGCTTGCAGTGATATTGCACAAATTATTTCTTACAATCCAGGAAATATGCTAAAAACTAATAGTATCAAGTCATTGTCTATTAACGCTTTGAAAAAGAGCTCTGTATGTCCGGCTACTGTTACGCTATGCTGTTTTTCTTGCAAAATTTGAGTCAAGTGGTATCAGAGTCGGAAATATAAGAAACAATTTGAAATTAAGAGATTTGAGTTTAAAGCTGAGCTAATAGGCCTGATGGAATTTCAAATAAGAAATTTTTAACCGTTTTGCCAATTCGTTTCATTAAGGTTCACCGAACTATTCAGACATGTTTATATCCTTGTGACGAGAAAAGATTATTTTTTCCTCTCTGGTGTTAATCTATCTGCATGGTGTGTTAGTAGAATAAATAAAAATATGAAAAAGGAATATGGAGTCAATTCTTCTGCCTTTACTTTGGGAAACCTGTCGTTATTGCAATTATGTATTTTCTTTCACTTATAAACACGATGACGTTATTCCTACACTGCATTTATTTTATTTTTTTAAAGGGCAATATTGCTATTGTGTCCATTGAGAACTACAGAGCAGTGACTCAAAAGGGAGGGCCAGTAGAGTAATTAAAATTCAAAGGTTAAACTTATATTGTCGCCACATTTTAAAGAAATACAAAAAAAATTTAAATCATTGATAAAATACTGGCTTTCACGTTTTGTAGCAGTATATCCGTCAATTTGTCTCAAGCTTGGATTGAAATGAGAAATATAAAGCTTGACCAACAGGGAAAGTGCAAGAATTTTAAGCTGCTCATAGACTATGGGATATCAAAGTCATGAAACCATAAAAATCTCCCGGTCATTGCGTGTGTCTGGCTAAATATACTGATGCAACTTTGGTTCAGCTCAAAATTGTTTTATCAAAAGTTACTGAAGAAAGGTGTAAAATTCGTTTTTGACACCAGTTATGAAGACTGCTACAAAAGACACTGGCAAGTGTCCACTTCTCTTTCAGTAGTTGGCAGAAACACTTTTCCTCCAACATACAAAACTCGAGCTAAATTGATTTCGGAACTAGTTTCTTCTTAAAGGTCTAAAATTTAGACTGAGAAAGAAATAAGTAATTAAGTTCTCTAATACATTAGAGGTACCAGTATGAAACAATTACATAGAAATTAACTATTTTCGCTTCATTACAGACCAAAATTCTGGCTGGCCATCTCCTATGCAGAAGAATGAAATTTAATACAAAATTAAAAGAACTGAAGGTACAGGTGTAGTCATTTTGGAAAAATGAAAAGTCCTTGTAAACGAAAGGAGGGTATTACTCTACTATGACGTTTTGCCAAACATTGGCACAAGATGTTGGTGGCTGCACAAGAAAAGAAAAACAAAGAATAAAAGAAAACACTGAGTAAGAAATCAGCAGAGAAAAGGAGGGTGTGACTTAATTCATGTAGGTTACTTGGAAGCCATAATTAGTTTGTGACGAATTTCTTTTCGTGAAAATAATTTTTTTAATGAATAAAAATTTCGTATATTATCTTGTTCATTTGAAACAAGAACTAAGCCTGCTGACGTCGATACATTATCCTTAGTTGTATAACTTACTGGCTTAACATCTTCAGAATTTTCGTTGGCCTTGAATCCATCATCACCACAGAGTTTTTCTCCTTCCAGTTATAGCATGGTCAACTATTAACTTCATAGCTAAGACTCTCTATTTGTTCAACGTTCCTGTGCACCTCTTTCGGCGGGATAAGGGATCGAATAACCTCTTGCGATGTTTAAGGGGATTTTTTCTCTCAACAACTGGTCTCGAAATACTACCATGGTTGGAACACTTCATCCAAACAGTATGTCGGAAACTAAATAGTCCTCGCTACTACTTAGGACATTGGTTACAAACAAGTTCTTGTTTCTATATCCAGCCTTTTTTCAAATGCGAATCAGTGCAATTTAATTGAATAGCGAGGCCAGTACCATTACTTATGATGGCAATATTCCTTCTTGTAAAGAACGTTCCGTATCTCTGACATCAGGTACACAGAGTGATCATCAAGCAAGTATATCGCGAAATCTTGCGTCCAACGCCAATTTCCCTGGAACTTTTTTTCGTGTCGATCATCATATTAAACCAACTAGTGCGCCAAATAGCCATCTGAACATCGCTATTCAAATTTGGGGGCTTTTTCAAGGTTAGGGTTGTTAACCTTTACATCTTTTAGATGCATGTAAAAAGATATTGCAGCCTTTGTAAGATAGCCCTGACTGGATATTTTAGGAACATATTTTTAACGCTTTGTATTCTTGTTGTTTCTTGCGGTCTATTGTAAAAGGGAAATACCAGAAAAGTTACAAATAGATGACACAGGTAAGTAAATTGACTTTTTGATTCTTGTATTTTCTATGGACTCCTTCATCTTACATCAGAAATTAATAAAAGTAATACAGTATATAAATAGAATTACATAATCACCTAACATTTACATACAACAAATAACTTTCATACCATCTTCACGATGATTAAAAATTCTTGACGTATTAAAAAGGGATCTGATGTTCAAGTTATTCCAATGACGTCAATGCGTAAACATAAACAATGAATTAAAGTATCATGACGAGTTACACCTTATTTACAATTGTTTACTTTTTCTACGAGGCAAATCTTTTTTCCAACGAACACAATTTCTTTTCTCTGATAAAGTTCATCTTCGCTTCTGAATGGTTGTTTGACTTTCAACTGTGCCATGCCATGTAAATAAAAGACCTTGCTGAAAGTGGATGCTCACAAATTATTCAATCTGGACAAAAGATGGCGCCAGTTTAAGAAGTCATTACTTTTTAACCGTTTATTGTCTGTTGCTATCCGGAAATGGAATACAAAAAACGTGTTTGCACAACGTCCGATTTGACACAAAACCGATCAATATGACATGCTGGCAATAAACTGAACGATGACAAAGTGGTATTGTGTGAGTGCAACCAGTTAAGAATTGTTTGGTTGCGGTTTAACTGCACTGACCTTTAAATCACGCCCCCCCCCATCCCCACACACTTGCCAGTGCAACCAGTTAAAAATAAGAACATTTTTGTCGCGACGTGAAGATTGAAATAAGGTTTCTTTGCATAAAAACAGTAAATAACTGGCTCACATGTTTAAAGGGTTTTTTATTTTTTCTCTTCCTTTTTGTAAATCTCCCATTGTTTGGCCAGACAACCGCACCAACACACCTGACGTTGCTTTGACTAAGTTTTGCCGCGTGGCAGAATTAGCCAACTGATTGACTGCACAAGTCCACACTGTTTCGTACAAATTTGGTCCAGAAGGTGACAAGTTTGCAGAAAATTTTACCATCTCGTGATAATTTTCTGACAAAAAAAAATTCTCAAATTGCTGTTTTACTCCAAACGTGAGGCAGAAGATTTACAAGTGATGACAGAACAGAGCATTCACAACAAAAATATTTTTTCCGGTCAACCAAGTCCAATGACTTGAATTAATAAGCAAGGAAGTCGGAAATTGTTTGACAAATTAATACGCGAGGAGAACCAGTGATAAAGTCTTAAGAACTTTATACTTTCTTTTGCTACATTATAACACAGTTAATCCGTGAATAAATGTAAAATGTGCCATTATATATTTTATTAACTTTTAAAAATGTCCAATCATAGTGACCGTTACCATTTCCTCGTTATTCGAACAAATGATATATGGGAATGATATTTGGATTAAGTGCCAGAAATTGGTCTAAAATCAGTTATTGTATTTAAAACCCTGAAAATATTCCAGCCAAGTGTAATCATCACCGTTACCAGCATCATGATCGTTATCATCAAATATTAGTGGAAGGTCGATAAAACTAGCAATGAAGACAGTCTACCTTTTCACAATGCCAAAGTTCACAGTGTAAAGAGTAATGTGGCCTGCCCCTCGCAGTGCTGCTTGCAGAAGAAAGTGCTTTGTTCAAGCACATGGTCGACAGCTTTATACCTGCTGGATCTTAATTGAGATTTTTTTGAAAATGTGGCTTGTAAAATTACTGATACGGAAAAGCCGCATTAAAGTACGTAGAACCTTAGTAGGATTTAAGGTATTAGGTATGTAAACCTGATTAAGCAGTCTTGTCGCTCCTACCAATACTTTACGTACATTTTCCTAATCACTTAAAGATTATCTTGCAGGCTTTGTTTTCCATAACTAAAGCTGCAATTGTAGTTCGTTTGAAAAAATGAAATATCTTTTCGGCAGCTGTGGTTGAAAAACGAAAATGTTCCTTCTTTACGAGTTTTTACTTAAAACAAAATAAAATTTGCTAAACCAATAACTGTCTTTTGTCTTCAAAAGTCACAAAATTGAACTCAAAGAAAGAACACCTTTCCAAAAGAAGGAGATTAAACAGTTGCTCTTATCAGCAACCAAAAACATAATATTTCTGGAACAAATATCGTCATCGTGACCTCAACAAATGTCTTGTGGACATTTTTACATGTTTTACCAATCAGAGGATTACAGTAACAGCCTTTAAATATCCATTGTTGAGGGGTATACTTACAAAATTACTTCAACTAGTCCTGTCAGCAGTCGGGTGTTGATTTTGCAAATTTCGTCATCATGACCTCAACAAATGTCTTGTGAACATTTTTATTTGTTTTACCAATCACAGGATTACAGTAACAGCCTTTAAATATCCGCTGTTGAGGGGCATCCTTAAAAAATTACTTCAACTGGTCCTGTCAGCAGTCTGGTGTTGATTTTGCAAATTTCGTCATCATGACGTCAGTAAATAACTCCCCATACCTTTTCTGTTCGCTTTATGACTCACCTGTGACTCGCAGGTGTTTAAAATCCTCGTTAAAATGTACCTTTCAAAAAAAAATCCCTGAAAAATGACACAAACAGCTGATCAGTGACATTGTTCTTCGTTTTCTGATTTCGATACGTTTGGTGGGGAATTTTTTTAGCTTTTCTCTTGAAAATAGAATTTTTAACCCTGCAAAAAAAAAATGTAATCGCATTTTTATGATAACTAATACAAGGCAAGTGTTGTTGTGACTTTGCGTATTTCTAATGGTCCAACGTCAACCTCAAAATCAGGTGTGAAATCTCGTATCCTTGTATCAATACCGCTATTACGTGTTCTGTACAACCTTACGCAATGGTGTTAAATTCCGTAACTTACACCCTCGGTTCTCCTATCCTGGGAAGCCATAGGGTACCAAGGAGGCGTCATCAAACTCTACAGCCGGCCATGGTTTCAACATTTGGAACATGAAATTCTCATTCTTGCAGACTGTTACTGAGTTGTTATATTCGGTTGAATTTATTTGGGTCTTTCAACGTAAGAAAGGCTTTGAAGCTACTTTAATCCAGAGGTTCACTTCTTTTATTTGATTTTTTTCTCTTTGTACTTAAAAATCTTTTAAATTCATAGATTTCTTTCCTTTCCCAATTATATCTCCGGAAACTTTAGTAGTGTGCACTTATAATAAAGAAACAAATTGAGCTCAGTGCATCCAGAGATATGGCCGCGTTGAACCTCCTGCACGCTAATCTGTTAAGATAACCACTCAGCCACATTTGCACTAAATAATATATTCTAATAACAGTAACTGTTCTCATCAAAATACCTTTTTCAATCTGAATTAAGTGGTTGTTCTGGAATGTTATTATTGAATACCGCGGATTTAAAAGTTTGTGTTTATTTAAAGAACATTAATAAATATTACCAAAATTTTAAATAAATATGTTATTATCTTTTATTTTCAAAATTCAACAGTATTTTCCCTAGGCTTTTAAATCAAGTACTGATTAGAGGAGGATTAAAAAAATGTCTTATGTAAAGCCTAATCAGTTGTAAAGGTAAAATAAGCTAAATATGTAGATTATTTCAGTTGGATTTATAATTTTCAAAAAGACAACGTCGTTTTTATCTGATTTATTATTGTCTCAAAGTCCAGGATTTAAGTGTTTTATTTTTAAGGTAGAGTTTAATCTAGTAGCTGAATGCTCAAAAGATTTACCTTAGTTCTTCAGTAATGTCAAAATAATACTTTGTTTACGAATGTGTTGTATTGTTAGACTCAGTGATTATTGCTTTGTCATTTGCGGGTTACTTACCATGATAAATGTTCTCAGTTCTTGATACATTTCCCCGATGTTCACAAATTACAAAAAAATAAATGAAAATGACACGCCAAAATTTTTTCTGCTTAGTCGTTAAGTATCCTGTTCTTTTTCATATCTACGAGATATGAAAAAGAATAGTACAGTATGACTCAATAGACATTTGCGAGGTAAGAAAATGCGCGAACATTGGGTTGAACTTTTGATGACGTAGTAAGCAAAATGAACAATATTGTACACAAAAAATTATTTTCCTTTCATGAGAACTCAGACTCTGGAAATTTTAAGAAGATTAATCACTTGCACCTATTTTGAAATAAAATTATTGAATTAGGCAACTCTGCCCCAATCACAATACTGTCTGTAAATAAAGATACATTCTTACTATAAAAGTCATTGATTGATTGTAAAATATTTATATCATGCAAAGATCTCAACTAGGTCTTCGCTGCTGGAAACTCTTAGGAGAAAATATAAAGAAAAATCGCTCCACCGTGTTTGTTGTTAAAGAACATGTCATCTATTGTCACATTGGTCTATTTAAAAAGTTGATTGACAAAAGCAGTAAAATAAAACTGACAGATGACTTGCTTAGTCTTCTAGAACGTTCACTTAGCTTTTGCTTATAATATGCTGACTAAGGCTTAAGAAATCATATATATATATATATATATATATATATATAAGTGGGCAACTTTATTGACTTCTAGTCCGTGAGATAAAGCAATATTTTCTTTAGGCCTCACACACTTGCAGCACCATGTTGAATTTTTGAAAATATAGATTTTTTACTCATGTTGATACTAACAAAACTCTTCTTCTCAAATTAGAAAATTGAATTAAATGCACAACGTTTTGTTCTAACAGTCAGATTGATGGGAACATAAATAGTCTGAAGAGGACCTAGCCTTCTTATTTCAGGCTTTCCCTCTACTGTCAGACGATGGAAAGGATGTTCCAGAAGATAATCAGTGTTGTCTGTCATGGGTCATAAAAGCTTACATCAACTTAATAAAACTATATTCTTAATACATTGGAGTGTTTACTGTTTACCTATAAAAAACTGTGTAAATGGAGGAGTGTTATAACGTTAAACCTTGCCCCGCATTCTACGTCCTGATTTTTAGGAACAAATAGTCAGTATATCAAATGGCAGTCTGGTTGAAAAAAGAGGTATTCAAACATCTATGTTGACAGCTTCCGTTTTGAATTGAGCTGGGTAAGTGGGACAAAAAGGAATATGCCCCAAATGATGAAGAAATTCACTGCAATAAGTCAAAGAGAAATTGAGACAGAATGAGTAGGGAAGACAATGATTGGTTATTTGTGAGCTTTCATATTAACGGTATTTATAACTGACTATTTTAAATCCAATAGGCCTAACCAAGCAAACCTGTTGTCATTAATACAGCCAGAACAACTGAAATTTGTAAATTTGATTTTGAGCAATCAAATCAAGTTCCAATTTCTCTCTGTCTTGCAATGTGGTTGTTTTTGCTAGAGGAGGTGCAGCAAATACTCTTGCCGGATTTTGGGCAGAATCAGCCATACACTTTTCTCCAAAATCACAATATGATTATATGCATGCTGTAGGCATTGCAGGGAGGGTAAAATTCTCTGCATTTGTCTCGTAACACTACAAGGAAAAAGCTTTCAACAGCTGCTTGAAAAAAATCAATATTCCTTTCCAATTCTGAAAAAGACCGCAAAATTGGGAGTTTTTACACAATGTAAACACAAATCCCAAATTTGAAAATGTTTTTACTTTAGGCTTTCCACATCATCTGGCTGACATACCAATTTACTGCATCTTTAACAAGAAATATTTCTGGTTTTCTTTTAGTGCAGTCACTTTCCGCGATCTCGCAGTTCAAGTTCAACATTTTTGGTAGCCTTTGTTACCAAAAGCAATAATTAAGACAAAGGGAAATTGTAATACAGTACTATTAAAACCTGTGTTGAAAGAAAATCCATTCCGAACCAATGAAGCCTAAATGAAAAGTTCATGGAAATGTTTATTCATCCGAATTAAAACGGTACTCACACTTACAAATTTCACTTTTGACAGATTGGCCTTGTGGTGTTTGTTCCAAGGAAATAAATGGCTTGCAACAATGTTTATAATTTTATTGGAAACAACATCCAAATTAATGAAATTCAAGTTTGACCCTTTGATCTCATGTTTTCCCTTAAAATTGCGTATGTTGTGATCAATGAAATGTACATGCAGTTTCACAGTAGGCTTGCTGATAATTTTTGTCTATTCGCTCAGAACAACAAGAACAGAAAAAGTGCTGGCAATATTTTTGTCATCTGAGATATAATTTAAAGCCTGAACAGTGTGGCCAACAGGAAAGACAAAGAAAAGGAAGTCCTACAAAAGATGTTCTTTTACGAAAAAGAAGTATTCCATTACAATGTGCATATTGAATGAAAGAGGCAAAAGGCATCTCCAGCAGATTTTAAACAAAACAAATGTTTTAACTGAGCAAAGCCAAGCAATTTGAGGGTGAATAAACACTTACAAGCCCACAGGGTTTGTCATACCAAAGCAGAAACTGAAATAACATACTCTTGTTAAATCTATTTAAGCTGGGAGTTGCAAAAGGTATTTATGCTGGTAAGAAAGCAGCTTAACATCTCAAGTGTTAGGACAGGTCTAAAAACAACATTGTTTAATCCTTTAATCTTATAGAGAAATATTTGTTACCTTATGTTATTAACAAATACTCCTGTGTTCATGTTGGAAAATCCCTCATTAGTACACAGCAGACGACCCCAGGGTTTTGCTCAGCAGCAATCGAGAACATAGCATTTACATTAGCGCATTGATTCGACAGCTCAATTTCATATTTCATGTGACTTAGCTGTTACTTCTCAGTATGTGCGTTGCCCATTAGCAGGAGTTATCACAAACCTTCTTCTCTTCCAGTAATTTGATATTTACTTTTGTAAATGTAAAAAATGCTCGACTACTTTGATGTCTGGATGAATTCCAGTAGGAGATTTATGGTAGAACTAGCGAGAGAAATATTTCAGCGCAGCTCCCAAGTATTTAACATTAGGGAATCTTCTCTTGAGAGAGGTTTCTAAGATCTGCGTTGATTTCTGATCCGTTTTGACCTGTGGATGTCAAATATTTACCTTCTTATCAACTCTGAATAAAGCAGAAGCAGAAATGTGGATGCTTTACCCCATGTTGAAAAGATACTGGACTGAGCAAGTGAAGAACAAAGATACATTGATTTGAGCAGCCTACAACAAATAGTTCCTAAAGGACAACAGGACGAGACAGGACAAGTGTTATGGAAGGCGGGGCTACATGATATACCAGTGCCAAACACGGCAAAGAGAACAACCAGCAAGGAAGGAAAGCCTGACAGAGAATGGTTTTCATGATAAGGAATTTGACGCAAATATATGATAGGCAAGTTGAAGCTATTGTGGGAAGTAAAAGATATGAGTCTGGAAATGCGTAGTCTCTGAGGTTCTATAGGCTCAGTCAAGGGATTGGAGAAGGTGGTTTGTTTGGCTGTTTTTTTAGCTATTAAACCCCAGAAAATTACTCTGCGCAAACTAAGGTTTTATTTTTTCTAATATGATAATAGTAAAAATCTTAGTTATCAACGGTTCGTCCATAAATATTTTGTGAGAAATGGAAACAACTGCGGAGGATTAAATAGCGCGTGCTGTGTATTTTCATAAAAGATATGGGGTTTTTATGAAACAACTGAAAAAATGGATACCGCGATACAGATAAAAATATAAGATAATTTTTTTCTTCTTCTGTTACTGCAATTTACAAACCTTGACTTCAAAACAAGTTGTTCTGTATTCTATTTGTTATTTAAAAGCACTTGTGAATTAGATTGCTATTTAGCATGCCTTTTGTCATTGAACAGTTTTTCACAAGAAAGAGCTTTATTTTCATTGTCACAATCATGAATTCTAATAAAGAGTTTATGTGTTGGACATTTGTGTACAAAGAGCACTTGAAAAGAGGTACCATTACAAGTTAAAGAAAGCTTCACAAAAACAAAAATACCTCTCTCTCCCCTATCTCTCTCTCTCCATCTCTCTCTCTCCTCTCTCTCTCTCTCTCTCTCCCTCTCTCTCTCTCTCTCTCTCTCTCTCTCTCTCTCTCTCTCTCTCTCTCTCTCTCTCTCTCTCTCTCTCTCTCTCTCTCTTAAAAAACATTATTTGCCTTTATCTTTTTGAGGGAAGTGAGTAGGCGTATATGTGTGTATTAGCTTCGTTGAGCTTACTACTTTTTCCTTTGCCCCATAAAATTAAATGTTCTTTTCTCGGAAGGGTTAGGTATGATATTCAGGTACTTTGCTTTTGGGGTAAGATACAATTTTTATATGGGTCATGCAAAGCAATGTAGAGTTTCTACATTTCAGAAACCTATCACAACCTTTACCCCTTCCATCTCTATCTACGAAAATATGTAGAATTTGATTAGCCTGCCATCTATATGAGATACTAGTTAGGGATAGACATTATTTATTTGTTTTATTTGTTGCAAATACACGTACAGGCCAAACAATTCCGAAATTGTTGTATACAAAGATAATTACAAATTCTGTTCACCACTAGGCTATATACTTTATGTCATAAATGTTACTTTCATAGCAAATAGAAATGGAGCTGTTTTTTCTTGAATAAAATATATAGAGAATGTTAAATCTGATTGTTGTAACGCAAACAAGAATTTCAATTAAAATGACTAACCAAACAACTATAGTTGTTCGTTTTAACAAAGACTGGAAGCCCATCTCGGATAGAATTGCATTAAATTTCTTAAGATACTAGCAAGAGTGAAAACAAAAGCCTTCAAAAGCCGTTATTCCTTCGGCAAAATCACCATAATCTGAAAACTATAATACTATAACCAAAAATAAGTATATAGTATCTTTTATCACTGAAAACGAAAGCGACGTTATGACTGAGAGGTTATTAAGATCCTAGTCAAAAGTACAATTCTATTTGCTGTTGAGACTTATTGAATTCTTCTGATCAGCTACAATTGAGTAGCTTTTTTTATTTCATCTCCTGATCCTTCCTGATAGTCTCAAGGCGAATTTGTTTTCAACTACTTTTTATTAAATACACGCTCAGTGTTCTTACGAAGTATGTTTTATCCGGTTGATCGAAATCCTTAAACTGACATTGTTCTTATTATATTTTTGAAAAAAAACGTCCAGTGCTCTTAAAACGTTTATTCTTGCTAAATAAACAGGTCCTTCCCTAAATCATCAGCACGTTTGTTTTAAGATAGGATATACTGGCACCTTCCCAGCTATCTCTTCCTAGGGAAATTCTTCAATATTTCATTTCTGTGACCTGAAAGGAAAGCTCAAATGTCTGGTCAGCTATTTCCTTGAGACTTTCTTGCTCAATACACTAACGGGCGGAACAATATCTCGCTGCGTTTTGGCTAACAAAGTCAATTTCAATTTTAAGATCAAGAGGAAATCTTTTTGATTTAGCTTTATTTTGTTTTATAGAACCTTATGGGATTAAAAATTTATAAATCTATATGCACAAAATACTTAAGACAAATAACCTTTTGGCCTTGTCTAATTTCTTTTATTTAATATTTTAACTGTTGTTGTGATCATGATGATAAAAATATGTCTACAACAGTACTTTCTGGTATTTGCAAGAACTATGTGCGGTTGATAAATTATTTCAAGACCTTTATACAATCAGCAATGAACATGTTTTTATTTATTTATAGGGCTCACTCTTATTTACTCCCTTTCTGTTGCAAAGATGTATGTGTCCTCGGATGTTTTTCTTCTGTTCTATTTTTACTATTTTCATTTATTGTTGTTTTTTTCTCTACTCTTTTTGCTCGAAAACATTTACAAACATGTTTGTTAAGAATAAACAAGTAGAGAAAAAAGTTAGAAATATTTCGTGGTGTATCTAGTAAATTTTGTTGTAAAATGTGAAAGAAAGATGACATACAGGCTAACGTGGTCCTTTCTAAATTAACTGTAAAACAACAGGAGACAAAAAGTAGGATGTAGCAGGAACTGGACAACACAACTGACACAGAATATCAAATGACATTCACAAAGGAAAAATACAACACGGCAATTTGAAATATAAAAGTACAAAATCGAAAAACTGCAAATTACGAGAAATGATACATGAACTCTTTAAACTTTGTGTGTTGCGGGCTGACTAGTCATTGCCTTGTAATAATCTTATAGAAAGTTTCATTTCTTTTTCAAGACATTCAACATTGAACTGATAAGAGCGATGGGTAATAGTTACAGAAATGCAAGCGAAGAAAGCTATTGCTAATTGTTAAATGGTGCGAAACGTTTGAATATGTATTGAAATACCATGTTACTATACATTTAATACGTAAGATTTACACATGAGCAGGCCTCTGAAAAGAAAGTCAGTATAGGACTACAATTTACATGATTATAGAAATAGAATATAGAAAAGTTAATAATAATAGAAACATTTAAAAGTTAGGTATTTATCTCCACATGTAGAAAGGAAAGGTTGAAACTGTTGCTGTGAGCTCTCTGATGGTCTTATTCTATATAAAAGGTATTTGGCTTTCTGATCTAATAACAAATCCAAAGGTGGTTACCACTAGGAAAACGAAACTAGAATGGTGCAATATCTACTACTTCAGTTCGTGCCCAAGATTTTTGAGGCCCTTTTTTATTTTCCTACTTCAAAAACTTTTTATGCAAGATGAATAAATAGCAACCGCTTTTTAAATTTTATACCACATTTAATTCTATTTTAGCATATTATTTTTTATTATGTATGTAAATTTTATTTATTTATACTTTTGTACTACACTATATTAAGGCCACAAAATAGGTGACAAGATGTCATCAACACTGATCTTCGCACCTGGAAGCTTCATCACGATTCACATGACAGACTTGAATGGGGGAAATCAATAAACTCTGCCATGGCTAAGTCCAACCCATTGGTGAATGGAAAAAGACCATGAATGGATGGTAAGGTAACGTAAAGTATATTATAAAAGTGTAATACGAAAATATAAATAATACAATATAATGTAATATAACATAGTATACTATATTGTACTAGATTATGTAATGCCTCAATATATTATTGTATATTATATATATATATATACATACATGTCTGCGCTATATTTTTATATACATTTGTGCGTATCAGTTATGTTTATAAGGTAAATATAAGGTATACAACACAAATCCGAGAAAAAATACTGAGAGCTGTTAGAATAGATTATTTTTATACTAATTAGGACAATGGTGTCATGAACACAAGTGATAAAGCCCATCAAAATAAAGCTCGTTCACTCAAATAGTTTATCAGATAATACCAACAATTGAATAAAAATACTAAACTGCCATTGGATACTCTTGTCTTTATGAGGTAAGCTTACTGATTTCTCTCTCTTTAAAGAAATTTTATTTTTCAAGTATTCTACATGGTACCTTACATGTCCCAAGGGAGATCGGATGGCAATTAGACAAGAGAACAGTAAACCGTATTTTTGTAAACTTGGCGTTTTCATCCTTTGAATTAACATTTTAAATTTCTTTTTGGTGACTTGTCAAAAAATGTTGATCTAATTTTTGTTGGTACTACATCAGGACACTGACAATTAAGTTGTAGTCAGTGTCCACTGATCACTTTTTAATGTTATCTGTATTGTTCTTTTTGTTATGTAGTTAGTTTAGATAGTATATGACCTTTATTATATTTTATATTTTGTAGAATGATTGTCTGATGATGCCATAAAGGCGAAAATACTCACAAAGTGTGTCGTTGGCTCTTACTTATTTACTTAATTTTTGTTGATTTTGTCAATTATTATTTAGTCTATTTGGAAAGTTTGTTCTTCCTTTTTTTCAACATTTGCTTGATTTGCTATTCTCCTATCCTTTTTTGTTTGCCGTTGTTNTAACTGACAATTAAGTTGTAGTCAGTGTCCACTGATCACTTTTTAATGTTATCTGTATTGTTCTTTTTGTTATGTAGTTAGTTTAGATAGTATATGACCTTTATTATATTTTATATTTTGTAGAATGATTGTCTGATGATGCCATAAAGGCGAAAATACTCACAAAGTGTGTCGTTGGCTCTTACTTATTTACTTAATTTTTGTTGATTTTGTCAATTATTATTTAGTCTATTTGGAAAGTTTGTTCTTCCTTTTTTTCAACATTTGCTTGATTTGCTATTCTCCTATCCTTTTTTGTTTGCCGTTGTTTTGATTGTCTATAAATAACCTCACTACTTTTGTTTGACAAAGCGAAGGTAAGCTGTTAGCCCTTTGCTGAGCTTTTCTGTGTGTTCCAACTGCATACATTTGGTCAGATTGTGGTCTAAGATTACAGAATTAGACAATTTTGGAACAAGGATTTGTTAACTTTACTTGTAAAACCTCATTCCGAGGCAGATTTCTTTTATTTCAAAGTGGTCAACAAATTCACTTCATCAATCGCAGTATTAAAAGATGATGCGTTATATATTAATAATGTTATTTTAACTACGTGCATTGACAGACTGACAATGATGATAATGTTAAAAATTATAGCCTTTCTAGAACTGTTCAGAATCAAGGAAAACACAGAGTCTTAAATAAAAAAATTAGGTTTTCTTTCGATAATGACTTTCTAAAATTGGTTGCTGATGGCTATGATCATGACCTCTGGACTATCCATTGATGACAATATTCTTCTACTCTCCTTTCTTGGAGCTGCATTGTTACGAGGCATCCCAAAAACATTATTCAGTAAGAGAAACCATCTAACTACAATATCTTAAGCATCTCCAGTTGTTTGAGCTTTCCTTCCATTTCCTCTTTGGTCGTGACAAGGGTAGGGACCTCGCTTCAAGTCATTTAATCTCTGAACTTCCTTTTCTGGCTTGTTAATTGTTCTTTCCTCGCATTCGGCAAGTTTTTTCTCGATTGGCATGAAAGAAGCATTTGTTTGCGAAGCTATGACTCAAAATCATTTTTCCCTCTGATGTTTATGAACACCTGTCTCCACCCTGAACCAATGCATACAGTTACCCTAGTAAATACTGACCTTAGTTAATTTATAAGTAAATGTTTCACACAATGAAAGAGTTGGTGTTAAGTAATTTGCATACCAACGAGCAAATACGTAATAAGCGAATTCTCTTGAGGAACACCATGCAAAGTTATAAGCGTATGGATATAAAAGTGTAAAAAATCCAGAGGTAATAAGATAAAGTTATCCATATAATTTAATGATAAACCTTTGTTGAACTGGTATAGTTGGAAATGTTTTTGTTAATAAAAATAGGAAATTAGAGACCCCTTTAAAGAATCCTTACTACCCATCTGAATCTGTTCTATATCATTCATATCAGGATGCAAATACAATAAAATGTACACATCACATATGACACTTATCATTATCCAATGTATATATTGTAACATAAGGCCTGAAATGTAAGCTCTTTAACTCTTGCTAGCCTGGACTGTAGAGGTAACTTGTAACCTAGTTGATAAAGATCCTGTGTGGTCATTAGTGACAAAATATATATTTATCACAGAAATGACCTGTTGTCATTAAGCTTAAACCAAATTTATTTAGGAATTATCATAACTTTTCCATCCCATTAATAATTTTCACTTAATTTTCCATAGCCCTCAACTAAAAATTAATTCTTCGACAAAAAAAATTGGCACAAGAAAGTTAACATAAGCATTTAAAATCCTGGAAATGCAAATGTTTGGCCTCTCTAGTTATTAAAATTTACAAAATTTATACCTAATAATAAAGGGCATACCAAGAAATGAAGTCTGCATTTTCACTTACCTCGAAACTGAAATCCAGAGCTTTAAAAAGGAATTTTATTCTTTCCAACTCTCTGTGTTTATCTTTTTTCACAAAAGATTAAAGAGATGTCTCTTGTATAGTCCTGTTCTTTACATCTAGGCATTTCTTATTCGATGAAATAACCTGACAAAAGAATAAGCATAAAGAAAACACTGTTTTTTTGATCATCTATCTAAAAAGAGACTATTCCTATTTTACAACGTCTAGCCATTTAATTAAGTCTTTGGCATAGAATGATCAGCCTTCAATAAAAAAATTATATGGAATAAAAAAATCTTGCAAACCTGGATATCTTTTCAAAAACTCTACAGAGTGGTGTTTTCAAGTTAATAAAAATTCCTATGTCGTATCAAGTGTCTGCGCACAAACAACTAGCAGGCAAGTGATGCTCAGAAAATTGAAAATAGACCTCCAGCCGCATGAAAAAAGCACAAAAATAGGCACCAAAGTAAACTGGGATTTGAATAAAGTTCCAAGATGGAGCTCATTTAGAAACATGAAGTGGAACAACTGGTAGTTTCTGAGGGTTTTCCCTTAGAAACTACCAGTTGTATAAACTACCAGTTGTGTAAACTACAGTTTATCAACTGTGTAACCTTGGAAAACATTTTTTTTTTGTTAAATACAAAGTGGCCCAGAAAAATAGTTTAACTACACAGAAATTCATAAACCTTAAAACTAAACTTATTCTTTCCGGTGGTTAAGAATCGATTAATTTGAAGGCAGTGCAGTTCAAATCACACGTTGAAATTCATTAAAAGAACTGGAAGGTTCAACAAGTTAATATTTTCTATAACCTAATCATATTATTTGCTTGCCCGTTAACAATTTTTCGAGGAAGTAGTGACAGCCATTATTGTAAATAAGGACATACTTGTCAATTTTGTTGTCAAAAAGAAGGATTGCAGAAGAGTACTGTCAAAGTGCAATAGAAGATAAATAGCATTACCTCTGCAAATAATCACTTGCTACTGATTTACTGATTTTCACTGTACGACAAACGTAAAATATTACCATTATCATTATTGCCATCATCATCATTATTTACAAAAGGTAGCAAATGTAATAATATTGGGTCAATAGACCGAAGGGGCCATCATAAATCATACATAATTTTATGAGAAAAACAACTTTTCGTTTTGTCTGTTGCTACTAAATTGATGAGATGAATCAAATTATTTAGAAGTACGTCAAAAAGTAAACATTTTACATCATGGTATTTGACTTGCCGATGAAATTCAAATGCAAATAACTTTTGAGCTTGAGGATCATTTTATGTAATCGATAGTTATTGTTATGTTGTCTTCACGCTGAGATATTAATGGCAAACCTTGTCTTTCAAGAAAAGAGATCAATTATTCAGGGAACAGCAATATAAGGGTCAAGGTTTAACACTTTAAACATATAATAAACGTAGGAAAAACTCTCTAAGTAGCTACAGAGAGCTAATATAATGTGACTATCTATTCAAATCATTAGACAGACGTAAGATAAAAACTACGTCCTTTCTTTTTTCGAGTTTGTATGGCAGCAGTAAAAATTTTGCTTACAGAGAGATAACAAACGCATTCTAATAGAAGTATGGATATTCTTATTTTCTAAACAAAGCAGTAAAGATAAAAAGGCTCTTACATAAACCTGCTTAACACTGTCCTTGTATAGCCTGCAATAATAGCTCATAATAAGGTTTTACCAAGTTCAGAAGCTCGTTACCAAACAAAAATCTGATGCTTTTTCAATCTTCGACCTTATATACCAAAATAGTATCATCAGAATAGGTGCGACACTTACCAACAGGCTGTTACGATATAGACTTGCTAACATACCATGCTACAAATTAACAGATGAAAAAAGGGCATCCCAGTAATTACTCCACTGCTCCACAATAGAAGCCCAAAGAATAACAAAATAGTGTTTTTGCCAGTAAATCCTTAAATTCTGCTTAACACGTCGAGGAACTCGCAAGGCGTTTTACAAAGTCCCCTTTGACACTGCTGCCATGCTGACCAATAGGTGGATTTAAAGAAAATTCAAATAAGGGCGATTAGGAAGCATGACTGTTTACAAACAAAACGTCAAAAGAGATTAATGACAGAGGAGGTATTATTCATGACTATTCATTGAGAGCAAATCCCCCAACTTAAGAATAACTTGATTGCGGGAAACAAGACAGCTTTAATTTGATAGCATAATATCAACCTCAGATAAAATGGATGAATATAAACTGATTTAGAGAGAATAGTGTCTTAGAAGTGTGCAGATATCTTAAGGCACCGAAATTACTGAAGTGGAACACAATCCATCTGTAGAGTTTTTTCTTGGTTCATTAACAATGTAAAAAATATTAAAACTCAAAAAACACTTGACGTCCGGCTTAGGAATCTCTGGATGTGCTGGAGGAAATATGTCGGGCTTTTGTGATCATGTTTACGCTGGGAAATGTTTAGTAAAATTAACCATGATAATTATATTCGGAAATTAAGTGTCGGGATTTGTCATCAAATGAGGAGACGGGATCAAAGGCTTGTTGATTATGCATTAATCTGTATCGCAACTGAGAATTACAACTAAAGGATCCGCTTGGGATACCTTGCATTTGGAATGATTGAAATGTGCCAGAAAAAGCAATTGCTCATCATATTCTTTCTGTACGTTCTGTGGTGTCTGTGATAAGAAAAAACTCCCTCCGTGAGTTAAATGTTGTGAGCTTTTAACTTCAGTGTTCCTGATATACTTTGGCAAATAGTAGAGCAAGTTTCAAGACCTTTGTTTCAGATAAACTTGGAAACGAGGCCAGAAACAGAAATAATATACATGTATGTTTGTTTGAGGCAGGATGAATCACGAGCATAGAGGCAGTCAGGTGGCAGTTTATCTGAAAAAACTCTGTTCGTTGCTGAGACAGAAAACGTGATCTAAATATTCCACCCACGTGGCAGAAGCACACGATTTAATAAAAATTACTTTAATGTTGCAGTTCTCCCGTGTTGCTAGGATGGAACTTCAGTACACGGCATCCAATTGTTGCCCCTCTGGGAAAGTTACATGTTATTTAAAACATTTCTGCATTCCTGTATGTAAAGCTTTTACGCAAGAAATCCACGAAGACTGACATAATATTTTTAGATTTTGCCAACAAACAGCTGCGTAAGGTAGCCAACTTATAACAAAATGTATGAAAGAAGAATGCAAAGATTTATATGCAGCGAGAGTGATCTGGTCTCTATTGACCCTCAATAGCTCAGTTACACAGGGAAGAAAAGCGTGTCAGTTAAAGGCAACTGCACTTTCATATTCAAATAAAAAACACGTAAAGGTTAGAAAACACAAAGAAACCCCCCAGAAAGCAACTCACAGAAAATCGAATTTGTGTAAGCGAGAAAATACTGGTCGTATGTAAATTTGTGTCGTATTCAATCATTTGGTCATGTAGACGAAAGGTCAAATTCTGGAGTACAAAAGGCAAAGCTTAACGAGGAAAATATTTTCAGTTGAAGGGGGAAATGACAGCTTTATCGACATTGTTTTCTTAAATCCGGAAAAAGAAGCTGCACTTACATTTTCTCGTGAAATTCTGACACCTTCTGGAAGAACAAAAGGAATTGGTGTCATTGCAACATTATTAAATAATGAGCAACAGAGGTCACGATTTACAGGTAAAACTGAATAACAGTAAATGAAAAAAAGATAAAAGTACTTTTAAAACCATTAACTTAGGGGGTCATAAGGCAATTCATACAAACGGACTTATAAAATATGCTTTTCAGACCTACACTAAAAGTTTCAACTCCGGAAACAAAAAGCCAAAATACCCGCATTCAAACTTGGGCCTTTAAATGTGTCTTACAGCCTCTATTGTGTAACGATTTGTATTTTAGGTAGGTATTTTCCTGGCCTTCATCATTTCTTACAATTTTCTCATTTTCTTTTTGGACCTCAAAGTGTCGACACAGCCCCCTGCTTGCTTCAGTTTCCACCTCAGCACCACCTCCCTTTTGTTTATGTTCTGGTAGAGGTGTATTCCCAGCATTGTATGGGTATGTTGACAGATTTTTACATCTTTTAACCCCCGGAATTGCATTTTAGTTTGCGTGGTGTTTTTCTTTCTTTCAATAACTGATAAGGATATTAGAAAATAAAACAATTAAATCTCATCTGAGTTTTCCATTACCGAATTTGTGATCGAAGATTTCTATCCCACATTGAAATTCCAATACTAGACTATACTAGACTGGGTGACAAATTATTCTTTTTAATTTAAAGATGGGTCACAAATTATTGAGGACAAGGACATGTTTAATGGTACCGAATGCCAGGACATTGGAGACACGCGCAACTCCTAGAATGTAAAGGCTCAGAACATCAACTGGATAGAGGTAGACAGATGTATGGATAAACAGATAGACAGATAGATGGATTGATAGATTGATAGATAAATAGATAGATAGATGGATGGATAGATAGATCGATAATTTTAAAAGAAATCTGCTTGAACTCTAATGCTGTTCCTTTTTAATTGGCACAGGGAATTGATTGAATTTATTCTTACAATATTATTGTATCAATTTACATAAAAAAGATTTCTAATACTACACAAGATGTGTTTTCAAAACATTTTCCTTTTCTGACCTTTTGGGAAAAAAAGGCTCTTGATAAATTTACAAACCTTTATTTTGCCTTTCAAACATGCTCAGAGATTTAACCGCCAAGAATTAGAAAATAACAGTTTAATTGATGAAATATTTATGATTCAATGACCCACTCAAATCCCATTATCAATTGATTTCACAAAAAAACATTTTACAGTTTAGGGAGTAACTTTACTTTGTTTTGGGTCTTTTGTAATTTCGAAGACCAGCAAATCACACCTCAATTAAGAAATTCCTCAGGATCACAGCAGGATCACTCCAGTAATCAAGAGCAAGGTACTACAACTCTTTGGGCACATCAAAAGGTCTGAAACAGGATTATCTGAGATATGTCCAGAAAGGATGGTAGAAGGAAAAATAAAATGAGGACGGCCGTGCAAACGCTGGCGTGACAACGTTTACGTTTGGTCATAGTTAGATTCAGACCAACTTAATATTGTAACGAAAGACCAGAATTAATGGAAAATAGTTTCACATTTTAGTGAGCATTCAGGTTTAACTGGAGACAGCGTCACATGATGAATTTCGAAGACGATGTTGTTTGTACATGGCTTAAATCACTTTTCGGCTACATATCAAGTTTGATAATTACCGTTTACCCACAACAAATTACGCATTTGAAACATGGATTGACATTTTATTCAAAGATTTTGTAGTTTTAATTAAGACGCACCTGTTATTTTAACCGCACAATTTACCTTCTGAAAAGTTGTTTTTTAAAAAAACTATTGAGTTACTTGATACAATGCTAAATAGCCAAATGGTTGGGCACCAGTTGACTCTCCACTTTACTAGATTCTAAAAGCTCTGTTTACGATTCGTTTCCAATAACCTATTTTGACACTGACCATCATCATTAATTAACACCCCTTAATTTTGTCGTGCAAACTTTTTTTTACTTGCACTTACCTTCCCATCATATTTTACAATGCTGATAAAGGTTTTGAAATAAGGTAAAATGCTTGCAAAGGTTAACCAGTTTTCTTTCAAGTATTTCACTTATCAGTAACCCTTCACAAAATGATAAAATTCTTTTTTAAAAAACAGTTATGTTAGTGACACGTTCGTTTATTCATTTACTTATTTATTTATTTACTCATTCATTCATTCATTTATTTATTTACTAATCATTTCGTAGCCTCAGAGTCTTCGAATAAAAAGTGCTGGTGCAAATATTACAATATTAATCAAGACTGAAAAAAAATACACCTCCAAAGGCAGGAAATCTGATCTGGTGGAAATGTTGCGAGAAAGATAGCAGACGAATAATGAGCACAAGATATTACCTATTTCTCAGTCTGCCTTAACCAAGCGATGTATTTCTTTATCATGACTAGAATAATTGTTTCATGCGCTTCAAATTAGGATATTTATCTCAGTATCAACTTGGGTAAATTACCGCTATTCCTCATTTGAATTACTGAAGTCTGTATGAAAATAGGTTACAGACTGCATTGTTCAATACGATACTCTGAGTGTCTGAGGCCATGTTTTAATATTTTACTTCACTGCAATACTTTATTTGTAGCTGTAAATACAGACAATTTCTTTGCCATATAATAAAGGTGCAAGGAGATGGAACGAGTACAAACTCCCCCCCCCCCAATAGGATACTACTATCTTTCTTGCAGAGCAGGGTTTTTTCATATGCCAGAATATTTTGTTGGGTTTTTCAACATTCCCAGTGCGCACGCAGTTAGGAAGCAAATTTTGCTTGGTGCTCTTTCCTTTAGATTAAGTTATTCATGTCTGATGACGTCAAGGTCTCCTTGCGAAAGCTAGACCAGGAAATAGCTGAAGGTATTCAAGTATTAATCCGAGGCACTACCTCGATTCGTAATGGAAATGCTAAACTATGATCGGTCAATATTCTATTTATGTATTGAATTCTGTATCTTCGATTGGTGGATAAATATTATTTCCTTTCAGAGAAGTATAATTACAAACAGCCTTTTTAACTTTTTAAGCGTTTTCAATGTAAATTGGATCTTCCAATGTATTTTTCAACATATTTCTCGTATTACTGAATCGGTGATAGTTTATTGTTTATAACACAAGATTTCCCATCGATATTTTTAGGTTCCGATAACATTACTCGTCATACTATGAGAGCAGATAAACCTCTCTTTACCAAATTTCCTGCACCTTGCTTTGTTGCATGGAGCATTTTTTCATCAAATACTTCCTTGGTCTTTGATAAAAACGGGTTTTCAAAGCTTACTTAATTTTGCTTTTCAACATCTTTTTCTATGTAAACTTTTAACAGCAATGAAACCAATGGACAAGCAAGAGATACGTATTAGTTGCATCATGTTTCCATTTTAAATGCAGGAAATGTTTCTGAATTTAATGTTTTAAATGAAAATTCCCAGATGCTTGGAAAATAATAATATTATGGTAGACCTAGCAATCCTTGATCGCATACGAGGATTAGCATACAATGAATAAGTTTTGGTGGAAAGAATCCCTATTTTAACAGAACTTAAAACAGTTATTGATTATTTAACTGGTACTTTCTCCTTGCATCTAATAAAAGAAACGTTTAATGAGAAGAACAGAGCAAGTAAAATATATACATATTTGATAAATTTTCTAATAGAATAAAAGCCATTCTCACGTATTTGATTCTGATACAAATTCCTACAAGAGAAAAAAAACATTTGTCGTTTTCAGTGTTACGGCACTTCTAACCCTGGCAAATTTGACGTAGGAAGTTTTTTAAGATACTCAGCAAATCCTAGTACAAGGTTTGGTTTGGATCTTTGAAAAAACACAACTCCAAGTATTAGAGGACAGTACTATTTCTATATTTACTTGTTAACTGATAACCATTTTAATCAATGCTTATTTAGAAAAATCATGAAGTGAGCTGTTTACAGAAATTTACTAAAATGTGAAACGTATTTTCTACGACCACTAAATCGTTAATTTTCCCTAAACTGTACCCTTTCCATCCCAACTGAGCAATTTTAAGCTTACGTCTATATATGGTATGATACGATTATTGCTTATTAATATTTATTGCCTGACTAAGAGTTGCTCAAGCCGCCACTAACGTCACAATGATGCAACGCAACACGCAAACAACAAATTATTACATCTTCCACGGAACTCATACAATGGGACCATTCAAAAGTACCTGAAGGTAAAGTCAGCCATTTTTACCCCACAATTTCCCCTCCTTTCCCAATGCTGCTTACTTGGTCATGGCTACACCCTCTAGTGTTACGTAAAAGTGTTGCAGAAAACCATTTAAACACATAATTTGACCTACTGAAGTATCAGATGAAGTATATCCACAATCCTCAAAATGAAATATTTGTATATAAATATTGAATAAAAACACCAACTTTATAGCTCAGAATGATGTGGTGTAAAAAACACAGTAAATAAAATAAATATATTTAAAACTGTAAGAAAAAAGTAATCAATTTATTGAAGTAATATATATATGCGTATGATCAACAAAAAAATGCTAAATATCTAAGACATTGTCATTGAGCCACAAACGGAAGTCCTCATCAACAGTTTTGATATCACCTCGAATACCTATCAGTTGGCAAGTCAATACGCGTTGATGGGATTGAATTTCAACACAACGACAAAATGGATTGTCCCTCAGACCAATTCTATGCATGAAATCGGCATATCGTCCATATCCAGATCGTAATCGATTTAAGAGCACCCATTGTTCACGCTTCAGGTCATGTCCTGGAGGTTTCACCGTAGGTTCAGGAATAAATTGGGAAAGCTGGTTGTCTGTATTACTCCATCGCTGTTTCCACACATTAGCAGCCCAAGATTTGACAGATGCTGTATCGTTTATGGTGGAAGCTAAAAGGTGCATGCGATTCGAAAGTGGAACTCTGCTCTTCAACCTATTGTTTGTAAGTGGATATTCAACCAATTTTTCAAGAATGTGCCTTTCCTCTGATAGCACACGATTATATAAATTCAATATATTTTTATCTCTTCTTAAGTCGGCAGGCTCAATACCACAAAGAATAGGAAGAACATCAGTTGAAGTCGATTTTATACAACCACTCACTAGTCTCAAGCATTCATTAAGTGCAACATCAACTTTATTGCAGTGATGGCTTTGGCTCCAAACAGGAGAACAATATTCCGCAGCAGAGTAACACAAGGCTAAAGCAGATGATTTCAAAGTCGAGAAATCAGCACCCCACCGACAGCCAGCAATACGCCTTAGTAGGTTACATCGCTTGGTAACTTTAGAAGAGACTTCAATCAAATGATGTTTGTATGAGAGAGTACGGTCTAGTGTGACACCAAGGTACTTGGGAGTTTTCTCAAAAGGTAACCTCATGCCAGATATTGAGACATTGAGTTCATAATCAGCTCTTCGATTAACAAGATGAAACACACTGGAAACAGTTTTGGTGATATTCAGTTTGAGTCTCCAATTTTTGAAGTATTTGCTGATGATATCCATATCTCGTGATAATGTTCTTTCAATTACATCAAACGTCTTATGACAAGTCTTAAGGGCTATATCGTCAGCATATATGTATTTTTTACTGATAGTTGTGGGTATATCATGTGTGTACAGGCTGAAAAGAAGTGGAGCAATGACTGAACCTTGTGGTACACCATTAGTTAGGGTTCGGCAGCGTGATTTCTTTGCACCCACATGTACATGAAATCGCCGCTGTGATATCATGGTCATAATGACACGAACCATTTCTTTGGATGGTATTGTTCTCAACAGTTTCAGTGTAAGCCCACGGTGCCACACAGTGTCATAGGCTGCAGAAAGGTCAACAAATACAACTCCTGCCTTAAGTTTCTTGTCAAAAGCATATTCAATATCCTCTGTAAGTAATACAACTTGATCCTGGGAAGATCGACCTGGCCGGAAACCTGCTTGTTCCTTGGGTAAGATCGTTTCAGTGATTGGTTGTATACGATTGTAAAGTAATCTTTCGTAAAGCTTAGAGGGAACACAAAGCAGACTTACTGGTCTGTAACTACTAGCAGCATTTGGTGGTTTCTTGGGTTTAAGCACAGCAACCACTTTTGCAAGTTTCCATATTTTGGGTACTTTGTTTGTACGCAGACAGACATTGAAGAAAGATCGTAGCCATTGAATGCAGTTCTCATGGATGTGAAGAAAGAACTCAGGGTGTAGGTTGTCTGTGCCTGGGGCTTTACCGGCTTTCAGTGATTTAATGACAGATATTATTTCATCATCTGAAAACTCAACACAAAGGTTTTGATCTACTGATGGGGAATTCCATTCTACTTTCAATTGTCGATTTACTTCTCTTGTAAATTGGCGATTAGGGTTTTTGTACTTCCCATTGCTTAGAAGACATGAAGCAATTGCATTTGGACTAATCAAACTGGGATTTGGGGTGACGTTTTTTCGGCCAGTGAGTTTGTTAATAGTTGACCATGCTTTTCGACTGGATCGTTTCATATTGATGCCCTCGACAGTGGCAGCCAATTGTTCTTTCCGTTTAGAATTAAGATGATCGATAAGACGGTTAGCTGAAGACAACTTTTCCTCAAGAGACTGAGCTTTTTCATGCTGAAAAGCAAGTTCATTGCATTTGGTATCCCATTTAGGAATGTAGTTCTTTCGAAAACCTCTTGGAATTGTATCTTTAGCTATTATCAAGAGTTTCTTCTGGAATGCTGTGTAACACAAATTTAAATCAGATTCTAAAGATGGAAGATCGTCACACATATTTCTAGTTGCATTCTTAAAATTGAAGTAATAAATCTATTGTCACTCTATTCCCAATCCTTTTTTGCTTCGTCCTTGCATGCAGGTTGAATAGTTGAATGTATGTCATTTGACGCAATTCCTACACGTTGCTTGTCTCCTCGTCAAAATGGGCATCACCTGTTGCCTACTTTCCAAGTCTTACCTTGGAATGACACATACAACCTTCCTTTGCTTACGTGTCACGACTTTCTGACGTCGAACACGAGGTGGTATCATCTCTGATATCGAATATTTGTATGACCGAATGGTGCAGGTAACTCTTTTCCCTTAATATTGACGAAATAGAGACCACAGCAGGAATACATTTTTTCAGGATGTCTTCTCTTAAGGACGGACACAGACAGCAATGCAGTTTACCTCCAGGAAACATTTTAGACTCCACTTTGGGAGGAGATTATTTCCAATGGCAATGTGTAGGAATAAAGACTCATTACAAAGCAACTTTATTGTCAATTGTTAGTTCAATACTTGGAAGTGTACTATTTATTGGCATTGGATGCCTAGGTATGAAGGGTAATAACAGTGTTACATCCATACACTTAATTACTTAGTGATCTTTTTAGCACTCAGATTGTCTGTCGTATTTCCGATTCTTTTCCTTCATTGTCAGTCATTTGCTCAAGTTCCCTTTTACGATCTAACGCAAGCAAAATTTTGTTTTGTTAACGGTATTTATTCAGACGCTAAATATTTCCTACTCTAAAGTGGCGTTTGAAGGCTTGGCAGGTAAAGGTGCTTCAGTATGGAGCAAGGATAAGTTTTCAGTACCCTCAACAGGGATGATGGGGAGCGCCACGGATGAAAGAGTCACAAAACTCGCACGCAGACAAACTGAAAGCTCAAATTGATCGGTCTCCACAAGGAGTTTTTTTGCGTCCCAAAACGAAGAAAAACTAGGCCAGAAAACATAGTCCGGTTAATTTTATGTGATCAGTTAGAGTTCATTTGAAAGAAAAAAGCAAACATTGCCAATCGTGCCGGAAAACGGTTGATATAAAAAAATGAGATTATAAAAAGAGAAAGATTCCTGAAGTGCAAATTGTATGTAAAATCTCAGACAAATATGACCACAATAGGTCGGTAAAACTCTGTTAAAGAAGTCACCTTTCAAGAGATTGTGGTGTTTCCGGTGACCCAGGATTCACGTGGCTGGTCTGACGTCACCAGCGCAAAATTCGTGCAAGTTGCCAAATATATCAAAACATTTTTTGGCTCAGTAATTTTGTGACAATTCCCTGTAAGAAAATTTTGATCTTTTCCTTTTGTTAAGACAGAGTAGGATAAAATGTGGACCTCATGTAACTAACCTGTCACGTATTTCTCTTTTTGCAAGTCGGTATTTTGAGTGGAAAAAGATAGGCAGTTGGAATTATTAGGAATGTGTAGAGAATTTTGGTGATCGCTGGTCATGAACTTAGTTACTCACACGTATGTATTGTTTAGTTTTAAGGTTAAACATAATCATCTTGTAAATACAAAATAAATATCAGTAAACAGTTATCGGGAAATCGACTGAATCCAGTTCTGTTCTTTGAATCGGCTTGAAGCAAGTTACAAATGTTTGATGACAAAGGTGTATAGCTTGTGCAAATAGCCTGAAATTGATTGTAACGGATTCTTATGAAACCTTAAAAGTTATATCATGAGATGAAATCCTCATCAAGTTTGATTTGGCTTCCCAGAAACTTCAATTTCCAACACATGGTAAATTTTCCTATTTTTTATTTCTTACCTTGAATTTGGGCTTAATTCTTTTTCTTTGTATACATTTTCTAACAGTTTATCGTTAATACAGGTTTTTGGGCAGAAATCGACAAAACACTTCTCACACCAAAAGTAATCAAACCTACCATAGGAGAATGGTCACCTTAATTTGAGAGATACAATACACAAGGCAATGAGGGGACGTTACGTGCAGCGGGTGGGGTAATGCCCAACCAAGGGAATTAAAGAAAATTTTTTTTTAGGCTTCTGTCAAAACAGGAACCATTTTGATCCCACCCAACATTAAATATTTTTATTCTTATTCCCAAGGAGGAGCCGTGGCTAAATGGTTAGTGCGACTGCATAGTAACCAGGAGTTCCGGGTTCGATTCCCCGAGCTGTCGAGGAGAATTTGGAACTTTGCGAAAAGAAAAAGCCATTGGTTGGCGTCAGGAAAAGTAACCGGCCAAGAAATTCCTCACAGCCAAATCAAAAATCCCTCTGAAGGCCACCGTCTGAGCCCCAATTGCTGGGGGAAAATGGCGTTAAAACTTAAAAAATAATACATTCCTAACGAAATTTTAAAGAAAGTCTCCTTTGATCTTGACAATTGTGATTACAGAACATACAACCAATCATTCTCATTGTTGTGCCCTAATTTGTAATAATTTGCCCCAATTTGTAATACCTGCCCCAATTTGTAATAAACTCTGCCCTAATTTGTAATACCTGCCCTGATTTGTAATAAAGTTTGCCCTAATTTGTAATACCTGCCCTAATTTGTAATAACCCTTGCCCCAATTTGTAATAAAAAAGCTGCCCTAATTTGTAATACCGTTTTGCCCCAATTTGTAATAAAAAAGCTGCCCTGATTTGTAATAACATTTTGCCCTGATTTGTAATAACATGTTTTTTTCTCCCTACAACCTATCTAAATGCACTAAATATTTGTTCTTTTGCCCAAAATATTTTCAAAAGGTGTAAAATCCCGATTTTTTTGAGTCTTGGAAATTCGGATGTGCTACTAGGATTTCAAGCTCGTGGAAATTTTAGCGGAGCCTTAAACAAATGTTACNTTTTTATTTCTTACCTTGAATTTGGGCTTAATTCTTTTTCTTTGTATACATTTTCTAACAGTTTATCGTTAATACAGGTTTTTGGGCAGAAATCGACAAAACACTTCTCACACCAAAAGTAATCAAACCTACCATAGGAGAATGGTCACCTTAATTTGAGAGATACAATACACAAGGCAATGAGGGGACGTTACGTGCAGCGGGTGGGGTAATGCCCAACCAAGGGAATTAAAGAAAATTTTTTTTTAGGCTTCTGTCAAAACAGGAACCATTTTGATCCCACCCAACATTAAATATTTTTATTCTTATTCCCAAGGAGGAGCCGTGGCTAAATGGTTAGTGCGACTGCATAGTAACCAGGAGTTCCGGGTTCGATTCCCCGAGCTGTCGAGGAGAATTTGGAACTCTACGAAGTAAAAAAAGCCATTGGTTGGCGTCAGGAAAAGTAACCGGCCAAGAAATTCCTCACAGCCAAATCAAAAATCCCTCTGAAGGCCACCGTCTGAGCCCCAATTGCTGGGGGAAAATGACGTTAAAAACTAAAAAATAATACATTCCTAACGAAATTTTAAAGAAAGTCTCCTTTGATCTTGACAATTGTGATTACAGAACATACAACCAATCATTCTCATTCCACTTCCATCTCTCATTAGCTCATCATTATTCAGAAAATATTTTTGCCTTGTCCCACTTAATTCAACTCACACTAGAGGACGGCAATGTAAATTTTTCTGTTGAAGTTCAAGATAGATCACAAGGTATTGAGGACTAGGACATGTTGGATGCTACAAAATCTGACATTGGCGACATGTGCAACGTCTGGAATCTAAACGTTCATCGTTACTCGTCATTACTTGGAGGATTTTGTCTTGTCCCACTTTATTAAACTGAATTAAATCAAACAATATGCCAGGAAATAGGAAGAGACTCTGCAACAAGCTGACTTTTCGACCACCGAACAATAAACCCTCTTTAAATGAAACAGGATTTAACCGCCTTTTTTTCTTCTGCAACTAATACAAATGATAAGTACAATGCTTCAATATCTAATTCAAGTGGCTTGAAAAAATTGCTTGAGGATTAAAAAGTTCTGTTATTCCTCGATTTATTTCAGTAAATGTTTCCTTACACAGAAGCTTTGTTTTCAGCATATCAATGCAGACGTTATGGCATTGCGCAAATTTCTTTTACGGTCAACAAATTCCCCTGAGCTATTCAGGCAATAAGAGATGGATTGGATGGTCTGCTATTTGAGTACAAAACAGACTTAAGTTTTTTTCTCTTTGAAGAAGTCAACTCTCCTACAAAAGAACCATGTAATTTGATTTGTTTTCAATTGAATGATCGATTTGAAAACACTGAATAGGTAGCGAAGTTCAGGCTGATAACCCCATCAACTTTCACCGACTTCCATACTAAAATCTCAATGAGCTCTTGCTCTTGAGACATTGTCAAAAGTTTTCAAATTAGTTCAATTGACAATGACTACATCCGTTTCAAGCACTGAAGAAGTGCGATGTTTTTCAACATTAAAGAAAATAACCACTTTTTAAAGGAATTTTATTGGAACGTCACAGACTAAATGCACTGTTAATGTTAACAACACATGACAAACTTATTGCAGTACTGGGAAATTTTAATAATAAAGTTACAAATTAATTAACAGCTTCGAAAACAGAAAAACTAACTTCCTTTCCAACGATTGATTTAAATTGCTATGTAGTAGACTAGCCATTAGAAATTTTACAGAGTTATAATTTTGAGAAAACAATGTAATAAAGATAAGGAGTGTTTGTGAAACGTATGGGTTACAATAATGATCAAATTAAGGACAAGTGCTGGTCACTCAAGTAGTGAATGAAGCCTGTGGTCATGATAGCAGAAAACATTGGTTCGAATGCATGTCGGGGTACATATTTTTCACTTTTTAAAAGTAAAAACATCTAACCACAATACTTTTCATCGCCATGCTTGAAAAAAATGCCTTACATAACCATTTTAGTTATTTTTTCGATACGTCGGTACCTAACTAACATGAGAATTAAGGGTTGAGATTTATTATTGGTAACAAACTTTAAACTACAAAGCTTTTATCAAAATTGAAGTGTTACCATTAGTTTTGAAAAATGAAGCCTGGGGTTGCGGGTCTGAAGAGTAAATGAGGTGATGTGGAGGAAGTCTTGCAGCTATTCTTTTAACAATGTACATTCAGAATATTAACGGCATTAAAACCTCTATATTTCAACGCGTATAAACAAACAATAACTAAATTTATAAAATGTAACGGGAAAATGTATCATTTTTGTCCAGAGAGGAGGCTGTTCACTAGTCACCGGCCTTGATTGGCAATGAATACTGGGTCTTTCATTTAATGGCCTTATAAACAGTGGGCCTATTTTTGTCTTTCACAGATTCCATCTATGAAAGACACTAAAGGAAGCAACAGATCAAGAAAAAGGGGGACAAAAGCACACAAGACACCATAATGCAAGACATGCCGGGAAATCGACTTTCAAGGGACCTTTCCCGAGACCTTCCCTCGGAGAGTCCATCCTCTTAGATCGATCTAGAGCCAGTGCTTAAGCATCTTAAGACCACCTGTCCTGCATGGTTGAGCTCTCTAACTTAAGAACCGACCAAGGAGAGACCCGAGCTCTACACTAGATCTTTGCCAAAGGGCCAAGGAGCAATCTACAATGAATACTACAGTGTTTTGATAGTTCCACAAAACAAGGAGGGCTCGATTGTTTAATTAATCTTCATCCAAGGTAGACCTAAGCAGATACGTCTGCATCATTTTATTATATTATTTAAATGCACTCATCTTATCTTTTGTAACATTATGTATAGCATATATTCGGAAAAAATGATCTTTAAAGTAATTTTACCTTTTCAAGCTTAGAAAAATGAATGAAGCATAAAATCTAAAACATAATGGAATTAATATTTTTGTGAACCGAAGGTGTAAGGAATGACTTGTTTTTAGGGTAACAGTTAATAAGCTGCAACTTAAAATAAAATAGATATTGTTTCTATATTGCTCGAGGTGGCTCCTTTGTAGTAGCTATATTATCTTAGGTAAATTTTGTTGTATTTCTTGCTATCTTTAAGAAACTACTTGTCGGCTTTTTCACTGTATCACATGGACTACTTGATAATGTTTCAACGAAAGGGAGATTAATTATCTTCCTAAAAATGAAAGTATTTTTAAGGTTAATAAATACTTTTAAAGGAAGATATCTGTACCCTGACCTAAGTAAAAAAATATTCTTCGATAACTAGTAAGAGTAAAATAATAATAATAATAATAATAATAATAATAATAATAATGTTTAGTGGCCATGGCAGAAACAAAAGTACGGTCTACCCAACCGACCTCACTTCCAAAGCATTTTACGTTATTAACCATCTTCTTTTATCAGAAATATTTAGTTTAGACTTTTTACAGACGTCAATTAGCTCACAACCTCCATAATTATCCGATGATACAAAAAAAATATATAAAAAGTATTATAAAAATATATATTATGATGTATGTTATATATTTATATAAAATTGTTCCTTTTTCTTGGTTGCTTTATTTCTTACTTAACCATTAATAGTAATTTTCATCATTATCATCATCGTCAGATGTCGTTTCCACTGCGACACAGCTATAATTTTTGCTCACTTTTTCTTGTAATAATAATTTGAGGAGAATGGGAAGTGTATTATTTTAACACTTGAGTAGTTCAGAAATATTAATCTCAATAAGGTAATGATAATCCTACAGGAAGTATATGGATTAAATACTTGATACTCTCTAATCAGTCGAATAGATTACTCTTGAATCTTGTCATATGGCACCAGATCAATTAAAAGATATGTCTTCTTAACTTAATTTTAAGCCATTCTTCAGTAATGTTTAAGAATTGATCCTGTTGATTTCAGCCACTTTCAGCAATGTGTTTTCCAAGGTGTGATTAAAATATAAAACATGCTTTCCCTGGTAGCGAAAGGATTGATAGACGAAATTACAGAGGTATGCTAGTCAAGTGATACATTTTAAGAGAGTGAAGGAAAATATAAAAGCAGAGAAGCAGCTGTTTTGACAGATAACTAGATATCTAGCTAGCTACCCAGATACAT
Source organism: Morbakka virulenta (assembly GCA_003991215.1). Classification (NCBI taxonomy): domain Eukaryota; kingdom Metazoa; phylum Cnidaria; class Cubozoa; order Carybdeida; family Carukiidae; genus Morbakka; species Morbakka virulenta. The sequence continues at coordinate 2,698,556 of RDPX01000060.1, read as the reverse complement.
GGATAGATAGATAGATAGATCGATCGATAGACAGATAGAAAAATAAATAAATAGAGTGCTTTATAGTATGAAAAATAAAATATACAACGATTACCTTACATTTAATTTAATATACATGTATAGAGAATAATGGCATTGAAAGAAAGGTCAAACGAAGTTTGACCCCAGATGAGCCCGCCTGACATCAGATATCGCATTCTTCTAAAAGTTTGCCACGGATTAAAGAAGACCACCCAAATCTCTAAAAAAATGGTACGAATGTTGATCAGTTTAAAAAAAATATCTATAGTTAGTTACGATAAAGTGTGACTTCCGATTTTTGAAACTCAAAACAGTATTTCTGAGACTTCATTACGTAAGTATAATTATTCGTTTGTCTGGAGGCGTAACCACATGCAAGCAACGCTGACAGAGAATAAGCGACTGACACAAAATCCCTTGGAAAAACTAGATAGAGCCCGAGTTCAGAACAAAGGACGAATAAAAATAGTCGAAATTGACGATTAATTGTAAATTTGGTCTCTACGGATCATCATCTCTAGTCTTTTTCTGATAATTGTTAAGTCATACATATAATAGTCATTGATCAAATAGTTTCTGGGTCTTTTAGATCTGAAGATGGCCACTTTATACCAAATTATACCCATTATACCAAAAGATTTTACTGTTTTCTCAAAGCTGATTCAAATATACCATTAGACTAAGTGAGAGACACTAAACGTAACTAAGAAATTGCCAAAAAGACGAAAGCAGGGTTGAGGTTAAACGTAAAATGTTGTCAGAAGCGCACTTCTGTATAGGCTAGCGATCAGCTACAGGTAAGAAAANTAAAAAAAATATCTATAGTTAGCTACGATAAAGTGTGACTTCCGATTTTTGAAACTCAAAACAGTATTTCTGAGACTTCATTACGTAAGTATAATTATTCGTTTGTCTGGAGGCGTAACCACATGCAAGCAACGCTGACAGAGAATAAGCGACTGACACAAAATCCCTTGGAAAAACTAGATAGAGCCCGAGTTCAGAACAAAGGACGAATAAAAATAGTCGAAATTGACGATTAATTGTAAATTTGGTCTCTACGGATCATCATCTCTAGTCTTTTTCTGATAATTGTTAAGTCATACATATAATAGTCATTGATCAAATAGTTTCTGGGTCTTTTAGATCTGAAGATGGCCAAATTATACCCATTATACCAAAAGATTTTACTGTTTTCTCAAAGCTGATTCAAATATACCATTAGACTAAGTGAGAGACACTAAACGTAACTAAGAAATTGCCAAAAAGACGAAAGCAGGGTTGAGGTTAAACGTAAAAGGTTGTCAGAAGCGCACTTCTGTATAGGGGAATGCGTCAAGTACCATTTCTTTTTGGACGAGAATATCTGGACAACCAAGACAGGTGGTTAGCAGAAAATCGGTAAATAACAGAATAGCGGAACAAATACTTTTTACTAAGAAAGGGATCAAACCGTTCCTTATCGATAAGAGGGGCAAATCACAAAAATACTCCGTCCTTTTTTGAAAACATGCCAAATCCATTTTGAACACTGTGTGTGTAGGGATGGGGGGAGCAGGGAGGAATTGAAGAGATACAAAGATATAGCTGTTGCCTAACGAGTGTATGTATAGTTCTCTAAATCCTTTTTACTACTATTTGATATGGAAACACCATAATCATGAGTAAAGTCGCCTGTGAGTAAGTGACAAATTTCAACTAGCAGATACAAAACACTGTTATATCTCTCTACTTTCTATCAAATTATAAAAGTAGAAGTAAGGTCAATACACCGATCATTAGAATTTATTGAAAATAAAACCCTTGAATGTCGAGGTATTATGGTATGTAATGATAACAATAGCAAAGATCGATTTTAGTCAATAGTGATACTTCTCTCAGTGATTAATTAGGACGAAGATTTAGGTTGGTAAAGCAACTTGAGCGCCAAAAAGTCTCAGGAGACATTCCCAGTACATGTAGCAATCTCATTTTGTTTTCTTTGTTTCTTTTTTCTTGGAGCCTCAACAAATGACTTTAATGGCTCCTTTGCAAGTCTGGAGGTTTGTAAATTCAGGGCTATCATACAGACAGAAATGTGTAAAAGGGGTTTTAAACTATTTCTTCATTCCTTATATACAAGACTTTGAGCTACGAAAATTTATTGGGTTAACTTGTGACACCAAAAGCTTACTGACTGTTATCCATAAGACTTGCTAGATAAAAAGACTAAGAATTGTTAGATTGATTGAGTATAAATCTATATCTCGCTGTTACTGCTACCTTCTAAAGGACAGAAAATAAGATACGTAATTGTCCCAGTTTCATAAGATGAGGATAAGAAGAACATAAATGTTAAGAAAGCTCTCATTTTTAGCAGGATGGAATAATTTCTTATAAAGCATAGATGATTTGTCGTAAACCATGATAAGCTACCTTATTTTTAGGAATACCCACAAGATTTGAGGGCGATAGATAAAAGGTCATTGTTAACTGGAGTGTACTGTTGACCAAAACAAGAGTTTTAGTCTTTTTCTTTGTGTTTATTAAAAGAGAGTAATATGTTTATATATATTTTAGCCAGACTCGAGAGCATTAAGACGAAATGGAAAACAAAGCTCCATAGCCACTTTATACAAGTCGTTGTCTATCACAAGACCCAGTCAGCCATCGGGAAAACTCAAAGAAAGATATTTATAGACCAGAGAACTTAATTATTAGGTATAAAAGCCCTAGTTAAACAATTTTCTAAGGACCTTACTTTGATATTTTAAAACTTGAGCTGTATATTAAAAACTTAATAAACATTAGCTTCCAAGTTTAACAATTTGCCAGTAATGCCAGGTATTCGAAAAAAGAAAATACATAACTTTACAGACCCTATACAGAAGATTTACATAATGAAACCAAATACATTTTTTATGTTGCTCCTGTAAATTATTATTAAACCTAGGGTCTGTTTAACAGCTATTGGTACAGTCACCGATGACATCGTCCACTATCAGCTAAACTATCACAATTTTAAAGAAAACAAGAGCGTTGTCAAAGAAATTGTGGTCAAAGTATCTACACGAAGATAATTTTTAACTCTGGAAGTGCAATACTCAAGCTTACTATTAAGTATAATGTTTGGAGCTTCAAACACGACCAAGTAATAAAATAGGAAACCGATTTAGGAACTTTCAACATCCATTAGAACAAACAACAACAACATCAGACCTAAATTGTCAGTCTTCTTATTATACCGGTACATATTCCATTCAAGAATTTTGCAATGTTGTTCATCATCAGACGGAAGGATCATTATCATGATCTGAGCCATCGTCATTCCAGTCAACTGTTTGATGTTGTCAGCTATTATTGTATCCGGTCTTCCTCTTCTTCTATTTCCTTCTACCATTCCTGCTAATACATTGTGTCTAGTACCCATACCTCTTCCAACCAATAAATGTTAGTTTCCTTTTGCAAATGGAGCCCCAAAGTGTTGATCCACCAACCTTTTCTAAAATCCATGCGTTTGTTTTCTTTTCTGTCCAACTGATTTTTAAAATCCTCTTGTAACACCAATTCTCAAAAGTTTTGAGTCTTTTTTTTTTCATCAGTCCTTTTTGTAGCTCAGCATTCACAATCATATGTTGCAATTGTAAACACAAGAGTTGAGAGTATTCTTAGTTTTGATGTAAGAGATATTGACCTGTCCTTCCAGATATTAGTGAGACTGATTACAACATTTTTTACAATAGAAATTCTTTTTCGTATTTCTTTGATATCAGTACAGTTGTCCGTAATCGTTGTTCCTAGATAAGAAAATTCACTTACTGTCTCGATGGCTTTACTATTGATAATTAGATTGTCCATTATAATATTTACTGGATCTCCAGCCATCTTCATAACCTTGATCTTTTTGTAGGTTTAAGTGTAGTCCAACTTTCTCACTCGCTTCTTTTACTCTAATAACGAGGTCCTTTAACTCCTCCGTTGTTCCTGAAAGGAGAAGTATATCGTCAGCATAGCAAAGATTCTTCAAGTGCATTTCTCATTATCCATTCTGAATAGATATTAAACAGGTTTGGTGATAAAATGCATCCTTATCAAACACCCTGTCCAATTTTAAAGGAATCAGTTAATCCATAATTTGTTCTGACGGTAGCTTGTTGGTTGTCTTAGAGTTGTTTAATACGCAAAACAATGTGATTTGGAAATCCAATGTCAACCATTGAAGACCAAAGAACATATTGAACGACAGTGTCAAATGCCTTTCTGTTGTCAATGAAAACACATATAGAGGTTTTGTTTTCTTTCATTCTGTTTTTCCATCACTATCTTCAGATTGAGGATTTGGTCTCCTGTTCCTTTACCTGGTAGAAAACCATTTTGCTCTTCAGCGATTTCTTGGTCCAATTTTTTCTTCGTTCTACAGCAATAACCTTTAACAGAATTTTAGAGCAGTGACTAATGAAAGTTAACCAATCTTTTGGCCATATTCCTTCTTTCCATATTTTTGAACAAAGTTCAAAGTATAAGTTAAATACGTTCTCTCCATCATTCTTAAGAAGTTCAGCTTTTACATAATGTTTGTTGCTCTTTATATCGTCAGTAGCATTTTTGATTTCGCTGTGGGGTGGAGGTGGTTCTTTAGCGTCCAATGTTGTGTTAAACGTATGGTTGATACTGTTATTTTTCTGGAACAAGTCTTCACCACAGTTCTTCCATCTTTTTCTTATTTCTAATCTGTCACTTATAATAATACCATCTTCATCTTTTACAATCTCTATTGATGGTTTGAGTTTTCTTGTTAACATTTTTATACCCTTGTAAAGATCTTTTGTTGAGTTGGTGATTGAATTCATTTCTACCTTTTTGCAAGTTGTTTATTTGTTGATTTTTGTCTTTTCTTCAGTCTCTTTGCATTCGCATTTTCTCTTTTGTATTCTTATGAACTATCTGAATTCTTAGATCTTTTTTTTATCTTTCTTTTTTTCCCCACAGATTCAAGAGTTTCTATAGGTATCCAAGGTTTACTTTTGTTTTTCTTATTTTGGATTGTGTTGGCAGCAACTTCAAGAAAAACATCTTTTCCTCATAATAATCAAGTTTTCTCTGACACAGTCTATAAGGGAGTGGAATTTGTTAGAGATATTTATCCAGTAGTTTTCGTTGATTGTTGAGAAATCAAGTCTTAGTAGTGTTAGTGATCGTGAAGTCTATTTCAATCTCAATTGCAACTTTGCCATTAAAAGTTGATAGTCACTGTTACAATCAGCTCCTGGTAGAGTTTTTGTCTTCTTTACACAACTCTTCCATTTTTTATATATCATGATTTAATCAATTTGATTTCTTGTTAATTTATCTGGTGAAATTCATGCATACAATCTTCGTGGATGGTGATTAAACAAGGTATTAGTTATTACTAGATTGTTTGCTTTACCGAACTCTAATAGTACAACTCCCCTATCATTTTTATAATCAAGACCAAAAGTTCCAATGTTTTGATTATCTATGTCGGATGATCCAACTTCACCGTTCATGTCGCCCATGATCAGTTTGACATCTCTGCTAGGTACGCAATCTTATGTCTCTTGTAGTGCATTGTAAAATTCATCTATCTCTTCTTCAGAGGCTTGTACTTGTTGGTGCATAGCACTGCACTATACTAATGTTATGAGGTTTGGCTTGAAGACATACTTTCAACATTCTATTTGATATTGGACTGTATCCCATCATTGCATCAGCAATATTTTTTGAAAATATAAGGGCTGTACCTTGGCTGTAACCAATGGTTTTCCCAGAGAAAATTATTTTGCAAGCATTTTCACTCTTAAAACTGCCACTATTATTCCAAGTAGTCTCAGAAATTCCAAGTTTCTGATTATTATAACGTTCCATTTCATTGCATACTGTACTTAGTTTCCCAAGTGCTTTCAGCTTTCTTACATTCCACGTTGCAATTTTTAGTTCTTTCCTAATATTTAAGTGTTTTGATTGTTTTCCAGTAACTTACTTTTCATGCCCTGAAAGGAGGAGCTGAAATAAGAGAAGTAGAGGCTCCAACGCTCTTTATTCAATCGCAGTAACATCTAACTGGGTTTATTTGTATCTGCCGTAAGTAACAGTTGCACTGTCAAACACTTTCTCCAAAGTCCAATGTCCTGATGCCGACAGCTTCAACGTAACCCTGGTACAGGGAACAATGGAAGACCCCAGGATAGTGTTTAACGAAATTACCCAGGACACACAATGTTGTTACTGAAATAGTTATAGGAAGCCCCATTTCTTTGAAGTTTCAAAATTTGTGACTGGGCCTTGATCGAAGTTCTTTTTCGGTCAATGTTCTATTAATCTATACCTGAGAAAGTTGAGCAAAGCAACAAATTTTTGCCACATTTACTCTTTATTTCCATAATTTACTACATCGATTTACATGGATTAAAAATGACTGCAAGTAACTTGGTGAAAAGCCTGGGAGAAATACCATCTGCACAAAGCAGACCAAGCTCCTTAGATTTTAATTAGCATGCTGAAAAAAAGTTCTACATTTCACCTTTACTCAAAATTTGAACTTTTTAGATAAATTCGATTCAAAATGGTCTTAGTTTTCATGTTTTACTCCATGCAAATGACAAGTTACTTTTTTGTTCAAGCCAAGTTTTGTCTTGTGTGACTAAAACTGTTCAACACGATGCATTTGCCAACACAGCCATACTTTTGTGGCCAATAAAGACTTTTTTGCGCTTATTTAAAAAAAAATTTGAAATAACAGTACATCAAATCCTATTCCACATTCTTAATCCTAGCATCATCTAAATTATTCTGACGAGGACTATCTTGTCGTCCATGTTGTCTTGTACACTGGGCTGATGAAAAAAATCATTTCAAGATGGAAGCAAAGTATTTTCTTTTTCATAATGCCGCTTGTGCTTTTTTTGTACACATTATCTGTAGTTACAGTCTCAAACGTCACTTTTTTGGTTCAATTCCTACTTGATCCCGAGGCATTCTAGATTCACCAAATGATCTTGAGACTTCGTAATCCGTAGGACGTTTTTATAAATTTAAGCTTGCAAAACGATAGCCAAGTTTACACAACAGTCAACGGTATCGTGAAATGTTTGGAGTGATATTTTTTTGTGATTCCATTGGTTTTAGCTGACCGTTTCTGAAATTTCCAGTGTGAACCATAATTTTCATGTCCATAATCCTCTACATACGTTATTTGCTGTTTGCATCTTATTTTTAGCCTCTAATACCCAGTTTATTGACAGAACATTTTCGGGTACTATGGTACCGCAGAAAAGAAAAAACATGTCAGATACTCTTTTGCACTTGGAATCTGGCAGCTTAAAATGGTATGGTATATTTGACATAATTCATTGTTCTTGATTCTTCTTTAGCACTTTGTTGTGCAGAAAAGTGCTTGGAAATATGAAATATTTGGTTGATTTTGGATGAACTTTTGGTTTCTAGGTTACGGTTGTGTTACAAAGTGGTTCACTTTGAATTAGCATGTTATTGCTGACAATGTACTTTTCCTACTGTTACTTTCTCTTTAAGTTCTTTTTTTTGTACCTTAAACCTAAGACAGTTTTATTGTCTGAAGCAAAAAAAAACGCGGACAGAGGAACAGTGCAAGGAGAGAAGACTAGACACTGCTTGTGACAGAGTTTAGACGATAATTAACAGAACAAATGTCCATGATGTTTTGAATTCTTTTAGGTACATCTGGAAATTTCTATTAATTTTTTAAAATTATGGTTTCGACCTCCAAGTGGTATGGCAGACCTGAAGGTCGAGGTGCAGAATTCTCCACTTTCAAAAAGAATTTTGCGCTTTTGTTCTTAATCTTGTTTGTTTGCTAATTATTGTTTCGTGTTAGGTCATTTATTTTCTTAACAGTGAAGAGGTTTGTTTTTTTGATAATTTTAAAAATGTTTTCATTATTAAGGGAGCTTTCGACGTATTCCAAATGTTTTAGCTTCAATCTCAAAGGTCTGTTACCATTCCTACCTACATAAAAACTGCCTTATCCACTTGTGCAACCACAATTCCTTTTTATATAAATACGATCATTCTCAAGTGAAGGTGCCTTTGCTCTCCTTCAAACCCAAAGTTTAATCCTCTCAGTTGCTGTTATTTGCTTGTAATCTTAATATTGATAAGCACTTGTCACGCTTCTAAGCCGACAATGATTTACAGCAAATAACTATTTGAAACAACTTTAATCCTATTCTTGTTCTTCTTCTTTTGGCTATTACCTGTAACAAACACATTTCATGACAACTGTAATTTCTCTTGGATTTTGCTTTGTTGTGACCAATGTGTCAACGTTCTGCATCTGAATTTTGAACCCTTCAGCCCTCTGTTATCCTCAGATCAACACTCTGCTGTACTCAAATATAAAACAACTTGTACTCTTTGACACAAGAGCGGTTGAGCGAGAAAAATTTCAAGGCAATCAAATTTTTGGCTTAAAAGTGCGAGGTCACAATTTGTACGAGACTACGCCCTGTAGTGTCTTACCATTCAAGCAAATTTCTTGTAAGTGACGTTGCAGACATACCTTAAAATATTGGATACTTCAATAACTCCTCTTAGAGTGCAAAGGCATCGAGGATATACAAAATATAGCCACCTACAGTCCAGCTGGATGTGTGAAATTTCTTTACCAATAAAAAAAAGTAAATTAAGATAAACTAACTCAAACTACTCTATTGTTAAAATTTTTAAGAAAAAAAAGTAACTGTTGCAATGAGGTTGATATATTTCACATTAATAGGCAAGATCAACATAAGTATATTGCTTTCCTTTTGTCAATATCACCTACACCATTCCAAGAATAACACTTGCTTACAAGATTGATGGGACTTCAAAAAATTTTATTCCTTGTGACGGTCTTTCATTTTTTTTAAACTCAGGCGCTACTTCTGATCAATACGACTTCCTTGTGCAAAGTTCAGAAAAGATAATGGAATTCCTTACCTCCTTACTTTTTACTCTTTTTGAATATTTGTTTAAAACAAAACGGCTATAAACTGGTTAAATTAGAAAAATTCTGTGAGTTGGCGCCACAAAGGACTTTTGTCTCCAAAAACCATGCCTCGGTATCATGACTAAGAAAAACCAGAGAACTACTCTACATGAGGCGTGGGAGTCTCCCAGAAGCGACCTGCAGCGGCATCCTCCAGTTTTTGTGTCAAGTAAGAACGAGGTATTGCGAGCTGCGTGCTCTCAGTCGAGAATCTTGCACAGAGTAAAGTGGAGATAAATTGGAAGTTGGAATCTTGGAATCAGGAAAGGATATGGAGATGGCCTAAGGCATGAAAGGACCAATATTAGCATTGTATAAGTCTAGGAGACGGATTTGGAAGGTAATATGTTAGAGAGCTAGGCAATAAATATAAGCGTTTTTATAGCGGGAAAGAAAAGACAAATAATGGGGTTGTAGTTACCTTGGGTCAGAAAATAAAGAAGAAAGTGGTGGAAGTAGGGAGTATAAATGGTAGGCTGAGCAATTTGTAATCGGTAGTTGGTGAGAAAATCTGTAACATCATAACTGCATATGCTCCATGGCCTGTGACCAAGCCAAGGAAAAGTTTTAAGAAAGCTTTGAGGGGCTGGTTTTATCTAAATCTGTTGGTAGCAGGTAGAGTCCGGAACGAACATTTAGGGAAAGAAACAGAAGCTCCGTGAAAACATTGATTTTGTATAAAAATGAAAGTAGACCGTTGATCCTTGAGTACTGTCAGACTCGGAAGCCTTCTCTGACAAACACGAATTTTACAAAGGAAGATGAGCACAACGTAACATGTATGAGTACAAACACACTCCACGGGTATTACTTGATAAGGAAGATCGACATCAAGAGAATGATAGATTATTACGTCATACTAGGGAGATTATTAAAATCACAAAATCAACTATTTTTCATGGAACTAGAATACTGAAGGAAAAGACAAGACGGCTAAATTATCCAGGTGACAACAAAGATATAGAAGCCTAATTAGGAGAAAAACAAGCATGCGTTCGGGGAAAATATCATTAATAGTTACCCCAAGTTGGATAGAAATAAAAATAGTAAATAAGAAGTGGAGCAATATTAAAACCATTATCATGAATGCATCCGAAAATACTTGTGGGGAGACGAGAGGTAGTAGGAAATGGGGTAAGAACGAGACAGGATGGGAAAACAATGGGAAAGCAAGATCAAGAGACAGAAAAGAGTATTCAAAGAGTGGCAAAAGATAAAATCTCTAGGTAAAATGGCAGTACAATCACAAAAAGAATAAGGCAAAGAAAATAGTGGCAATTAGAAAATGGCATATTCTCAATAATTTCTATTAAAATGTTTAGTGAAAAGAAGAAAACAGCATCTGCAAGACAGCGATGCAGAGAGATAGAAGAAACAAAGAAAAATATTACCACAACATCCTTTGTCAGAAGTCAGTCAGCAGAAATCTTAAATAAAACCAAACAAATAAAGGATAAATAGAGGTAAAACGTCAACAAAGTAATGGATGTGGAAAACAAAAGCGATGAGTTAGCAGAGTTTTAATCAGTTAAGGGTGTAATTACAAATATCATAGGAGATGAGGTTAAGCTTGTAATCAAAAAAATAAATAATGACAAAGCAACTGGCTACTCAGTACTTAAAGTCGATATTGTAAAACTGTTAAAGGAGACGAGAATGAAATGGTTTTTGACCTGCAAGGGACAATATCAAAGTACTAACAAAGTCCATATGATAGGAAAGTAAGTAAGGCTATATGTATATGCAAACAGAAAGGAGACTGTAGTAAGCAATAGAGAAATCAAGCTTCTTTACCATAATTTAAAATTTATACAGAACCCTGGATCCAAGATCAAGAGAGCTTATAACAATTAATTTTATTCAATTTAATTTTACCAAAGGAAAAAGTGCAACAGATGCAGTCTGTGATACAGCAGCTGTAGGAAAAGTGTCACAAATAAAAGGGAATAATTTTTCGTAACTTTTGTCGACATGGAAAAGGAATATGACGGGAAGTCCAAACAGCTGTTTTATTGGTTTCTAAGAACAAGGGGTGTATCGAAGAGAATAGTTAAACTTGTAATGGCAACTTACAAAGATTTCAAGACAAGCGTACGAAGAGCAGTTGAAAACACTGGTTTCTGGAGTTTGGAGTGGGGCTATTCAAGGATCATCCCTATTGTTATTTGTTTTAATACTTCTATATTGTTTATTTGTGCATACTGCTTTTGTGCTTCAAGGTTTTTGTTTTTTCTGTCGAGGAGGCATGCTAATTTGTTAGCTGAACATTTTTACAATTTGATCCTTGCAGTGCAACAGAAATAATTATATTTGCATAAGTAAACTAAATAACAATGAATCGTTATCTTTGGAAAATCACACATTTATAATAATCCGCTTTGTGTTGATGCTTATAATTGTCTAATTGGATGATGACTGGTTACTAAAATAAATAATAACCTTTCTTTCGTCTAATATTAAGTTACTTCTCTTATTGCCATTGCGATAACCACCCCTTGAATTAGCCTTTTTTCTTAAACTTTTCTGTAATATTTCCACACCCATCAAAGCTGCAATAAAATTTTAAGTTAAATTGGTAATTTGGTCCAAAGGTGTTAAGATTTTTTTGGAGTGGGACCACATTTGTCCTCCTCTGTAAAATACGGTTAACATATGACCTAAAAGTGGTTGTTTTCGGAAAATGGGAGTTAAGAAAGTGTTTATCAGACAAATACTGTATTAGACAGAAAGTTGTACATATTATTATGCAATTGAGTGTTCTAATGCTAGACAGTATCAGAAAGAGCTTATCAAAAAGTTAATCACGGAGACTGGTTTTTAAACACGACGTGCTTGTAGTGGCATAAACTGAGGAAGAGCTCAAAGGTGGTTTGTATGGTAACAAGGATAGTGAGTTGTGGCTTAAATATCAACACAGACAAGACAGACGTGATGACAGCTTGTTAGCAAGGTATTGAGATAAACATCAATGACCGAGAAAGCAACAATTCAAAGCAGATCTTCAGGTTTAAGTACCTTGGAGTTACCTTGAATGAGCCAGGAGGCAGTGAAGAAGATACAAGGACAAAAATCAGAGCAGAATTTGCAAATTTACCTCCATTTATAGATTTTTTTGCGAAATAGAATTGCATGCCTTTTTAATTCATTTTCGTGGAAAAGGCATGGTTATTAAATTTTGGATTTTCCCAGCATATAATCAAATGAATTTAAATTATCGGACCTTATTCAGCCCAACGAATAATGAAATTTTAAAGATTAAATGGGATTAACACGCTTTTAGAAATATATATGCTCAACTTAAAACGAAGAAATATATCAGGTCCCCTAACACTCAGGTCTAACTATCCTCCATTGTACTTCTGGTTGATTTTGAATTAATTCCTTTTTTGAANTTCAACCGCTCCTGTTTGTGGACTTTGTTGTAGCCTTTCCTGTATTTGCCGCCTTTTACAGTTTCCATTCGATGTTTTCTTTGATTTTGTTTCTTTTCTTTTCTTATATACCTGCACTTGAGGCTGGTGAAGAACTGTCTCCTTAATATGTACGTTTATTTTCCTAATTTGTTTTGAGGAGAGTATTGCTTTACTTTACACTTTGGAAATAGAGGATTCTTTTATACCGCTTTCAGCCTTACATTAGCAAGTTCGGACAAATTTATGTGGTTCTGAGTAGTTATATTTTGGTCTTGGATGGTGAAACCGTTTCCAGAATTTGCAAATTTACCTCCATTTATAGATTTTTTTTGCGAAATAGAATTGCATGCCTTTTTAATTCATTTTCGTGGAAAAGGCATGGTTATTAAATTTTGGATTTTCTCAGCATATAATAAAATAAATTTGAATTATCGGACCTTATTCAGCCCAACGAATAATGAAATTTTAAAGATTAAATGGGATTAACACGCTTTTAGAAATATATATGCTCAACTTAAAACGAAGAAATATATCAGGTCCCCTAACACTCAGGTCTAACTATCCTCCTTTGTACTTCTGGTTGATTTTGAATTAATTCCTTTTTTGAAATACTTTGACATAGAGGATAGAGGTCAGAAAAAGTCGATAATTGAGCTAAATAGCCGTCATACTGAAATGTTCATTAGCTGCAGCTCGTGCAGAGCAAAGGATTTACTCTTCACCTTATAAGGTAACGTCGTCGTTAGAAGGTGGCATACCCGTCTTGAACAACACTGGTATATCGCTGCCAAGCACCACAATTTTTCGCAAGTCGCAATATTTGGGTTGGTCTTTTCTGCAAGCATTTCTTGATGCTGTTCAACTAATTTGAGCGTACAGGCCTCCGGTCCTTATCCTTTCAACAATTGATGCTATAATGTGGTTCTCCTTATTGACGTTTTGCTTTTGTTTAAATGCTGATCTAAATATGACACTCTCAGCAGCCTTTAATAGCACCATATGACAAAGGCATTAACCCTCCCGTCATCTCGCTTTCTCAGCGTCCACCCTTGGCACCCATATAGCGCTACTGACCAAATTAGAAGCTTGCCTCTGTTAAACGTGGATGACTTGTTAATGCTTCTATCCGTCAAGATGTTAGTGAGTCGCACAGGTGTGGTACACCCATTGCTAGAAGTTTGAGAGTGTTTGAATCAGATTTGTGAGATTCCATGATCTCAGCTGTGAGATATGTAGACTGCTGCACTTGTTTGATCATTTCTTCATTGGAAACAAAACCACTTTAACTGGCTCTTTCCCCAATACAATAACCTTAGTTTTCTTTACGTTCAAATATAGACCAAATGTGGCTAAAATGTTTGTCGTGCGATTAATTTGTGGCTGTAAATTTTCAAGTGATTTAGTAACCAGCATTGTGCCCTTCGTATATTTCAGGGTGGAGATATGACGCTTTCCTAGCGCATATCGTCAGTTGTACACAGAAAAATATGAGCGATCATCTCTATGGAATTGTTGAATAAATCAGGAAAACAAATGCACCCCTTTCTAACTCTCTTTTTATGGTGAAACCATTCAGTTAACCCATTTCCTGTCCTCACGACTGAACACCGATTCTGATATTGGCTCTCATTTAAAGCAAGAAAATGTGCTGTGTAATCCAATATTTAACATTTCTATTCACAATTTCGAGTAACAAACATAATTAAACAGGGTTTCTTTCAGTTTTCGAAACAAAAGCCCAGCGAATTGTTGTGATCACTGAACTTTCCCTTCATCGGTTTAAGGTTTACGCTCTGGTTACATGTACCATACCCTTCCCATAACTTAGTTCTTCTCGCTCACCCTCCATTCTTGATGTTGCTTTCATTCCTTTGCTAATCACACAAAGCAATACATTACTCACAAGTAATATCGGAGCAATTATTCTCTGGTTTCCACACATTCAAAAGTCTCCTTTGTTTGGCCAGGGTAAGTAGGTAGCATCACATTAATCTTTGGGTCTTCCACCTCCTTTCTAAATTTGGCAACACAACTTGTGCATTACATTCACCGAGCTTCTGCCAGCGCTCTATCAGTGTTTCGTCCACATCATTCCCTAACCCTGTTTTAATCGTCTTTGCGCCCTACTACTCGGGTGCAAGTCCCCGGGTTTCCTCGTCCCCGATTCCCATGTGAATTTAGCAAAAAACTGCTCCCCGTTCCCCGGGGAAATTAAGTATGACATAAAATTTGGCTTTTTTGTAAATAATCTGGAAACGCTCTTTGTGTATGACGAAGGTCATAAACAAAACAAAAGCTTGTCAAATCACGTCGATGGCAGTGCGAAATTAATTCAAAAACAATACGATTAAACAGTAAACACTTTGTTTTAATTTATGGACTTGGAAGATATTAGTGCCCAAAGGAAATCGGATGTATGGAATTATTTTATCTACAACCCAGAGCAAGAAAAACACCAGTGTTAAAAATGTCCTGAGCAAACCAAAGTTGGTCGCTGGAGTGGAGCCACCAACATAGCTACAATGACAGACGGAGCAAAGTTGATGATGAAATTTGGTCGCAAGACTTCACCTATTCATTTTGCATGTCCGGCCCATGCTATGCACTTGTGTTTGACATATTGTACAAGAAACCAAAGCCAAGTAAAACAATTGCTAATATTCTCGAGACCAAAGAGAATGATTAATATGAAGATAATGAAAGTGATTTTGAAGACTCAAATGATAACAATTAAAATAAGACTACAGCTTTGACATTTTAGATGCAGACCTGGACAAGATAAAATAACTTTGTGACTCACTTACCCCTCTAAAAATTACAGTTGAGTACCTTTGTCGGGAAGATACGATTTTCTACTGGCTGAAAAAGTCATTGCCTTCATCATCAAGAAACTAAAACAGCAATCATCAGATGCTGGAAAGGAAATTTCGGAGAGGTTCAAGGTCAGAATAAAAAGACCTTATTCACACACAGACCTTATTCACTTTATGAAGTATTTGAATTCATCAGACTTCCCTGATCAAGGATGTATGTATGTATGTATTTATTCGCCACTAACAAAAAAATATAAATGTTCAAAGGTAAATGGTAAAAACTAATACATGATGTTATCCAAAATAGTTAAAAAATAAGACTAAACAGAAACAAAAAAGAACGAAACAAACAGGCGGGACGGTAATCTAGAGAAACGGTGGCAGGGGTAGCATAATACAGATCATGAAGACCTTATTTTCATTATGGCCCCTTAGGACAAGATCAGTTTGGTATGAAAATCAAAAAGACCAAAATCACATCACTTGTCACATCTCTCTTGAAACGTCTGTATCAACCTGCACAAAATGAAATGGATCAAGCAGAACCTGAGGTTGAAGTAGCAGCATCTGGTGTTAACATGACACTTGGTGAAGAATTTCCATCATTTATGAAAGAAGATGAGCACTCAGGTCCTGCTGTCATTGAAAATATAAGCATTTAAATCATCACGAAAGAAACCAACTTACATGAAACTAGTAAGAAGAGACCTGAAAACGTTTACAAACTCTTTAGGGCATTGAAAACCATGCATTGAACCTGAAAGAGCATTTTCAGCTATGGCACATTGTGCAACTAAGATCATAAATCAGTTAAATGATGACACTCTAGATGCTCTCATTTTCATGCGTAAGGCGTATAAGAAGTAAAGTCAAAATCTCTACAGATCATTACATTTTTTCTCTTACATACATTTCCTCATTTTATGTAGTAAAAACTTGTAGGATGTAGCCTATTTTTATATAATAATAACAATTTCCCGGAGATTCCCCGGGAAATTGTTTTAAAAAATTCGGAGTCCCCGTTCCCCGGGTAGCGAAAAACCTGTGCGCCCGAAAATGTGTGCACCCGAAAAATTCACGGCTACCATACACAGATGTGTTTGTTTAACATTCAGGACTGGTGATGATAACAGGAGATTTTGTAGACATTTAATAGGATTTGTTGTAATGCACACTTCTTCAAACGCCGTTTGTGTTTTACCTTCTGCCATATATTTGTTTTGATAAACCATTTCAGACGATCTTTAAAGACAGGAGGAAAAATACTTAGAGGATTTTGCTTTCAGAAAATAGACGACCCAGACTCAGATCTGTTAATATTTCCTTATTTGCAAAATTTCTTTGAAGAAGAGCAATTATAGGTTATTAAGAAATTCTATTTACAATTATTCTCATTTGTAATGTGAAAAAAGATTACTAGTCTTGAAGATAATCAAATTAATCATCTTTGACAAAAAGAGCTACACAAGAATAAGTTCTAAAGACTACTTGATTCCTCATTCTTATGTATATGGAAAGGCATATTTTGCACAGTCAAATGAAATAAAGGAAACAAGAGCTATAGCAGAGTTATAAATAATTCAGCCATTCTCTGAGAATCCATCTTGCAGATTTTTGCCACATCATGTGACCGAATGACAGATCAGCAGACTACCATTCGAGTGGTTGCTGCTGTGAGCCTCAGTCTTGTTTATGGAATTACTGCTCCCGGTTTGTTTGTAAGGTGTAAGTGACAGACTACTAAGTTTGTACATGTTTTCGGACATTGAATTTGAAAAGAAGAGAAAACTAATAATCAATTGAAAATTTAAACATCAAATGGGAAAACACTTCTCTGCACCAAAGTGTCTTTCAACTTTGCTAACAAACAAAAATTTATCGTCTATAAAAAGCAAGCCTAATCGGTTTTTGGTTTTATAAGAAGCTCGAAATAAAAGACAATATTGAAATATTGCCTTATATTTCGACCAACCTTTAAAACTATCTACGAGGAATAGCTATTTGCAAAAAGGGACAGTCGTAAAATGACTGCCATTACTAAATGGAGTAATCCGACCATCTTGGAGGCTTATACCCCCTTTTTGTCTTTAATTTTCTGATTTTAGTTAAAATTATATTTCAATATTTCAGATAAAAAATGTACATAACTCTGAGTTTCTTGCTCACGCATTCATCAGATGTGCACATAAAAAAACTGCTAAAAATCTATGCACTTATAAAAGGTTGAGAAAGTAATTAAAAAGTTATTAAAATTTTCAATGGTCTGGTGGGACGGATTTCTCAACTTTTTATAATTGCATAGATTTTTTAGCAGTTTTTTATGTGTACATCTGATGAATGCGTGAGCAAGAAACTCAGAGTTATGTACTTTTCTAATCAGAAATATTGAAATATAATTTTAACTTGCATTAGCTCTATTTTAATAAATATTGAGCACTCTGCAATTTTATTTGTTCATCTGCTGATGGGATGGGATTTTCTGATTTTAAAAATATTTTTATTTATATACTTTCACCTTTTGCTATCCAAGGTGACATGGCATGTGCTAGACGAATGTATTTCAATATAAAGGTGTTCTGTACAGGAACTGTTCCGAAACAAACTTTAAGTGTCTGTTGCACAGTGATGACAAGTATAAACTGAATTACTTCTCTTTTTCTTAGCTTTAGTAGATATCTGTTCTCTTTTGCAAACAGAAAGTACCAAGAAGAGTAGGCAGACCCATCTCGCTGATAAATTGGTTAGTTAAATAAGCAGATATCTGTAAAATGAGATGGTGTGATGTATAAATTCGATATAGTTAAATTGTGTTGCACTGATGGAAACAAAAGATCTTTGTAAACACAAAGAAAAATATAGCTAACTACCTTCAATAACAGTGTCCAAATACTTTTGGCTTTTGTAATGGAATGATGTTTCATTTTCCTGTATTTTTTTTGTAAAAAAACCCACTGTTATTTTACAGATTTACCTTCTCCGGTGCACTGCCCTTCACATCTTGAGGAGTAAGAATACAGTAAGGGAAGTTTCATTCTTAAGCATGACAAATGTGCTACATGATGTTAGGATAATAGATATCAAGCTAATAGATAGTTACGTTTTCTCAAGCACCTCATGCTCAGTGTGGTCAATATGTATGAAATAAACTCATAACTTAAAACTGTCGTTTAAATTCCGTCTTTTTGTTTTGTTTATATAGGAAGGAAAATACTGCGTCCATCCTGAAAGGGCTAACATTTTATTGCTGAAGATAATCCACCGTTTTGCACGCTCTTAAACTTCTTTGTGGTCTTTCATTTACGTAAGGAGAGGGCCAGCCTATCGTAATCCTTTACTTTATTGAGTCCTCTTAAAACGACAAAATATTATCTTCCCTAAGTCATATACGGATAAATGGTCTTTGAATGACATTTTTAATAGGATAAGCTAAGCAGAGAAATAACAAATGTAGGTTTTAACTTGAATTTTGAATCTTCAAAGGCAGAAGGTTACTAAATCTGAAATAAGACCCAGCAATATGCAGGACGCCAAAGAGGTTGATTAAGCTACAAAGGATTTTAGAGAACAAAACATGCGGGGGTAATTTAAAAATAAACCACGAACTCCTGCTTTAGGGAATTTTGAGAGAACAAAATTTTTAGTCTTTGATATTTGCAAAATAAAAGATGAACGTAAAAGGTTTTCATTACCTTGATTCTTCTCTGAATCAGGCACATTCAGAAGCCCACTAAAATACCAAGCACAATGATGGTCGATTTTAACATGAATGAATAATTAACAGAACTTTCATGTTTGCTTATCAAAATATCTCTTGACCTGTTAGTTTCTGTGGTGAGCTGCAAATACCAAGAAATGCAAGGTTAATTCCTACTATTAGCTTCATTTTGTGGTTGCATTTAATTCTTTTCCAGTTTTTCATATTGTACAGTTTATGCAACATTTATGTCAGATATTCTCCTCTTGAAACAAACTGTTGACCAATTAGATACTTGTGGTTCAGACCTTGCTTCCAAATTGTCCTATCTCTTCCTTGTAAGATTTAGGGTTTTGCATGGTTTTCTGTTTAACTTTCACATATCAGTGTATATAGACATCCTAAATGAATAATTGGCTGTGATTTGAACAAAATTATTTATGGTATACTTTAGAGTAGTTGGTTCTCTTAGGAGAAAGAGTTGTCTCACTCTTTCTTAAAGCACATTTAAAAACGAGTTCCTGAATTTATTATAAATTTAGACCCACAAGCAATAACTCTTGTCGTCCGAAAAATATAAGATTTCTTTCTATCTCCCACATAATCAAAAAAAGTAACAATTTTATTGACATACGTATAGGCTATAGATGTACTAAAAAACCGGAACTGGAATCATTTGGTGAACTAGTTTCTACCATTTTAATGTTTTCATCAATTATTACATGTTTTCGTCTTTTTCCAGAACTTCTCATAAATTAGACTCCTGAAGATCTTGGCTTTGTTGTTTAAACGGAAATTTATTACGAAAATAACTTCTTTCTGATAATAATGCAGTGGGAGTTCCAACAGGCTTTAAAGTTGGTCAAAATACATATGAAAGATGAGTTTGCTTTGGATTCCTAGCCTTTATGCAACTGGATACAGTTAGATAGAACTTCAGAAAATGTGGTAGTAGTAATTTTCCAATCAATAAAGCGTTCTTCTCGTAAACATAACGTGGGACACCTCTTTGTTAGACTACCTCACGATCCATTGTTATATTTTGCAGTATAAAGATTGTTCTTTACTCTAACAAAAAGATAGAGAAAAGCGGAACTGGCCTCTGTGTGTTTGGTTGCAATTAATGGAGAAGGTAGGAAGGAGGAGAATATCACACCAGGAATGATAGTGATGGTTGGAAAAACATAGAAACGCAGCTCAGATGGTAGCTACCGTGAATCTTTCATTTTTAAATATTTTTGTGAAAATAAGTTTGTCTCATGTTCCTCACATTTGAGCCGTTAAAGTTATATGACAGCAAATGTAAAACATTTCTACAAATACTTGCAAATCTTGATCTGCCTAACCAATTTGAGTTTCTCGATGTGATGAGCCAATTCCTATTAGAAAATTCATTTGTAGAAAGGGTAATACCCCAGTTCATAAACTTTCAAAATCGAAAGGTTTTGATTTAGAAGAAATCTATGAAAGCACCTTAATACAGGCTCCTTCAAATGTACTTTGTACTTTAAAGCAGAGCTTTCCACTAAAACCATCAAAATGAACAAGGTAGCTGACCGCAACTCACAGGGACCATTTGACTCTACCCGGTACGCGAGGATTTTCTTAAACCATGTTTATGAAAGTAACATCAACAGGACATGTCAGAATATCAAACTTAGGTTCAAAAGAGTTGCAGCAAGCTGCAAACCATTCCATAAACATCTGAAGAAGGTAAACACCACAGTTAATAGTAACAAGAAAAGTACTACTTATACAACCTGACAATTTTACATCTATTTCCTCTACATGCATCAATATCTCTAAATAAAACTGAGAGATGCAGTGTTATAAAATTGTTCGGAAATATGAGATAACCCAGAAAAAACTTACAAGTACATAGAGTACTGATAGAAGATGGTATTGATTTAAACATTTCATGCAAAGTATCCAGATGCTACTCAGAGAACAAGGGTTGTTTATTTCTGTTACTTTTTATGTTTGTTCCAACGTCATGGTATTAATACTACAAAATACACAGGCAAAAAAAAAATAATTTATTTATTTCTCCCTTAGCTTCTTTGGCTCATTTACCTCATTTAACTTCTTTAGCTTTTTAAGCTTCTTTAGCTTCTTTAGGTCATTTAGCTCATTTTCCTTCTATTGCTTCTTTAACTCCTTTCTCTTTTATCTCACCTGGTATGTAATGTAACGACAGTTTTTATCGAACAGATGTCTTGATGGACTTTTTGCAATGTTTGTTGCTATGCCAAATCTTGATACTCAATAAATAATAAAGGTAGGGAGAATTTGGACTTGTTAAAAATGAAAAGTACATAGAACTGGGTTCACACTAGTGCCTAAAAAAAATTGGAGGAGAGACCTCTGAAATTTCTGAAAGGAAAGGAAAGAGTCATTCTGACTTTCCTCACATTCTTGCACTTCTTGATACAAGCCTCAATGGTAGTGTTAGTAATAGAAATCTTCATGTTAAAGGCTATTTACTTTTGTTTTAATTAGACTCTACAAACCATCTTTTTAACCTTGTTATCTATGTTTAAAAAAGATCTTCCAGCTGTTAGAGCAAGAGAACTCGAACATAAAGATAAATCTTTCATATGTATTATGTTGTCTCTTCTTCAGGCCACTTATTACCTATTTTTCTTGTGTCCATCTCCCATTTCTGATTTTTGCTCAGTTATTGAAGGGGTATCAGACTCCATTGATAAGGCCTTGAACAAACATCACATTGCTAACATCTTTGTCTTTCGTGGCTTCAATGTTCATCACATGTCCTGGTTATATCATTCTTACAAGACTAACAGACCAGGAGAAGTTTCATACAACTTTGTTCTTTCTTGTATTCTTGTACAGCTAATTAAGTTTTCAACAAGATTCATGATTCAAACTCAGAAGAACCTTTTCCTTTAGATATCTTTTTTATCTATATTCTCTCTAGCATTTTACAGTTTCATCTTTACTTCATTTTGGATCTTCTGATAATGTTAATGATACTGTTCAGGTTAAAGTAACTGTTTCACATCTTGTTGACAAACCATGTCATCAAATTTGGTCAGGCTGACTAGGATGGACTTTTCATATTTCTTGGCAATATTCCATGGCATTCAGTCTTCAGCAAATCAGCTTCTGATACTGTAACTGAATTCACAGAATGAGTGCAAGTTGGTATTGAAACATTTGTCCCCAGTTGTAGTCAAAAAGTCAAACCCCATTTTCCTCCATGGTCCAATGCTCATTCTTCTGCCACTGCTAATCATAATCATTTCTCTGTTCAGTTTCACCTAATAGGACTGGTGAATCTCAAGTTTCTTTCAGACGGGCAACTAATGCTTGTAAAAGGATATTTTTCTTTCCAAATCTTGCTATGCTGAGCGAGTTCGGGAATTTATTTCTACTTAAAGACTTGGAAGTCCAGATTTCTGAAAGATTTGCAATAGTGTTTTGAGTTCTGGAAAGTCGGTTATTCGTCCACTTTGTGACGGTGTTTCTCTGTCCTCTAGAGAAAAGGCTATTTCTTTGCTAGTTTTTCTTTCCATCATTTCCTCCCTAAATTGCACTTGTGTTTCTTTGCCACAGTTGCCTCAACAAACTGATCAGATTTTGGACTATCATCATAAATCCAAGATTGGTTGCCAAGATTAATCATACGCTTAATCAGTCTATAGATCATGGTCTTCATTTGATTGTGGTACTTATTTTGGAAAAGGTGTACTTCTAAGCTATCTTGCTGTCCAAACTTTTAACCTTTGCCTATTGGAGTCATACTTTCTACCCTCCACCTTCCTGGAAAGCTTCTAACGTTGTCCCTGTCTTCAAGAATGTATGTGGTCCAGTTGATCTTCCCAGATGTCTTCTTTCTGTCATTAGTAAGGTCTTTTAATGACTTACCATCAATCGACTGCTAGAATCCTTGCAGAACCTAGGTCTCTTTGTTGATGTTCACTACGGCTATGAAGATCTTGCTCCACTGCTGACCTTTTCACTGCAATCACGAAGCGTATTTATATAGATAGATTTGTTAAACAAAGAGCTATAGCGCTTGATATTTTCAAGGGATTTGATGAGGTATGGCAAGCTGGCTTGCTTCATAACCTATCTGGTTATGGTATTCGTAACAAGAGCCTTTGAAATCCTTCACTCCTTTTTTGCAGATCGCAAATACCTGTCACATCGGATGAAATTACATCTTATGAGTATTCCATTAACTCTGGCATTGTCAAGGTTCTATTCTTAGAGGTACTATCTTTTTTTTTTCACATAAATGATATTTCTGATAATGTGCTTCAGTTTATCAATATCTATGTTGATGCTACTATTATATACTCTGGCAGTGACCACAAGGAAAATTAGCAGGAGCAAGTCGAACTTTAGAAAGCTTTTTTAATCTGACGTTTGAGGTGTCAGAGGGTTGGGAAGGAAATGGTTGTTTTTTAAAGGCAGCTGAAACGTAATTGATGTCATTCAATAGAAATCCGAGGCCTTATTTTCCTCCAATATCCACGAAATATCATTCTAATGTTAACCTTGGCGAGGTTGCTTCTCCTCTTAAGGAATGTTCGTCAATGAGGATGCTTGGTTTGTCATTTTCTCTAGACCTTTTGTTGGGATTTTTATACTCAATCTTATGGAAAATCTGCTTCTAAAAAAGATAGTTATTTGTGTCGATCTAGAGAAAGTAGCTTACACCAAAAGCTATTTGGTTTCTGTACAAGTGTACCATCCGTCCTTGAATGAAATACTGTTGTCACATTTAGACAAATGCCCTCTTATCTCATCTGGATGTTTTGTGTTAAGTCCAGAAATGTATTTGTAACTTGATTAGTTCAAACCCTGGTGGTAGCCTTTAACATTTGTTTCGTGGACGGAATATGGCTTGTCTTTGTCTTTTCTATGGGTAGTATTATGGAAAGTGTTCTGAAGAGCTTTCATCATCAATGGTTCTATCTCAGTTTGTTGCATCTCGTATGACTTGTTTCTTTCAACGTCTTAATCATCATCCAGGTGTTGTCCCTCTTTGTAAGAAATATTTCTGTGATTGTAGTTTTTCCCTCAGAGTGCAAGATTTTTGAACTCTTTGGGATCCGTGTGTTTTCTTACATCATATGAATGTTTAAAAGTCAAAGGTCAACCCTTACCTATTATCTTAGCCTTCTTCTTTTTTCTTTATTTATGTTCCTTTTTTTCTCTGTCATTTCTTCACAGTTTTATATACTTAGTGGCACTATGCCTCGTATGGTTCTTAACCATTCAAAAAATATATTGCTAACGCGTGCTTTATATCGGTTTCCAGTTTTTCGGTTTTTATCCCGCGTTTCGATCTCTTATTCAAGTATTTAAGATAACAGTCAACAAATTATTTTGCACCTCGTGAGTTATTGTCTGATGTCTCTTTTTGTTTTCCAATTCTTGGAAGTTGAATTAAGTTATTATTTTACTCTAATCATGGTAAAATAATACGTAACTTCAATATCAGTGAGTCGTAACATTTAGGAGTTTCCCCGTCAAATAGGAGGGAATGCGTCAATAACGAACCTTATGTTGGATCACAACGTCTTACAATCTCCAAAGCTTCCAATCCATTCAAAGAGAACATTACCAATATGCCCCCAGGTGCCTGAAATTCTGATCTTGAACTCAAAGAAAGGTGTTAACCATGGAGACAAACATTTAAACTTTGAAAGTTTCATAAAGACCTATGCATTTGCTTAGCAATGGTTGAGGAATGAGGAAAAAGTTATTGTCTTTCCTTTTTATGGTTTGGTAGATCCTTGCTTTAGCATTGTAGCTTTGTAACGTTTTTACATTTTTGTATAAATATTGGTCAACTTAAACATTAATATTTTGACCTAAGATTCCAATGGTCACCATCAGAATGATGATGAATGAGCACGGGAAAGTGAAATATTTCAATCTTTCAATCGATTTTCTTTGTCTTCCTCTAGCTCTTTTGCCCTCTATTTTTCCTAACAAAGTTGTATTTTCTAAGCTTGACTTTCGTATCACGTGTCCTAAGAATCTTAACTGCGTTTCTCTAATAAAACTAATTAAATGTCGGGTTGAGTGTGCCATTCTGAAAACTTCCTCATTACTTTTCCTGTCAGTCCATGGAATTTTTAACATTCGACGGAAGAACCACATTTCAACAGATTCAATCCGTTTCTTCATAGTTTCATTTGTAACCCAACCTTCACTGCCGTATGCCAACACTGGTGTTATATAGCTATTAATAATTCTTTTTCTTAGTTCAATTGTTAGACTTCTATTTGTGAGTATGTTGCAGAGTCTCCCGAAAACATCTTTTGCCATGCCAATTCTTCGCTTTATATCTTCATCACATCTACCATCAGATGTGATTATACTAACCAAGTAGTTGAATTTTTTCACCTGCTCAATTGGTTTGTTATTTATCTTTAAGGAGCATACTTTTCCTGATAAATCTTTAGAAACAACCATGCATTTCGTCTTCTTGTGATTTAAGGTAAGTCCTCTGTGTTCACTTGCTTTGATCACTTTATTAAGTAAGGTTTGGAGATCCTTTTGACACTTTGCAGTAAGTGCTGTATCGTCTGCATATCTTATGTCTGTTATGTTTTGACCACCAACAATAAGTTTTAATTTCAATAAGTTTGGTTTAATTTCAATAAGTTTGGGAAAATGCATTGAGATCGACTCGCAAAATGGCCACATTGACAATGGTTTTGGGTTTTCCATACTACTGTTGTCACAGACACTTGGATAAATGGTCCTGCAAAAACCAGAACCATGGAAAACCAATGTTAGGGGATGTCACCAGCCTGATCTTCTCCTGTTTATGGCTTACGAAAGAGGGTTATGTCATAACTAATGAGATGCTCAAGTGTAACCTTTTCAAGAAATAAATGGGCAAAGAATTACTCACTCAAATGTCCCGAGAAAGCTACTATGAAAACAATGAAAATCTGACATCATAAATGAATAGTGCAATGTGAAATAAATAGAAATCTTAGTCCAAGTCCCAACGAAACTTTGAGCGAAAAATTACAATTGTACCTGAATAAAGACAATGGCAGGGTGTGTTGAATCGGTACCAGAGGCATCTTGAGGACTCTGCTGCTAATGATTAATTAGGTTCCTCTGTGAATTGATAAATTTGATGAGACCAAAAAAAAATAAAATGATTTGCTGAGCAATCATAAGATCCTCTTCAAAAATTCAAGATGTTCTTTATCCTGCCGCAAAAGAAAAACACTTTCTAAACAAAAAGAGGTGCCGACGCCAACAATCGAGATTTTTATCCTTCGAATATTTTGGGGAACTGCAGTCAATAATGAAATGCGTTTGCTGTCCCGCTGTGAAAGAACTGAACTAGTGGGCACCATACTTTAGTTTGTTTCAGGAAACACAAAAATCCACAGTAGAAAAAACTTGACCCAGAGATTACCAAAACTTCCGCAAATGCAATTGCCCACAATTGGTACCGCTGTAAGGTGATTTAGTCTAATCGGTTGAAAATATTTTTTAAATGAGATTAAAAATTGTCTGTCTGGATGCAGAAACAGTGAATAGGCTTCAATTACTTGTGCTGATTAGTAACAGTAAACTGTTTTTTGACAATTTTCTGACTTTTTCATGAAAAATTCCTTGCAGATGATCCACACATTGTGTTGTTTACACATTCTGATGTATCTGATTTTCATCTCTAATGCTGAGGGGCTTAATATCAAATAAGGAAGTTGCATGCCAGTGAAAATGGATTTAACGATACATCCATTTAAACCTTTTAACTTCTTTTTGTGTATCTGTGAATTAAACATGTTGGAAAAGGAAGAGTTATTGTTCATTCAAAACAGAAAAACCCTAAATTGAGAGCATAATATCCCTCTTGATGGTTATTGTAAATTTTCCCAGGCTTACGTCCCATGTGATCTGACAAAACGCAAAAACTGCTTTCGTTTAAAGAGAGAAGGGTAGTACAAAATACAAAAAATACCAATAGGAGTGTTTATTCTGAGCATTAAACCAGAATACCTACTAGAAAAGGTTGAAAATTGGCAAGCCAGTGGAAGAAGGAAAGTGGCCCAAAATTTATTTGTTATTTTTAAGAAAACATTTCGAGAAATTTAAGAAGATTAGTACATTTGTTAAGTCAGTGGTGTTTTGAAGCAATACACAAGATGTAGTTGAGATAAGTAAGGTTAAAACCGCGAAGGGTGATAAATAAAATATCACTTTAACAGTTCATTCACCTTTACACCAAAGAACGTTTATGAAAAAATAAACATACCCACCATTTTTTTCGTGTTCTTTCTTTAATAACAATAGGTAAAGCACATACGCTATGAAAATTCTCTATATCAACATTTAGGGTGGGTGTGTGTTTATGTGTGTCGGTCAGCCTGTCTGTTTACACGCATATTTCTCGAAAATGGCTGAGTACTTTCGGGTGAACGTTGATAGAAATGCAGAGAAAACTCCCGCCAGTGATCTAATGGAGGACGAATTTCAATATCCTCGCTGTTCCACTCTCCATTTACCATTTTCCCCCATTCCTACTGAGCAGGAGTAATTTCTTGTGTGTTTAATGGGGCTTAAATGTCTTACAGTCCAAGACATTCAGTAATGAGCATGCTTGGTCTTTCATTGACGGTACCCCTGTTAATTAGTGGACCATTTTTGGTCTTTTGCAGATTCCATCTCTGAAAGACTCTAAAGGAAGCAACAGATCAAGAAAAAGGGAGACAGAAAGACACCATAAAATGCAAAACATACGTATCGCCTCCCAGGTTCCTCCATGGGAAGGTCCCTTCTCTTTTGTTGACCTTGAGCTAGTACTCAAGCATCTCAAGACCACCTGTCCTGCACGGTGGAGTCCTATAACTGAAAACCCGCCCAAGGAGAGACCACAGCTCGACACATGATCTTAGCCAAAAGGCGGAGAATAGGAAGCATACTACTTAGTATTTTATGTTTTCGCAAATAATATTGGGAGGAGGAAGAAACCAATAAAAATTATTTTTAAAACGTACAAAAGCACAAAATTACTTCAAAGAAGTTACCCAGTGCACAAAAGCTTCCAGTAAGGTGTTAAGTTAATATCAACGCAGACTAATCAAATAAAAAACTGGCTGAAAAAATGAAGTCAAGTACCTCCAGACAGTAAATAGTCCAAGCCTTGTCTTCAATTCCTAATTCAAAATCGTGTACATTATTATATTTCTGAAATATCCAACTGTCCTTTAATAGTAAAGTAAATGTTACCCTTGCCACAGGTACATAGTGGTCCCTAGCAGGAGCTAATCTTTTGAGTTGTCCTATTGGCCACTGAATTCTTATCTCTTTAAAATGTTATAATTAATGGGCTGGTTTTTATGAAATATTTGTGGCTTAAATATGGGGGTTTTGAAGGCAAAATGTGGGGTAACATATTAGGTTTGGAAAATATGGGTTTTAAAGCTCTATTTTTAAAGAAATCGTAATAAAAAACGTATATACATTTGTTTAAAGAACAACTATAGCAGTTGAAATGGAGAAGTAAACGAACTGCATTGCAAAAATAAAGTTCATTAAATTCGAGACTCGATGATAAGATCCTGAAAGTATAACAAATGCAAAAGCTTCAATGAAAACTTGAACAATGTGTCTGACAAAAAAAAATTATTAAAACAATAGATTGAAATTGTCGTATGTGGTGTACACTAAGTGCATTCATAAGTTATATTCAGAAAAATTTGTCTGTCTATAACTGAGCAATTGGTGATATGTGGAAAAACTAAGCATAGATATAGCATTGCTGTATACTAGTCGGCATAGGCTCAAAAATCTTTCTTAGTTCTGCATTCTTGCTAAGCACTGCTGTCAGTTTTTTGGCAAAACTTTCTTCAAAATGTTCCTCCGTGTAATTCACTTTTCTCAAGGCATTTGACGCAGTTTTTTTACTTTCCTGTGAAAGTATAAATGCGATAAGAGGTATATTTTTGGTACATATTGTTGCAAACTGTACTTCACTACCCGAAACTTGAAATGCGTACCAACAGACTGCATGTTGCGATATAAAAGTTTTTTTCAAATTGCTTTCCAAGCTTTCCAAAGCTATGCTAAAAGTGTTTTGCACTGCAGAAAGCCATGTTTTCAGTCTGGTTAGAAAAGGCTCAGGTGGTAAGGGGATTCCTTCAGCATATAACTGGTTCTCTCTCTGGAATATTGTAGTGAATCAAACACTTGAACATTGAAAAAAAACTCACAGTTGTAGTAAGGTAAGAAGTCTCTTTCAACTTCGTAAGTAAACACTCCAAGTTACAAGTTTTCACTTTCCATACGTCCATACGTAAGATAAGTACTCAACAATAAACTCAATACCAAACCCTAACTGAACAAAATACAAACAAAGCGCGTCTTGTATACTGTTTGTTACAGAAGTACCTGGAACATATGTATTGTTCATATTTTTGCTGACTGTGTTACTAAATCTGATCTGTTCTGGAATTCTCTCCATTGTGTCTATTGTTCTTACTGCTGAGTCAGTAGATCATTCTCGAATGTTTATTGTGTAATGGAGATGCATCGTCATGCTTACACGTAGCATGTTCTCCATCTTCCTCTCGACTGTATTCGAGCTCTAAATATAGTAACTTGTCGTTATACATTTCCGATAATATAAGTGTCCTTCTCTTGATCGGGTGGCTAGAGAAGGAAGCCTTGAGTCAGCTCAAATAAGTGAGACCAAAGAAAATAAGTATGCCAAGTGACAGTAAGGTGAACTTCATGGGCGAATGATCTCCAAATTCAAATTCAAAGTAATTTATTTCCAATTTAAAATATTACAGAATAATGCTAATTACAAGGCTAACAAATTTTCCCAATTAAAAACTACTGAAAAAGAAAAACACTTTAAGAGGCTGTAGATACTTGTAAAAAACGCTAGGGACTATTGAAACAAGTCCCTGAAAGAGAAATTTAACAAAACCATCTTAAACAGATTAAGATGGTTCAAACGATAAATTATTTTAGTGTTTCTTGTTCAGGTTTCAATTTTTTCCTGAACACTACGATCAAAATGCAAAAAAAGTGCTGTTTGGATCCATCAAAGATGGAGGAAAACTAGATAATTAAGAGAACATTTTCTTTGGTCTCTCATGGAAAGAAATTTATGTCTACTTATTCACATAAATAACAACAAAAGATGGTTTTTGCATTATTTCAGAAATATGTACAATTTATTAATATTTTTCAGTTCGGAATTTACATCCTTTTCCAGAAAATGAAAAACCTTATTGTCAGATAACCGAGTGCTGGATACTTAAAAAATTAAACTCAGTGGAAGCCATTGCTTGTGGGATATTTATCATGTCGTGAGTCGTTAGCTTTCTATGACCTACCTATCGAGAGATACGTCTTCCACTGTCAGGCTACTGAAGTAATCAGGCACAGCTATTTTGTAGTTTGATAATGCGGACATAGTTGGTGACAGGCAAAAATTCGTTTTTAGCAGTGGCGCCATACCTATCTTGTGTTTGTTGTATTTCTTTTCTGTAATGCCGGAAGTCATATTTATCTAACCTATGACCGATGATCTCTAACCACTGACATGAAATATGTATCTATTATTAAAATATAAAATAACTTTTCAATGCTAAAAGCATTAGTTTAAATAATATCATTGCGTGCAATGCTGATGGTGTTCCAGCAATGACTAATAGACTGCATGCTTTTATAGCCCATCTTAAAAACGATTTACTTGAAATATATACAATTAAACTATGCAGTCCATCGTCAGCATCTGGTCTTTAAAAGACTGAGTGATCGAACTCTTTGTTAATACCGTGATCAAGGCTGTGACTACAATTAACATTCATTCTAATAATTATCGTCTGTTTCGCCAACTCTGTCATGAGAATGACGAAATTTTGAAGGGCTTCTTCTCTCTACCTGTCTACAACGTTTTCGTTCTCTCTATGATACCATTATTGAACTTGTAGAAAAATAGATAGTTCGCTCTGCAAGGCCGTCATGTCGACAAAAGATAGTTTGGCATATATGTGTGACTTGTTTGACAAAATGAATTAATTGAAAAAAACCTACAAGGTCAAGAAATGAATCTGATTAAACCAAAAAGAATAATCCTTTCTTTTAATGATAAACTGACACTATTTAAACAGAACATTGGCAGGCACGGCCTGTACTAGTTTCCTTGTCTTCAGAAAATGAACAATAAACTTGATGACTCATATTATGAAATCTACTGAGCACATCCTGATGGAGTCAAAACAGACATATTTGTGCATTTTAAGGAGTATGTAAACTTGCTGTCCCACAATGGTTGATGAAACCATTTCACACAGATGTGACCGCACTACACAAATCGTTCTAGGAGGAAATGAGGCCGGTTTCATCGTGTGGACTATGAGATTTTCTGGATCTTCGAACCCATTTCGTATCCGAAGCAATAGAAACAGATAAACTTTTCATCGTCATCTTTGGTCGGAAAACACTCCAGTGCTGTGATCTAAATGTTAAATAAGCAGATGAATTGACTACACATAACGACGAGAGGAGAGGAGACCTCAGACTCCTTCTTTCCAATACCCTTAGTCAAGCTCCACCAGGAAAAAGGTGCACAATGAATTGTAATCAGAATGTATTCTAACAGCATTGTCATTTTATATGCGTTTTGATAATATCATACAATATTTTTCGTTAGTTTAAATTGTGACTATTTTAATACCGTGCGTTATATTATGTCATTGTTTTTAAGTCCAGATAAATAAATACAAAGAGTAATAGAGATCAAATAAGAACTAGCATAAAGCTGTATTGATGAATAATGTCCAGTAAATGTAAGATTACCAAAAGAACTTTCTGTCACAACATTAAAGAATGGTTATCAAGACTGAGGTTACAAATGAGAAGAAGGCTATAAAATGTATAAATATGTAACATCGAATATTGCCGATCTAATATTTTCTAATCCTGTCGACATCCACCACAATTTATATCACATTTAATACAATAGAATACTTGAAATGTATGTTAGACTGTCTTTCTATATTTAGTTGACCAGTTAATGATTTTGTTTGTCCTACAAATGACCTACCTGACATTTAATTTTTAATTAAAATCATTAAATTACCACATCCTACTTCATAAATGAAAGACAATCAAAGATCGGTTTCACAGAATTGCTTTTTCTTTAATTTTTGTTTGGGGCTCAATTTTTTTCTACTTTTCAAAAGGGGCTGCAGCTAAGAAAAGGTTGGAAATCACTGTTTTAAACCAATCAAATCCTGCTCCTTTAATTCCATTGTATTCTAATTTAGATTGAAATATAGGACATCAATCAGAGCTACATTCCAATACGGAAACGAAACCTGGTCAGTGACGCAAAAACAGATAGTTAAGGTTGAGGAGTGACAAAGAAGAAAATGTTACGGCATATGCACGGCATAAAGTCCGTAGAGTACGTAAAAATGAGGACATAAGAGAGGAAGCGAAAGGGAAAAGAATATCTGTAAATTTTTAGGTTTAACCTGGATCAAAAACAAAAACCTAAAAAATTACAGAAATTACAGAAAAATTAAAGACTGGTATAATAAGGCAAATTTCAGCTTATCTGGAAATATTTCATTTTTTAAGGAATCAATAAAAATTAACGCCAAGGGATCTGATATAATGACTCGGTTAGCTTGACGACTTTAACTGGTATCTGATAAATGTCACTTGACTTAGGTTCATCCATATTTACAATAGGTCCTATATTTTCCATCCAATTATAAATGTCATAAAAACTTGTCTGTAATTAATCAGGATAATGTTTATCACACTCCCAAAGCTTATGCACAAGATGTGATGCTATATTAATGAAAAAATTATTAATTTTATTGGCAATGATTGATTTACCAGTAATTATCTCACTGTTTATATCCAAACATAAATTTTGATTAGTCTTTCTCTTGCTGTACAGAATTTCTTTAACTCCAGAACAAAGTTTTTTAGAATTGTTCACATTTTCCTAAATATTTGTGGTAGTACATTTTCTTACTCTTCCTAAACAAATTGTTTTATTCTCCCTGTTTTTCTTATACTTGTCATACAAAAAATATGTTTGCTTTCACAAAATTTGTCTAGAATTTTTTTACTGACGTTGATCTTAGAATACTCTCATTGTTTTCTTCTTTGCTTCACTTGTCTATTGGATAACAATTGAACAGGTTCAAGTTTATCCATTGTCTTTAGAAAGTATTAATGGAAACCTTTATAATTGTTATTTATATTCGATATACTTCCAAGCTTTTCATTCTATTGAAAATCATTTAATTCCTGCTTAAATTGTTCTGGATAAAAATTATTAATGCCTGCATTCCACCCCTAATATTGAATCAGGTCTAATTTTATTCACTACCTCAATCCACTTTCATAAAATTTCACTGGTATCATTAAAGAAATGTTTGTCCAAATCCTTCCTTGAAAAGGTAATATATTTTATTTAAAATTAAAAAAAAGCCACACTACTTTTCATACTGGTTCCCCTTAAAATTTTCCCATTCCCATTAAAATTGAAAACCTACAAGAAAGCTGAGATTAATAAATGTTCTTTTACCTCTGAATTCCATGTCTATCCTAATGTCCAATTGTAAGTCCAATTCATATAATAACAGCTCTAATTCTTCAATATTTCCCTAAGGTAAGGAATATATGTATACAAAATGTTTAAACTTGCATTTTATTTGATTTTACTAGTCATTTTATGAAACTAATGAGTTGAATAATACTCAAGATTATATTTAATGTTTATTTGTTCATCAGTGTTGTTATGAAATTAAAAGCTTTGCTCCTTGTATTTTGTTTTGTTGGGGTTCAGTGCTGGTAATTCATTACACTCAGTTCTTAAAGTAATGTTTGTTTTTATTATACATCTATATTCATAGTTAGAATTAAAAGTTAGTTGTTTAAATTAATCATCAAGTTCGATGAATAAAAATTGTTTTTTCTGACAGCTCATACAGTTCCAATCCATACTTATTTAGATCAATTATTTTGGGTTTTGTTAATCTTGCACATTTCTTATGGCAAAGAGATAAACAATTCCTACAAGAAATTGGTTTGCTTTTGACCATAACTATCTTACAAAACAACTACATATACAGTTTAATTCTATTGTTTTGATGGTTGATATACTTTTTGATTTGGTGCAATATTTACAGAACAATTCTGTTCTATATTTTTTTCTGTTCATAGTGAGTTTTCTTTTTTTACAAACCAGAGCATTTCTTGAAATGTACATACGCATCACAATTGTTACAATTGTTATAATGGCTTGTTTGTGGTGATGTATTTTTATTTACATATTGTGCAAACTGTGTTTTCATTCATTGTGTATTAGCATCTTAATTACTGAGAACATTTGTTCATCCACTTGATTAAAAAATAATTAATTAAAAAACCTATTCAGATCAAATTTGATCATATTATTAAAAATGAATTGAAAAGGTATTGAAATTTTGCATTTATTGACCTTTCCAATGAGATCTTCGTCAGAGTTTATGCTAACAATTGAAGATTCTTAATTTTTTTCTTATGAAAATGAAGCCCTTTTTGATCATGTGGCAACTCAAACAGGACGCATGCGAACCAATGCTGCCACTGCCAAATAATAATTTTCACCTTCTGCACATGTACTTTTCCCTATGCCAATTTTCTCAAATTTACCCTACATATCCCTACCTTCGAGTAAACTCCCCCGCAATCCCCTACTTAAAATGAAAAAAAAAATTCAACAATATTTATTATGTTAAAAAACTATAAAGAATTCTGAAAAACTATTAGAACTATAAAAACAAAACTAAAGAGCAAATGAGATTGTTTAATACTTTAAAGATAAATCGGATGAGTTTTAAAGGAAACCTACCGTTTATGCTGCTTCAATAATATCACGTTCTGCTTTGTTGTATTTTTTCATGTAGACGTTTCTTGCGTTTGCATGAAGGTGAACCAGTGTTTCATTTACTTTTAAGTTTTTCTTAAATTGTTCACTCACGTTCATAATCGATTCAATGGTTTTAACAGAGAGGCTGTTTCAAACTCGTGTTTTGTTGTTCTTTACGTTATAGAATGTCCTCTCCACTTCAGCAGTATTTTGGGTCGGTCTCGTTTTCTCCAGCATTAACAATGCCAGCTCGTCTATTCTGTAGTGGTGGAGATTGACTTCCAAATTCCTGCAATGTCTTTTTTCTCCAGCCTCCACTTGCCACTGTGTCATCAATCAAGACTGATCGCCGTTGTCGATCAATGGTCTGAATGCTGGTTTCTCCTGTCAGACGAAGGATATTTCTTCCTAAGACTCCTGCTCCAGCTGGAGAAGCATAATCATTCACTACGGCACTTGACACTGTCTTGGAAACTTTGAGGAAAGGATAAGCAAGATTAACTCGAAGTAAAATTTAGTTTACTGCTTCTCTATACCAAGCCCAACATCTCCTTAAAAAACTTTCAAGCGCATTTGGGTTCATTAAATTCGATGTTTCATGGGCCAATACACCAGGCTAAACTTCATGTATTGGACATCATTTTGTGTCATCATTGACATCTATTGAATACACAATATGTCCTATTGTGGTCATGAAATTTTTGCACAATATCTTGAGAACCCGTTCTACTTCAAGCAAGAATCGATGCAAGTTGAAGGCCTCCGACTGAAACATTGCTTTTAACCCTGTTAAATCCCAATAAACAAACTCGTTGAAATCAAGAGCTGCTTGGATGTAAGGAGCCTGTAACGGTTGTAATATTCTTTCGGCTNATCAATCAAGACTGATCGCCGTTGTCGATCAATGGTCTGAATGCTGGTTTCTCCTGTCAGACGAAGGATATTTCTTCCTAAGACTCCTGCTCCAGCTGGAGAAGCATAATCATTCACTACGGCACTTGACACTGTCTTGGAAACTTTGAGGAAAGGATAAGCAAGATTAACTCGAAGTAAAATTTAATTTACTGCTTCTCTATACCAAGCCCAACATCTCCTTAAAAAACTTTCAAGCGCATTTGGGTTCATTAAATTCGATGTTTCATGGGCCAATACACCAGGCTAAACTTCATGTATTGGACATCATTTTGTGTCATCATTGGGATTTTGATAGGGATTTTGCTTCTGTAGTGAACAACAGCCTTAATGCAGGCCACTGACGCCATATCCGGGTAACACATTATGCTGAAGATAGCCAGCGTGTTTTACAAGGTTTTAGTATTCTGTGCGGTTCGCATTAAACGAAATATTGAAATTCTTCGTAACTGTTTTGTCTGTTGGGAGACTTTTTGAAGTAATAATGAACGTCGTGAACCAGTTTCTCGCGGTATTTGACAATATTTCACAAGCATTGCTGGTAACTAAATGAAATGAGTGACAAAAGCACTTTAAAACAAACAGGTCGGGGGCAGTATCTTTCATTCTTGTGCAAACTGAGTTATTTTTCCCCTGCATTACATTTTCTTCATCTAAAGCATAGCCAATTACCTTATTCCAACCGACAGCATCATCGTCAAAAGCGGTAAAAGACCGTCGGCATTTCCATCTTTAACATGAACCAAACGATACAAATTAGTAACAGGCTCTACTAATTCTTGATTTATATAGCTGACACTAACACAGAATACATTATTTATCGTTACATCAGTATCTTTATCACAAAGAATGGAAATTCCGAGTGCATTTCTTATCTTATTCAATAGGTTATCATGCGAATAAACATCCAAGCATTTTTTCATCCAATACACCCCTTCAGTTCTATCACAAGTAAATCCATGGATTGCTTTTGAGTCATCAGCTAAAAAATGCAAGGTCGCCACTAGATGATCAAGAAAATTGAAAGACAGGTTTCTTCGAGCTATTAACGCAACTGTATTTAATTCGGCTTTAATTAGCGGGTAACTGACAACTTCTACAAATGTTGTTTTCGCCTGACTTGCGATCACAGTCTTAGTGTTGGAAATATGCTTCGATGACTTTGTGTGTCCAATGAGCTCAGATTTTCCTGCTACAAGATTTTTATTACAACTATAACAGAATCCTTTACCGATAACATTCTTCGAAGCAGAAAGTCAGCCACGAGCCCAGTTTTCTCTTTCCCATTCTTTTCGATATTTTTGTGTTCGCTACTGTTTCTCTTTATCTTTTGGCATCCTGTTTTTAAGTCAGTTGAAAGTAAAAGTATAGAATGAACTGAAAAGTAAGAGTCAGTAAATGCGTTTCAAAAGTTACGCTTCGACAGAAAATCCATGTCTTTTCAAGCTTAGTATGTCTTTATACATACTAGATTGCAAACAAGCATTGGCTCCAATACATGTTAATATTTCCGAGCGTTCTTTGCTATTTACAAATAGTTACAAATGGTCTGTGCGTGTGTTGAAGACAAGGGGCTGATCACAATCACAAAGAGTATGACAGTGGTCCTTTAAAAAGTGAGTCGCGTGTATTCAATTATTGTACAGGTTAGTGTTTCTTATGGGTTAATATAAGTTAAAGCCAGATATGCATGACAGTGTGGGTCTGGGCTCTGCGACGGAACCTTTCGAATTTTTCATCACATCATCTTTCGCAAGAATTTAATTTTATGAGGGCGCGATAATTAACTTATTAGTATGGAGTCCTTTTGTCAGATGTCAACATACAACAATTTTATCGCGTTTTTAGGAACAGTGCCCCCTGGTCTTTATTTACATATGTGGTGCGTATTTTGTGTAATGTTATTCATATATGTGGTTTGAACTAGGTTACATATTGTGTTATATCCAGGTAGATTATACCTTCTAGATTTACCCCTACTAAAAACAATAATAGTTAAAAAATTTTCCCTACAGTTTATGATTTTCCGCGTAAGTTTCCCCTACATGCCCCTGTTTTACCCTGCCGTAGGGGAATTAATTCCCCTACGAGTGACAGCACTGATGCGAACTGGTGATAACGTGTTTATTCACTCTTAGTGTATTCCAGTATTCTTTTGGAAGCCTCAATATTTTAGCTCTTTATCGTTGTGACATTATATTTGATAAGTGCCACAAATCTATGTGGATGAAGGCGGAGCTGCGGAAGTCGACTAAGTTAACAGCCCTTGAAATATTAAGAAGCTACTTAAGTTCATTGTATCTAAATTAGTAACAGGAAAAATAGGGTTTCCTGTGCTTATGATTCTGTATAGTAGGAAACATTGTTACCTTAGGTATGAGAACAACGTATTTCTGAGTAATGAATCTGGAGTTGAGAATAAGTTAAAAGTAAGACGTGTAAATGAAATTGTGAGATGATGAGGGATAAATCGCCCACTTGGGTTTTCTCTTTGACGATTTTTCAATCTATGTTTTGACCTGGAGAGAATTAATTAGATTACGATTTACAACAGTCCAAATATTCTCAAATTTGATATCTTTCCTTTTATATCTTGATTTATTTTCTACATACCCAACAAAATCTTCAACTTTTCTGCTATTCAGTTTTTTCTTAAATCATAAACTTATTTCTTTTCTTTCTGTTCTTGAGCCTGGCAATATTACTTTGTTTAGTTTAGAGTTTATGGCTGTCTTCATTGTCATGTGGTGTGGCATATCGATAGCTTTTCTAAATCTAAAACTAACTGTTTAGTATTTTCTTCTTTGTTTTGACGAAACCCATTTACCTCTATCAGTTTTCTTCTACCATACTTTTCAAGGTTATTTATATTTCTATATTCTTTTAAAGACTTTTTCTTATGCTTTTCATTTTCTGACTTGGGTTTCATTCCCTTTCAATCTTATGAAACTCTAAACCATCTCTCTATCAATCCAATGAAAGAATATTCAATTTTCTTTCATTAGATTGTCTACAGTGTTCTTGAAGCCTTCATATTGTTTTGAAATGTAACTTTTACTCTTCCAAACTCTGATATTTTAATTCTTATATCTTTAAGTTCATTTTGCACTGCTTCCATCAGTTCATTAGCTCTTCTTTTATTATTGTTCTAAGGG
Source organism: Morbakka virulenta (assembly GCA_003991215.1). Lineage (NCBI taxonomy): Eukaryota > Metazoa > Cnidaria > Cubozoa > Carybdeida > Carukiidae > Morbakka > Morbakka virulenta. Next base: position 2,659,646 of record RDPX01000060.1, on the reverse strand, counting down.
TTTTCAGTTGTGCACCATTAAAATCAATTTTGCTTTTTTTATTATCTTATTTACTAGCTATAGTCCTTTAATCTAGGTTTTGGCCTGGTCACTAGTCTCCGGTGGCATCATCGTCTAAATTTGCTTTTCAGCCTCAAGTTCAAGTCACAAAACATGATGACTGATCGAGGGAGGTTATCTACACCTGGCTTTGTTTTTAGAAAATCTACAAAAAAAAATCTTAAGTGCTAAAACGTGCGAAGCTATCGAAAGAGAATAAACATTGGACACTAATGGGAAAATATAAAACTTCACTTACAAGTTTCAGATTAATGTAGTTGTTCCTGAGCTTAAAGAAAGAAACTTATTCAATAAATGAATATTTTCTTGGTGCTCCCACACTTTTTGCCATGACTGTATATGGAAAGAACTAAAATTCCCCACCCTAATCCCCAGACGAGTGACGAAAGTGAAGACAGTGACTCTTGCCATTTTGGAAGAAATGACAATAGACAGGACAAAAAAAATATTTTTGCAAATATGGAAATTTACAATGAAGATCGAAAATTATAGGAATGTTGAAATCATTCCCGAGCGTAAATACTTTTCTTTTTTGCATTTCTTTTACAGAAAAAGAGCAAAAATTAGAAGTGCGAGAAAACGTGAGGTTACATTCCAAATATCCAATCATTAACACATAGTTACTTACTTATACCATTTTCTCAACCTGTTTTCAAATGTGGCCAATTTTGCTGGTGTCTTCCTCTAGGTATTTCTTCAGATGTTCTTTTGACAGCCCTTCTTCCGCTAGCCCTGCGGGTTTCACTTCAAAGCCTACTTGGTAATGCTGATCGCTGGCTTCCTTAGTGTGTCTTATTCAATTCCATTTTCCCTTCTAAGCTCACCTTCATAGGGCAGCTGGTGGGTTCTGGGTCACAAGTCAGTATTCCTTGTGATGTGTGAGTTAGTACATCTTCATGATTTCCATGGATGCCCTGATTTCACCAAATGACATCAGTTGTATTCGTATTTTAGGCTTAGTATTTTCTTTTCTTTTTCTCTTGACCTTTCTAGTTATGGAGGCAGCCCTACACCAGCGTCTCCTTTTGTCTCATCCGGGCTTGGGGCATGCCATGGCGGAGTTAAAGACAATTTCCATCATCCTTTTGTTTTTCTCAATTCACAAAATTTATTTGCGTTTTGCACAAAATATAAGCTTGTAGGCGCAAAATATATTTGAAAAAGATAGTTGTCCCGAAATGCAAAGGCTTGCTTACTATCTGATCGCTATAATTCGTAGTCGAAAAAAAAAAGAAAACCAATTATAGTTACGTCACTTACTTAGTCTCTGTAAAATTGCTGAAAATTAAGTATGAAACACACATGTGTAAGCAAAAGGATATGTCCAGTAGTAATACCCATGCGATAAAAAACAAGTAGAAGAATAAAAATTTTGTCGGGAACAATCGTGCAGACGGTTCCTTTGAATGGATTTCTCTCATCCCTCACTCTTCATTACAAACTTTTTTGTCATTACCTTTGGACACCCGTATGTCGTACCTGCTATTATTCATTGTCAGTTTGCCATTACTTTTCCACAGTGTTCGCTTTAATATGTAGTTCTGATTGTTTTTTGAGACAACCCCCCCCCCCCGAGTATTCCTTACGTCTAAGGGGACTACGCACCTACCTTGAGTCATACGAGATTGGCCAATCTACTTGGCACAACTAATCTAAGCCAAAAAAATTTTTCTGGATATTTACAAATGAATGTACATGTGTTTCTTATTTTAGTTGCTTTGTTACCACTGTGCCTATTAGTAGGAGCATAGTTGATGTTCTACTTCGAACGCAGTGTTTCTGATACCCTCTTAAACAACTGTTTTGGGCTTCAAAACCGCTGTTGTGACAACTTCATTGTCTCCGTTAGCTCTACGACAACGAAGGCATCAATCACCGATTTTGAAGCCCAAAACAGTTGTTTAAGAGTGTATCAGAAACACTGCGTTCGAAGTAGAACATCAACTATGCTCCTACTAAATACGAACACACACACACGCAAGCACACACAATGGACACTATGCTCCTACTCTAATCCTTTCTGTTATTATATAAATAATTTTAAAATAATCTTTTAAATATAAAACTATTATATAATATAGAAATGAATGTTGAAATAGTTGATCCAAGAAGATTTTATAAGTTATTTAAACGAAACGATTTTGAAAACGAAGTTCAGTATATGATAATTGATCAATTGCTAAAAGAACGAAGTAAGAAATTATATATTATTAAGAATATTGGTTTTATACTACTACATGAACTTGATTTTGATCCTAATGAAATATTTAATGAAAACTTATATTTAATAGACTATAATTATATAAAGGATGAATATAGAAGACAAAGTTATGGTACAAATCTCATTAAATTTTCATCTAATCTAGATAATTTAGTAGCATTAGTTTATTCTTCTAATATACCATTTTATGAAAAGCAAAATTTCTATAATGATTCTAAAACAGCTGATAAAAGACTAGATATTTTCTATAAAGCTAGAGAAATTTTCAATTAGAGAGATAGAATCTATATATTATAAATAAATATGAATAACCTACGAAAAAAATTAGTGTTGATGAATTGATGATTAAAACTATAAAAGAATTAAGAAACATAGCGAAAGAGCATAAAATATTAAATGTTTATAAATATAATAAGAAGGATTTAGCTACAGAAATAACAGAATACCCTAAAACTAAATATATATTGAATAATATAAATAAACCATTTAAGTTTAGATTAAAAGTTATAGCTTATTTAAAACGACATAATGAAATCTTTCCAGAAGATTTTAAATTATATACATCGTTTATTTACCCATATGATGATGATATAAGAACTATTATTAAGGAGATTTGAAGAATGAACTTGAGCATTTAAAAACACAAAGCTCTGGTTGGACTTTATCATATTTCACTAGATTTTATTTACATATTCCAATAATAAATATTTCTCGAGGTGGAACTTATATTAAATTACCAGATGAAATAGCTAACAGAAAAGCCACATTGAATATTGATAATTCTAAAGATCAAGACAATAAATGTTTTCTATGATCAGTTATCGCGAGTACAATACAATGTGACAACAGTCATCCAGAGAGATTATCTAATTATAAACCATATATATCTATGTTCAATATTACTTCATTAAATGATAAATTTCCAAATTCTATAAGGGATTTATGTATAAATAAGTTTAAAAATGATAATGATTTAATAATTAATATTTATGCTTTATCTAACAATGAAAATCCAGAATCAAAAATTGATTTAGTACGTAGATCTAATAAACTTGTATATTATTACAAACAGTTAACTCAATATTCTGATTTTTTAGAATCAACAAATGATATTAATAATAAAATTATTAACTAATCATATAATAATCAGATTTTTAGGGAATTAGATAATATAAATGCTAAGATAATTAATTTATTCATAATCAAAGGTCATTATGTTTTAATAAGAAATTTATCTAGACTTTTAAGACGACAGACTAATCACAACAACAATCCTAATGGTGATAGATTATTAAATTTCAAGTACTGTTATAGATGTTTATATAATTCATCATCAGCAAGTAAATTAATTTCGCATATTAAATACTGTATTTCTGTTGAAAAGCAAGCACATGCTAAATTGCCATCTATAAATTCTTCTAAATTATTATTTAATGAAAATAATTATAAATCTCTATTTAAACATCCATTTACTATCTATGCTGATTATGAAGTCATTCAGAAAACAACAGATGACTTAAAATCTAGAAATGCTAAAACAATTCATATTCCATCACAAGCTGGATTTTACATTGTTAATGAATTTGATAAGAATGAATATTATCATTATACTGGTGAAAATGCTGATGAATACTTTGTTAATCAATTAATTAAACGTACTATAACAGATAGTGATTCTATATATATAATAAATATTATCGAAATCGAATTTACAAAGTTCCCGGAGTTTCTCAAGATATAATATATAATACTAAAATTTGGAGTATATGTAACAAAATATTTAAAGAAACTGATATTAAAGTAAGAGATCTTTGCCATTTCTACCAGAAAAGTTAACTTACCCTGATGGTTGTATAAAATTAACACCAAACTTGAGTAACAAATACAATTATATATTAAATATTAAGCTATTACATCAAGCTTTGAAACATGGATTATAGTTAATCAAAATACATAGAATTATATCCTATGATCAAAAATCTTGGATGAAAGATTATATTGATATGAATACTAAATTAAGAACAGAATGTACGAGTTCTTTTAGTAAACTCTTCTTTAAATTAATGAAATAATTCACCATATGGTAGAACTATTGAAAATGTAAGAAATAGAATTGATTTAAAACTATCTAGAACAAAGCAAATGTAAAAACAAACTTATAAAAACCATATTAAATTTAGTGATAATCTTATTGCTATTACATTAGATAAAACAGTAATATAACAATGTTTTAGATATTAGATATATTTAAAACATTGTTGTATCAGCTCCACTATGAATACATGAAACTTAAATTCTCTAATCAAAGATTATGTTACTGTGATACTGATTCACTAATATATTATATTCAAACATTATTTTTATAATGATATTAAAAATACATTAATTATTTTAATATTATATATGTCATTTTGATTGATGTCTAATGATCCAGTCATTTTTCTAGTTCCATCTAACTTTAATAATCCTGCAGTTTCAGTTCTAATTAAATTTGATACTTGAGAAATCGAAATACCTGAAACGCTATTTTCTTCATTCCAAAGTTCGCTAGCAAAAACTTTATTTCCTGATGTCATTATTTATAATGACTTAGATTTATTTAGAATTATTTGTTCACCTTTCGTTGGTTTAAAGAGTGATAATTCATCTTTATAGAATGTTCCGATAATTTTATCAGCATTTCGAATGTCAGCTATTTGATATGTAACTGGAGTTGTTTTTAATACGTCTGTTACAACGAAGACTTCATCTGTATAATGCGCTGTATATCCTCTAGTAAACTTACTTCTATGTTTACTTATTGGAACAAAGTTTCCTGGTACTAAATTTGGTTTACTTTTAGCAGTTTCTTTATCATATAGATTATTCCAAGCTTTCTGTGGTTTATTTACAGCTTCTATAGGTGTCATTTTAATAGACTATGGTAACTAGTGTTATAATTATGAATTAAATCAGGTAAAATATCAACCCAACGTTTTGTATTATTAGCTGTAAAATATTTATACATTCTATCTTTTAATGTTCTATTAAAGTCTTTCTACAATTTGAGCCTTTACAGTATTATAAGTTTCAAACCATTTAATGTCGTATTCTTTAAATAATGCTTGGGTTTTCTTATTAATGAACTCACTTCCGTGGTCACTTTGAATTAATTTAGGTTTGTGAGTTTTAAATATTGTTTCGAATGCTTCAGTTAGATAGTCTTTAGTTTTCTGCTTAATTGGAATAGCAAAAGCATATTTTGATAATACATTTGATAAACCAAGCTTGCGTTTTAAACCAATAGTTGCTTGAATTAAACGTCTATCAAATTTCTCACGAAAACCTTTAGGTTTCATTTCTTTTAGGCTTTTCAGCATAATGTCATCGGCTTTATGTTTATCAGCTAAATTTTCAGTTTTTCCGTATGCATTGTCGTGGATTCTACAGATATCATCGATTTGATTATATGGTTGGTGCCCCTCTGAGGCATTACCATCTTCATCAACTTGTTCATCTAAAGGATTATATGCTCCACAATACTTGTATTTTGGTAGAACAAAACCTTTCTTTGGTCTTGGTAATTTTCCAATTAACTTATAAAAATCAAATCCATCACCAAATTGTTTAGATTTATCAATTATATTTTGAACTAAAAATTGTTTTCAAGTTAGTACTGATAGATTTTGTTTTTTATCCATTATTATTAATTATATAGATTAATCTAATAAATTTTTAGACTTTTTAAAGAAATTTTAAGACTTTACAAAATCTATAATGTAATATTTTAAGTTAGGTAAATGTTAAAATGTTAATCTTAATAAAGAGCAGTTATTGAATAAGCAAAAATCATTTTTAATTCTATCGTGAACTTGGTAACGCTTTAAGGCTTCGATAGCTGCATCTATTGTCATTGATCCAAATGGTTGGAAATGCTGTAATCCATCATATTCAATTATTAACCATTTACTTTGTAATTGAATTCCAAAGTCAAACCTTAATTGACGTTGTCCTAATCCTACTAAATTATTAAATTTTAATTCTTTCATACAACTTTTATCTAATTCATCTAAGATAGTTTTATTAGCTGTTTCAGGTCTAGACATGTTATTTTCTTTAGGATTTTTGTGAATTACTTGAATATGTTTTGCGAAATCACTTTTTTCTCCGAAATTTCTATAACAAATATCACATTTAAAATCTTTAATTTTATCATGAACTATTTTTACATGTCTCTTTAAATGCCCTTTAGTATCAAAACATCTATTACAAATATCACATTTAAAATCTTTAATTTTATCATGAACATTTTTTATATGTTCTTTCAAATTACATTTTTGACTAAACATTTAAAAACAAATATCACATTTGAAGTCTTTAATTTCATCATGAACTGTTTTGATATGTCGTTTCCGATTACTTTTCAAATTAAAGTGTTTATTACAAATGTCACAGATAAAACTCATTGACATACTTATACATATTACCTCTTTAATTTAACTTACTTTTACTTATTAAGCTATAATCAAAGTTTTTCCTAAATCTATATTTATCATCGTTCGTTTTTAAATCTATTAAAAGAAAGTTATAAATTTCACTTGTAGCTATTCTATATATTTTCTTGAAATCATCAATTGTTAAAATTCCACTATTATCTTTAGCTACATTCATTAATTCATTTCCTTTCAAATTTCTTGTAAATATAAAATAATTACCATTTATTCTTACTTATGTTGGAATCTTAAAATAGCTTTGACTTATAAAAACTATACTACAATTACTTTTGCGACCACGAATGAATAATTCAAAAATTTTATCTAAATTTTTCTCACAAATGAAATCATCGATTATAATTAAATTTCGTATAGATTCATCAACATCGTCAACTGAAATCATATCATCAATATTATTTGAATATTCTATTAAATCTTCACCTAACGTCTTACTTCTTTTCTCCAAAGAGCCAATTAAATATTGATATAAACTTTCATCAATCTTCTTCGCATGTAAATAAATTTTGTGATGGTTTTGGGATAGCTCAATTATATTCATTAAAGTGTTCATTTTTTCCGTATTCGATGCACCCACAATGCATAAGCGAAATGGATGTTGTGGCATTAATCTACTTGGATTATATTAATTATCTGCTTTATATCGTTTAGGTAATCGATCATAGCAATTAATAATTGAAGACATTATTATTATAGCTTAGATTTTTTATAAACTTCAATACTTCTTTAACTTTCTTTCTATGATTGCAATTGTCTTTAAAATATAATAATTTTCTTATATCATTATAATTAAATTTTTCACAAATAACATCTATTACTAATCTATAATTGATTGCTTTACAATTAATCATTTCACAATAAAACATGTTTAATAAACATAATATGTGTTGTTTTTCTCTTATCAATTTAGATGAAACAATAGGTAATTCTAAATCATTTAAAGTGTGATATATATAAATCAAATGTTTTCTTTGATTATAATTAGTATTTTTATAAATGTTGTCTAAGTTATAATTATTATTTAATTCTAATTTTATATTTTATATGTCTTTTAAACTTGGCTTATTCTTCTCCTGACAGATTATTCTATTAAATACTTCTCCAAAATGATATTTTCTTTTATATCTTTGTTGAAAACTATAATGACTTCTTTCTTTATATTCACTTATTTAATAAATTTCTTCTTCATTTATAATATTTATTTATTTTCTCTTGTTTTCTAAGAGCTTTATATTGTTTAATTAAATCAGACATCATATATATTAACAAATCTAACGTTTAATTAATAAAATGCCTAGAAAAATTGATTATAATCTAAAAGAAGAATCACAATTAGTTAGAAAGAATCTAAATAAACAAAATGCTTTTATTAATGCCATCAGTAAAGGTAACATTACTAAAGCTGAGTTTTTAAGTAATACTGAATTAGTTGATAGAATTCCAATTCAACAAGCTTTACTAGTGTTGAGTCTTCACTAGTGTTGCTCTAATAGTAGTAATTCACTATTAGAGCAACACTGGTGATCGACAAGATTTATTAGAGGGTGTAAATTATCATTTTTGTATATTATTATATTAGTATTATTTATTTTTTTTAAAGAACTTTAATTACTAAATTTTCGAACATTTACGTAAGAAGCTCAACTATTTATTGTTTTACAAACATACTTCATTTCACTAATAAAATTACATGTAGATTGATGTTATATAATAGACAACATTTCTGTTGTAACTATATTGCATATATATACTTCTACATATACTTTCATACATACGTACATATACGTGTAGATTCATACATACATACGTATGCTTGAAGATTCATACATACATACGTATACTTGTAGATTCATACATAGATACATACATACATACACATGTAGATACATACATGTACATACAATATCTATTCGTTGCTGGTAAATTTGAAATTAAATGTTCTATGCTAGTGACTTATTTTTATCTTGAGACTGGGAGCTATGGTCTCTGAAGGGTGTAGATTTTATTGCTTTTAAATTCATAATTTACCATGAGAGTGAGCTATTTTTATCTTGAGACCGGGAGCTCCAGTCTCTGAAGGATGTGGATTTTATTGCTTTTAAATTCGTAATATTCCATGCGAGTGTGCTATTTTTATCTTGAGAGCAGTAATTCTAGTCTCTTAAAAGTGTAGATTTTGATGCTTTTAAATTCGTAATTTATTAACAGATTCAAATGTCAACTTCTAGGTTTTTGGTCTTTTTTCAATAGTCTGTTCTTTGGTAGATGCTCCTAGATGCATTTCGGAACACCATACAACCAGGATGTTTAGAGAATCTGAAAAATACATACAAACAGTCTGTAAGAACACATTGGTTAAAAAATTTATAATTGGATGATCTAAGCTTGAATTCCAATGTGGTTGATTTATACAGAATTTATCCTTAAAAGCTTGCAAAAAATACATAGGTTTACATATTAAGAGATTGAATTAGTAGTCTGTGAAGCATTAGTTTCAGTATTTATAATTAGACAACTTGTGTTCGAATCCTGATATAGTATATGTATACTTCGATGATATAACGGGTAAAAAAGCAGGACTTAGCCTTTAGAGAAGCACTGTCGGCACTTAGACACTAATCAAATCTCTCCGTGCAAAGGAGAGGCTTGAAATCACTAGAAACACTCATGTTTCAGGACAACTCTCGGACTAATCAACTTGGTAACTAATCAGATAGAAAACAAGCCTATCATTACTCGACACAGTTAAACTCACGAATACTTAGTATATCAATGGATGTGATCACATGCTTACGGTCATACAATTAGGTACGACTACCGTTGAAAATGCTAAGTTGTACTGAACGCATTCATAATGTACTAGCTCTGTTAAAAATACAAGTCAATGAACGCTGAAATTCATCTTACCTGACTCGTCAAATTTAGTAGAACCAAGATGATAAGTTGTAGACATAACAGGTAACTTTGTTGGTAATTACACTTCAGCCAAAAGCTGCTGTTTGCTAGAGCGGGCGGAAGCAAAATGGCGTTTGGCTTGTTGGTATGTCCTATAAAACAGAAATTGTTATGAGTTACTACATTTAATTGGCTGAAAGCATAGGTTGATTTGTCAACAAGGAATTTGCTTATCGGTGAACCACTCATTTGTGTTTATGTCTAGCTATATTTATGTTACGTTTGTATTGGTGATTACTGGTAGTTGAGTAGTTCGCCGATAGGCTGTAGTAATCTTATCGGCGAACCACTCGTTTGTGCTTATATGTGGCTAACTGTGGTAGTAATTTTATTTATCCATATAAAGCGTGTATGCAGAAATATCACACCGTTAAGAATACTAGTTATTCAAGTCTACAAAAAGCTTTGTAACATTTGCGTGTATGCGTATGCGCGTGTTTGTGTGTGTGTGTGTGTGTGTTCGTATTTAGTAGGAGCAGAGGGTATCAGAGAGCTGCGTTTGGAGTAGAACGGCAACTATGCTCCTACTCCTATTCCTCATTAATGCCCACTCTAACCAAAGAAACGATTGAGATTAAAATCCGTCTAATTTTTTAGAAGTCCAGGAAAATGTCTATCCAACTGTTTACTACCTACTCCATTTGGATTCTATTTGTTCATAAGGTTAGGTAAGAATAGACGAACAAGTTAATGACTGAGACTTTGGAATACTCCTTGTCATCATCTTCGTTCTCCAAAAGAATTCGGTTATAACGATCAACATCATAATTTCATATCTTAAAGATAAGCTGTTGTGGTACAGCGTTTCTATTACCTTACTATATCTAATATTTGTTGCTTTATGCACATTATTTTATTTATCCTTTATTACCAGTAATGTATTTCACCAACCATTTTCTTTGATACTGTATTAAGTATTCTCATTAATAACCAAAGGCCTTTCTTTATTTCTCTTTGCTCCACCAATTACAGGTAATTTGTTTTCTACCAAATTAAGTTCCATAAAACAAAGGTTCTGGGGTAATTCATGTAGTTTCAAAAACTTTCTATTCAATAAAGAGAATTCAAGTTTATCTACTTCGGATATCTTCCAATACAAACAATATGTTGTTTGGCCTTAATAGTAGGTATCAGTTGTTTTAGCAACAAATTTCTCTACATTAACACCAAGCTGGGAGGCAGAAATCTCATTACTTGTAGTCAAAACAAGAAAGGCCTAATGTATAAAGAGGAGGAGTGTTCCATGAGAAAAGTTTGTCACACTAGAAACATCTGGTTAATGCTAGGATTTAGATTTAAAAACTGTTTCTTGGGGTGGGTTTGGGTACTTTGTTCCTTCGTATCATTCTACATCTTTGCACTTATATTAAAGATATTGACGTTTTATGTTCTGGCTTTTGTTAAATTTGGTGAGCTTCAATTTTCGAAAACCAATGTTACACAGAGACGGGGTGGCTTCCCCCTCCCTTCGTTACATATTGAACTCTCGTTGACAAATTTAGACTTAGGACTGCAGAAAAAGAGTATTATGAGGAATGTAAAATATTAATTTATGTAAAATGTTATTTTTAGGCAAAACATACAAATAAATGTTAAAAGATCTAGCTGAAAGTGTCACCAAAAAGCAATTCATGAAATATTCCTTTTTCTCAAGATGATGTATTAAGACTTCAGTTCTATTAGTTAATACCTTACTTTGCTAAATTTTCTAAAGAGTCTTGCAGAAAGAATTATTTTATTTACAAAAATGTTTACTATTTTCTTGTATTTGTAATTTTTTGGACCTTGAAAAGTTATTCTACAGTGTTATCTTGCCCCATGGAAAACCTTTGTTTAATACTGGACTGCAAAGGCATTCCAACAGCATTATATAGTAATGTCAGTTCCAAAACTAGTTACAATTAGAGTAGTTAGAGAGAATTATCAGTAAATTTCAGTGTAAAAAGTAACAAGACAATTACTCTTCGTCGTACAGCTGTTTTTTATTGTTTACGAGTTCTGATGAAGGTATAGTTGCTACACAGTTGCTTAGAGCAAGCTGGCTAATATTCTTGACAATAAAATGAAATATTGACTCTTTGTGGATAAAACAGAGTCCAAGAGTTTTGGAATAAATCGAAAAAAGAACAAGGTCATGATAAGTCATCTCCGGTCCCACATTCAGGTTGATTCTGGGAAGTACTTGTGTGGAGTCTGTCGCAAATCAAGAGAAGCAAACTTTTCGCACTGCGATTGTTACAAACACAGGGTACATAAGACTTCTTCTAATATATATATATATATATTATATATGTATATATATATAGTACAATGTTAGCTTAGTTTTTATCAATATTGAATACCGCTTATTATAAAAACAAGCCATTTTCACGTATATAAATATGTATTTATATTTAATGTCTTTCGTTGCTTTTGTTGATATGAAGCCTAATAGCCTTACTGGACAACTAGTTAGTTTTTACTACTTCTTGGTGACGAACAACGTTTTATAGTTTTCACATAATATTTTGTTGAACAATAGTTTCAGCAAACTGTAGTATTAATTCTTTGAAATTCCACTCTTCACTTTGGTGTCTGCATCCACTCTTCAGTTTTGAGTATCTCTTTAATTGAATCATGACCCTTTTTCCCTCGTTATGTAAAAAATTGTCAATGTTATAACACCAAGAAGGTATGCCTTTATATAATTGGTACTGATATGCAAAAACAAAGAAACCTAATCAAGAACTCGTACTATCCTTGCATATTTACAATTTATTTTCTCCAAAAGAACTTAAAAGTACTCCATCAAAATATGAGCATTACAAGGAAATTACATTGAAGTAAGACACTATTTTAATACAACGTCCATATATCTTTTTATTATGACAATGTTGTAATTTGTTATTTATTAAATATTATTGCTTTCTCTAGTGTAATTATTTTAATTATATATTTTTTATTGAGTTGCAAATATCATATCTTTGTTGATGCAGTTATAAGACGGCTTTTGATCAACAAAATATTTGTGGTTGTTTTCTTTCTCGCTACTTTGTTTGTGCTTCCTGTGTATAAAATGTGGTACCAGCGGCGTTCTGACAGACATCTTAATTTGTTTTGAGCTACACAGCACTCCTCAGCTTTTCAATCACTTGCTTCACGTGTATTTGAATAGAATATGTAGTAAATAGAATAAAAAATATAATACAATATAAAAACTGGAATAACATTAGATACTCGCCAACATGATGGAAAACAAAGCTCAGCAATGGAAAGGTAGAATCACTGAGAGAACCAAGAAAATATTTCTCCATAACACTGTCAAAACAATTACAAAATATTATCATGACCAAATGATTTGGACCAATCAGGTCTGAAGCTAACTTAAGTTACCGTATTAAAAGGCAAGGCTACAAAATCCAGAGCTTGATCTGTGTAAGAAGCATGTCAAAACGAGGTGCTTTAGAATCATTAAAAGTAGAATAAGCTGCAAATAAATGCAGAAAACAAGTCAAAGCCTAATAAAACCCGAAACTTTTAAATTCAAGAGCAGGACGCATTAACCAGAATTCATAACACTATTGTAAATTTTCTGAAAGTCACAATCTTTAGACCTCTGAAAAGAAACGGATTAAGGAAAACCCTTCTATGGAGTACAAAGATTTGGCATCAACAATAGCCCTTTCAAAGGCATCTATTTCTTTGCGATAAGCTAACTGAGAATCAACGATTATCTTGCTGAAAATGATGATAAGAGTGATTCAGGTGTGTTTTTGCACACTGTGTGTTACACTTAAATAGATGAAATCTTAAGTTAAAACCGTGACTGAGAAAAAAGTTATGATACCAATCTAAATCCTCTCTTTCAATTCAACTGCAGCACTAAATACAGATTGCCTGAAGACAAAGACCTAAAGAACATATTATAGAAAGTAACTAAGCTACTCCAATCAGCCTTTACTTAAGAGTGATAACAAATTTATTGCCACTGATATACTTACCTTGGAAAAGCCTCTCGAAAGAGACATTCCAAACTTGTTGATTCATCAGATTCAACATTGAGGGAGATAATGGGATGGCCCAATGAAGCAAAAAGAAGAGAAAAAAATTGTAAAACCATTCTTTGAGACAAAAGTCAGAAAGGGATAGAGCAAAACACTCAAGGTGTTATTACTGCAAAAGAGCCTGGAACTTTTCAAATTGGATGATTCTTACATGGATATGCAGACTATTCCATAAAGATGAATATCAGAATTATTAAAGAATAAAGATGTCAGTAGTCAACGACCTTAAGATAAATTCTGCAATCAGAATCAGTTATTAATTTCAGAGACAATATAAACATCTTAAAATTTTGAATGAAGGATTGGTTGTACAAAAGAAAGTCGTATCAAGGGTTTCAAACCTTTATAAAAGCTGAAAAAGGACCTCGCTGTACTGATCTTAGGAATCTGTTTCAGAGACTTCTTAGGAATCTCAGTTATGGGAGACAAAATTAATTAGATTCCATCTGCCGTGTCTCAGTAGTAAATGAGAGTACCATGTCTCTTCAAACCTTTTACCGTAATATATACAATAGTAGGAGCCTCGGTATTCCCTACTATAACTAATTTATTGCAGAACCAACTTCTGTACTCAGCTGAAATCCTATTTGGTGGTATATAATCCCAAAATTTGTTCATCTCTCTTCTGTAGTTATCTTGACTTAATTTATTTTATCAAATTTGACAGAAACGTAATTAATAGGGTATTTTTATCTATTTCTTGGATCTATCAATTTTATATCCGTACCAGGGACGAAGCTGGAGGACGAAGGGGACTATCCTCACTTATAAAAACATTTTAGGCTCTTTCGCCCCCCCCCCCTTCATGAAAAATATAGATTGCAAAATATCTTTTTTATGATAAAGAAATATACAGCCTAGCGTCTGTTGTATGATTTTTATGTATCAAGAAGCCCATGCAAACAGAAACAGAGGGCATACTGCATCTGCTCTAGTCAGTTACTTGGGTATTGTCTCTATAAAAAGAAGTAAATATAAATAGTGCTATCCCCCTTTGGTATGATCATAACAAAAAGACCATTCTGTCTAACCCCCTCTTGCATGAGGTGAGCCAGATTCGTCACTTTTTCGTATAATATTAAGAAGAAAGAGAATGTTGGCTCTAAGTAAAGCATAGAGTAAAGCATGGAACAGAAGAAGGCAGTTGGAGTTGTTATTCCGACCACGTCTTTGCCAGTCACTTTATTTTGAAGACTAGTGCACTTACCATTTACAAGACTCCAAAATCAATAGGACCAAGGTGGTTGTTACTCATATATTTTCGAAATAGAAAGTCGGAATACATCTAATCGCAGATAATGATTTTAAATATTCTTCAGAAAAAATTATTTCGTACTAACTCAGGAAGTTTATTCCTTGGAATTGGATTGGAGGAGGGAGAATTCACTGGGAGAGAGATACGAAAGCTTTGAATTGATAGTAACTTTTCCTACTACTAAATTGCATGAGTTTGATGTCTAAGACGCTTTGCCAAACAAACATAAGAAATTTTTGGACTGATAAGCTGACTCTAAGTGAAAACAGAAATAATAGACCTTAAAGGATAAAGAGCATGTGGAAAATTTAAACTTCTTCCTACATGGATACTCATACTCTTCGTTCGTGATATACAAAAGGTTGCACTGTGTAACAAATTTCTGCTTGACCAATGAAGCCTAAGCGATTGTGATATGAGCAGGTAGCCCTAACAGAAAGCGAAAATAATTGCAAATGGTGAAGAAAGGTATCTACAAGTATTTTACTGTTATATCAATGTACTTTGGTGGAACCCCGTCAACATGAAACTTGCCGACAAACGCGAAAAAATGAGATAAAACTGTCTTGGGATGATAAATTAATACATTTTAATATTTAGCTGGAAGTACCAAATAGATAAAATGTTTGATGTGTTGCTTCCTAATTTAAGCTTATCCATAGTTTCTTCATTTACCTAATAAAAATAAACTGTTATTAATGAGAAATATTTTTTACTTTTGCTATGCCTAGAATAACTTCCAGTGAATTTTAAAACCTTTCAGATATTTTTTTCAAAAGTTATCTCAAAAATCCTTTGCTCTCAAAAAGGTTTCCCATGTGTCTTTACGTTATTCTCTCTAATCTTTAATGAAAAATTATTATTGCTGTGTTACATTGAATTATTAAATAGGTTCTGAATTGGATTTAGTTTCCCAAGTAACTATCATATGAATGTGTTTTGGTAAATAATGGACCACTATTTGGAAAAGTCCACTTGGGAAATGGCATTGCACTTTTTAATGGAAAATATGAGTTGTTTAAGTTTAGCATTTATTAATATTTTATATCCTATATACCACAGCTCGCTCAGTTGAAAAAACAAACATGACGTTGCTTGACAACGTCGTCAAATCTCCTTTGGGTCATAACCAGAGTTTAAGTACAAGATATTTCTGACAAGACCCAGTGTGTTTAATAGCTCCACCTTTATTTCATACTTTTATCTGTTATATTTACCTTTAGTTCATTAGTTCATTCGTCCATTAGTTCATCCCGTTTAATCGATACTATTAAGAGCAACTATTAAGCGGAAAAGTAAATTTTCGTAGGCTCAGTATGTAACTGGTGACCATTGGGCTGAAGACAATGACTGCATTTGTAATTGTAAGCTTATTAGCTTTAGTCTGAGATGTCTGGGAGCAGCAACATTTTTAAGGACGGTTATTTTCTGCTTATAATGTCTCATACGGCACTTAAAGCACATTTGCTAGATAAAAACTTGGAAGCAACAACAATTTTTCCTGTACAAATACCCTTGTAAGGGTTTTTCTCGGCAGTTTCATTTGAAAGCCATATTAAACGTCTCCTCGAAAGGTGTTAAGTCTTGGCGGAAGAGTAGTTCTGCAAGTAGGAATTTTTATTCTCAAAAACTGAGTCTCGATCCTCCAGCTGACACAAGAGTGTCTTTGTTAGCCAGGTCGGAAAATTCTTCCACCCAAGGTCTTGGACACCCCCCTCCTTCCAAACTGTTTTCAACCCCTTTTAAGTGGCAAGTAATACTAAGAACCACTTCATCATCGATCTCTTAATGTTGGAGAAGATGAGTACGAATTATCCTGAAAATTCCAAAAAGCAAAATTTTGATTTTGGTATCAAGTAAAGTAACTTGCCATTGGTAACTTACTATTGTTTTTATTTCCTCATTGAAGAAATGCTATACGTCACAGTTAACCCCCATAATGTCTTTCACATTATCGTAAAGTCCCATTCAAGACAGTTGCCTTTGAACATCGACCTAACCTGAATGTGAAACAGAAGCCTTTAGCAAGTTTCATCTTTCTTCGTTTCAGAAAAAATTGAAAATGCGTACTACCTTTTTGTTGGTCTTATACTGATAACAGGTTTGACAACAGCTGACTTGGCCCTATTTAATTCTAATGGAAATGCATTTGCAGAGATATTTTTAATGCGAAAGAGACAATTGACTGCTGTCATAGTATGGCACCAGATTTAACAAACTTAAAACAATCATTCCTTTACCAATCGTCGCCGGCTCCAAATCAGCTTCAATGGATGTTTTATTCTTAACAAGAATATGAACTTTGTCGAGGTAAATCTTGAAGTTTTGGTAGGGGTCACATATTGTTGTTGTCTTTACCAGGGACTCACAGAAAGTCATTTCCTTATTAAACTGTTCCTTTATGTTTCATTATTGACACTTATTCCCCTAAGAGGTAAAGTGAAATTTGGCTCCGAAGTTAAGCAACTAATTTTCTCCCCTCATTAACTGTCAATTTTTAAATAAGAAGAATACGAAATTCCTTACAACCAATTTTGAAATATCTTTGGCATTGGATTGTATAACTGTTTTAGTGAAGATGATCAACACAGCTTTGATTATGTTTTCTTCTATAGAATGAATTTGGACTTTGCTATAAAAATTGTAAATTTAAAGAGATAATTAAACTAAGAGTTAGAGATGCTGTAAGCACCTCAAACATTTTTCTCTTTCGCCTGCATAGGATTTTAGGTCCGTTAAGAGCAATATCACCTTTTAAAATTTTAGTAATAACCAATTCAAAAAATGTACTTATATGGAAATTGTGTTGGTTCCCAATTTAATAAAATTTCTCATAACACAATTTTTTTGTACTCACATGGTCGTGTCTGGAAGATGCAGAATGCGCTGAGGAGGAATATAGTGACTAGTAGAAAGTAAAAGTACTTGTAGTGGGCGATAACCGAAACACGGCACTGGTGAAACACTGGTCCTGAGTGTTAATAACATCAGGATCAAAAGTGAGTGTGCATAGGTCTTTTTACGTTTTTTTGTTTACCTATTACTTTACAATGACGTTAAATACTTATCAAATCCCATTATTTGTTACTGCACACGTTTTTCCTCACTGTATTCCTCATGAAAATCTGTACCAAAGATGAAAGCATGGACCATACACGCATGGATGTATCTGTATCTGTATCTGTATAAATACGTTGAAGGGCCTTTCGGCATTAACTCAACGGGAGAGAGAGCGCAGGATAAATTAGTCCTGTTTATGAACAGCTGCTCTGAAGCAGCCTACTGTTTGCACATGCACGACACTGTCATCCAGGTGGTTCCAGTCTACAATAGTTTTTGGAAAAAAAGATTGTTTATATAAATCGGTTTTACATGTGATGTTCTTGTAGCACCTGGTGTTATTTGTAACTTGTTTTTCAACAAAGTTTGTGCTATGGTAGTCCTTGAATTTTGTTGATGTAATTCTCCGTCGGTTTGTACGTTCTGGAGTCAGGAAATCATGGGGTTGTAGTGCTGGCACCAGCCCCTCGACCACTTTGTAGAAAAGTATCAGTCTGTTTGCCTTCCTCCGATCTTGAAGAGGTGGTAATTGAAGATGGTGTAGCATCCTTGTGATACATCCAGTGTCTCTAGATGAGTAGTCTCCCTTGATGAATCGAGCAGACTGACGTTGTACTTTTTCCAGCTTGTTGATGTCTTTTAGTAGGTGAGGGTCCCATACTACAGAGCTGTATTCTAGTGTAGATCTTACAAGGCTAAGGTAGGCTGCCTTTCTGCATTGCTCCGGACAGTGTTTAAGATTTCTTCTGAGAAAGCCGAGTGTCGAATTTGCTTTTTTGGTTATCTTTGTAATGTGGCTGCTCCATTTTAGGTCTTCCTGTATGGTGACTCCAAGGTAAGGGTTTTCTGTTACCTGTTTCAGTATGTGGTCGTTAAGTTGGTAGAAACTGGATGATTTCTGGTTGATGGACATTATATAACATTTCTTTTCGTTGAATTTCATACCCCATTTAGACGCCCACTCTTCTAGGTTGTTTAAATCATCTTGCAGTATATGGTGGTCTGTTCGGTTCCTGATTGGTCTGTATAGAAGACAGTCATCCGCGAAGAGGCGTACTGTTGATCTAACAGATCCCGGAAGATCGTTGATATGACAAAGAAACAGGATCGGGCCGAGCACTGTGCCTTGCGGTACTCCGGATTCTACTGTTACTGCGTCTGATTCCTCTCCGTTTACGACTACTTTCATCTCTCTGTTGGTAAGGAAGTCTTTGAGCCACCGATTTATGTTGCCATTTATCCCATACTGGTCCAATTTGTGTAGGAGCTTCATGTGTGGAACCGTATCAAAAGCCTTACTGAAGTCTAAGATGGCCATATCGACTTGTGTTCCTACATCATATTTGGATAAGAGGTCGTGTACAGTTGTTATTAGTTGAGTTTCGCAAGAATATCCGCTACGAAAACCGTGATTTAAGGAGGTGAGGATCTTATTACCTTCTAGGTGGTCCATGATGTGTTTACAGATGATATGCTCAAGTAATTTACAGGTAACGCAGGTGAGAGATACAGGGCGGTAGTTCTCAGCTAAATGAACATCTCCTTTTTTGAATACAGGTGCTATGTTCGCATTTCGCCAGTCTGTTGGTAGTGTACCAGCATCGATAGATCGTTGGAAAATGGTCGATAGCCCGGGTGCTAGTTGTACTGCACAGGTCTTTAAGATCTGGTTTGGTATCCTGTCTGGTCCTTGTGCTTTGGATAAATTGATCTTCAGTAAAAGTTTTTCCACTCCCTCTGGTGTTACCGTTAGTTGGGGTATGGGTTTAGTAGCTTTGGTCTTTGACTCAATGTTGATCTGGTCACTGCGATCCTGTGTGAAGACAGACTTGAACTGGTTGACTAGAATTTGTGCTTTATCTTTGTTGTCATTCGTGAGTTGGCCTGATTTCTTAAGAGGTGCAATACCAACAAAGTCTTGTCTGCGTGTTTTGACAAAGTTCCAGAATGGTTTGGTGTTGTTTTCGTTTAGGCCTTTCTGTATAGTGTTATTGATATAATCAATTTCCGCCTTCTTGAATGCTCTTTTACAATCCCTCTGGTAGTTTTTAAATGCTTCCCATTGCTGTGTCTTTTTCGCATGTTTATAAAGCCTCGCTTTACGTTTTGTCATTCGTCTTAAGCTCTTGTTAAACCATGGTACGCTGTGCCGATCTTTAATAGTTTTAGTTGGAACTTGTAGACTCACAGATGTCATGATGCCGGATTTGAAGTCATTCCATAGTGAATCAACACTGGAATCGGGATTCTGCGCTGACTGGATGATATTTTCGGATAGTGTTGCCATGTCTTTAGAGATCTGGTCCCAGTTTGCTTTAGAATACAAATTTACTTTCCTTGGTTTTTGTTTTGCATACTGAGGTATGATGTCAATATCTGTAACTACCATGGCATGGTCACTAATTCCAGGGATAGAAGTAGATGACTTTACAAGTGATGGATTGTTTGTAAAAACTAAGTCTAGCACATTATCATCTCGTGTGGGTTGGTTGTGGACTTGGGTGAGACGATGTTCTATTGACAGATCTATAAGAGCCTGCTGAACTTCACTATCTGCTGCACCTCTCCTGACAGTCATGTTTTCCCAATCTATGTCTGGACAGTTAAAGTCCCCAGCTAATATGATGTATTTCTCACTAGGGGAGTCAGTTAATTTACAGATGGACTCATTTAATTTATTTATGTGATGTAACTTACGATGTGGCATGTAGAACGAACATAAGTGTAGATCTTTACCTTTCCACGTTTTGATTTTGGACCACACGATTTCACAATCAGTAACTAGTTGTGGCTGGGCGTCCATAATAAACTTGCTATTGGCAGCTGTAAATACCCCACCACCTTGTCCCTCTGCACGATCATTTCTGTGCACATTGATGTTGCTAGGGAATATTTCAGAGTTTTTAATGGTGTTTACTTTTGGATCCTGGCCTGGCTTTATACCTTTCAGCCATGATTCAGTACCACATATGAGATCGGGTTTTACATAGTCCAGTGCTGTATGGAATTCTGATCTATTTGTTCTAATGCTGCGACAATTGACTGTTAAAAGTCTGATGTTACTTCTGTTTGGGTGGATAATTTGATCGCTACTGGTTGTTGTCTTGTATGAGTTTGTACTAAGGCTAGTGTTGGATGTAGAACTTCCTTGCCTCTGGGTCTGACTGTGTTGTTTTGATCTCAGTTGAGGGCTGCTAGTATGCACAGGGCTGAAACATGATGACGTGGTTGNAGATGGACTCATTTAATTTATTTATGTGATGTAACTTACGATGTGGCATGTAGAACAAACATAAGTGTAGATCTTTACCTTTCAACGTTTTGATTTTGGACCACACGATTTCACAATCAGTAACTAGTTGTGGCTGGGCGTCCATAATAAACTTGCTATTGGCAACTGTAAATACCCCACCACCTCGTCCCTCTGCACGATCATTTCTGTGCACATTGATGTTGCTAGGGAATATTTCAGAGTTTTTAATGGTGTTTACTTTTGGATCCTGGCCTGGCTTTATACCTTTCAGCCATGATTCAGTACCACATATGAGATCGGGTTTTCCATAGTCCAGTGCTGTATGGAATTCTGATCGATTTGTTCTAATGCTGCGACAATTGACTGTTAAAAGTCTGATGTTACTTCTGTTTGGGTGGATAATTTGATCGCTACTGGTTGTTGTCTTGTATGAGTTGGTACTAAGGCTAGTGTTGGATGTAGAACTTCCTTGCCTCTGGGTCTGACTGTGTTGTTTTGATCTCAGTTGAGGGCTGCTAGTATGCACAGGGCTGAAACATGATGACGTGGTTGGCCCGATGGTTCATACTCATCCATGTATGGATGAGTATGAACGAAGTTGAAGATCTATCAAAGACCTATTTGGGTATTTGGTTTGCCCTGAGTGCACATTATTGTTCCAGCACGATCAAGTGAAGGTGTAGGGAATCGGACACTTTATTCGTTCAGAGACTCATTTGTTTGGGCAATACGCATGCATATCTGTATAAAATGATCGTTTGAAAAGGATGAAAAGTCGATTAATAAATTTCTGTGCAATTTTGGGGAAAGAAAACGAGAAAACCTATCTGCATTACTTTTTGCAATATTCTTTATTTTACACTATAATATATCTCATATAAGTCACAAAACTAAATAAAATGTTCTTTGGTGTTTTTTGTTATCACATACATACACATACTTTTGTACTTTTAATATGATATCTTGCAAGTTTTCATGGTTATTAAGACTTTTTCAATTGTTGTCTATAACCCTGGTTTGTTGTAATATGCTCATCAATAAGGAATAATATCATGTTGCCTCTGGAGACTCCCTTGTCAAAGAAGCTCCTTAATTTTCATTGGCAATGTTAATTAAGCAACACGTCGCATAATCAATGGTGGATTTTTAAGACAAGTACATTTTCAAACAGAAAAACTTCAGCCTCATTGAAGTCTCTGGTGGGGGCCATCGAGGGCTAAGAACTGGGGAAAACAAATCTGCAATTAATAATTACTCCAATTATTCAGGCGGTGCAAGAAAATTGTCTGTTGATCCAGCAGATAAAATACCCACACCACACGACAACATTGCATTGGGGAGAAAGACATTTTCTTGTCTGACAACACTCATTCAATATTTGAATAGCTCGACCCAGATCTTCTTTTCTTTTAATGTCATCCCCATTCCTCTCGATAAGTTGGATAGGTTTTGGTGGCCAGTGAGGTATTGAATTTGTCGAAAGTTTCGTGTTGCTCGAAAAAATTTGCATTGACAAGGTTAGTTGTAGAAAATTGTATATCATCCACCTAAAATCTTTATCAATCCGTTCCCAACAACCTTTAATACATTGTTACTTTTAAGTGAAGTCAAAAAATAGTCTTTGTTTATGTTGTTATTTTTAGAAAAATGGCAGAAGAAGCTGAAAATGAACTGTTGGATTATGAAGAGGCCAGTGATAACGAAGCCCCAACAGAAGCAGGAACTAATACGGTGACGGCAACCAAGAAAGATGTCAAAGGCACATACGTTGGGATTCATAGTTCGGGATTTCGAGATTTTCTACTTAAACCAGAACTGTTACGTTCGATTGTTGATTGTGGTTTTGAACATCCGTCGGAAGGTTTGACCTGTTCGTTATTGTTATAAAAGTTTCCTCGTGTTTTACTGGTAGCCGATTATTTTGGCTATGTCAATAATCAAAAAAGTTTTTAATAAGCTTCTGTTCATGTTATGTATTGGCACTGACCATTATTATCAGACAACAGATCCAGGTACTTCTAATTTGTCACAAAGCCTCGGAAGATTTCTTGAACGAGTGCACACAGTTGTGAATGTCATTGAGGTTTATTTCTGAATACTATGAATTGGTTCTCCTTTCTGTCTTTTGAAATAACTTTAATGTTTAAGGTAATTTCGGCGCAGAAAAATTTTACATTTAGGTACACACAATGCCCATTGTTGGGTGCTACATGAAAAGGTAAACTGAGTGGATCTACGTGTTTGCCACTTTACCAGTTGACAACTCACCCAGAACATGTGTAACGATTGAATAAATTTGGCGGTCAGGCCAGGAGTATAGAGTTTTGGACTTCGGTGATCTTTATTGATCTTTACACTCACATTCCCAGTTTTCTTTTGTCCCGCAGAGTTTGTGTTGCGACCTTTTTTAGTAGCACAAAGTTAGTTGGTTGTTGTTACGAGTAAACTGAATGTGCAACAGAATGTTACGGTTGACATATCAAATTTAGGGCAAAACCCTCACGATTCGGGACGTTTATCATGTCTTTGGTCGTTAACTTTTTCTGGGATGCGTTTCGGTTTACAGTATACTGCTACCATCGCCAGGCTCATACTGAAGTTGAAAGAAGTATCTCGAAATTTAGCTTACAGAAAGCTTACGGGTCACAACATGTTGAATGACCTGTACCTATGGCTTCCACTGCGTCAATAAAGCCAATACCTTCATGTTTAAGGCATTTTATGTACATATTCCAGTGACCAAAATTACTATAATAGCATATATGCTGTTATAGCCATTTTGGTCTCTTGGATTTTATTTTTTGGTATTCGTTGCCCGTAAACATTGATCACTTTTTTATCTAAATAATATAATAAACGTTACCTCGATGGTTATCAGACTTAAAGTTAGGCTTTGATAGACTATAGGGGTCTTTCTATTGCACAATAATTATTCATGGGAATTAAAGTAGCACAATTTTTGTAGTCTGCCAGTCAAAATTCATGATAAAAACTTTTGTTTTCAGTTCTGTAGTTTTACCCAAATATTTTTGTTTGGTCTTTTTGTCATTCTAGTGCAGCACGAATGCATACCACAAGCAATACTTGGGATGGACATTGTTTGTCAAGCAAAGAGTGGGATGGGAAAGACGGCAGTTTTTGTCCTTGCAACACTGCAACAAATTGAACCAGTCGATAACCAAGTTAGTGTCCTTGTCTTGTGTCACACACGTGAATTGGCTTTCCAAATCAGTCGCGAGTACGAGAGGTTTTCTAAATACATGCCAGTACTGAAAGTTGCTGTATTTTTTGGTGGAATCAGTATTAAAAAGGATGAGCAGGTTTTGAAGACAAATTGCCCACATATCGTGGTTGGGACTCCAGGGAGAATACTTGCCCTTGCACGGGATAGGGCATTAAATTTGAAGCACATCAAGCATTTCATTTTGGATGAATGTGACAAAATGCTAGAAGCATTAGGTATGTACCGAATCAAAAATTTGCAAGTACATTTCTGTATGGTCAGCTGAAAATAAGATAGTGGAAGATTATAGGTTATAAAAAGCCTATATACAATTATTACTAAGGGATACCTGTATTTAATAGTTTCTTTGTAATTTCTGTGTGCTAATATTGACTTCCTCCTCCTGGTTTCCTCTCCTGCCCCTATCCCTTTTTTTTATACCCAAATCATCAGAATAACTTTTGTGGATGCAGTTCTTAAAAATTTATAGATAGACATTTTTTTCATTTCCGAAATGGCACTTTCATTCTAGCGTTGATGCATTTTTTTAACCATTCGATAACAAGCATTTTTAGTGAAGGCAGGATGGAAAAAATGAGTGCAGTAGGACCAAACAAGAATCTTTTTGTTACCTGGTTGCATCTTTTTTCCCCATCCATCTGGGACTCTACTGTATTCTACCAGGATTTTTGTTGCACTATGCTTGTATTGGAATTGTTCTAACTATTAAGATCAGTCATACATATATGTATAACTCTTGAACTGCTGGAAGTATATATATATATATATATATATATATATATATATATATATATATATATATATATATCAGTATCTTAAACAGCCATCAAGGTGAGGCCATCTCCAATCAAGCTTGTTAATTTATCCATCTTTGTATGTGTGTATATATATATATATATTCACTGTTTTTTACCCCATTGTATTGTTCCCCTGATATGCTTTGGACCATGCACACAAGCACCCCATTCTGTTAATTTTTTCAAAGTTGCCTTGAGACACATCAAATATCAAATTTATCTTTTAAATTTAGTTAAACTATAATAGGTAGTTGTGTTTCTTGGTGTCTTGATTTCAGGTTGTGTTGATTTAATGTTGTGGAGGCAGGATAAAATAAATAGCTTTATACAGGTATGTTTGCATGTGTGTGTGAATAAACACTTGTACTAAAAATTTCTTTTTACTTAACCCTTAGATATGAGAAGAGATGTTCAAGATATTTTCAGGATGACACCACATGGAAAGCAAGTCATGATGTTCAGTGCAACACTAAGCAAGGAGATCAGACCAGTTTGCAAGAAATTTATGCAAGATGTAAATATTTCAAGATTATTAAATTGTGGTCATGTTGGAGGCTCTTACTTCAAAAATTATTTAGTTATTCCAATTATTACTTGTCCAATTTGAGTTCTGGAGCCTGGAAATACTATTGATTTTTGTCCAGTGGAGTCCTGAATAGTTTGAAAAAGATTTAGATCTTCAAAGATGCATTTGTGGTGGATTCAGATGTTAAAGAGGAAACAAGATGGATAGATGATCAATTCTGTTTAGAAGTTTTGGATATCATCACATTCATTCATTCATTCATTCATTGTACAGTGGTTTTAGTTGTAATTTCCTTGGTCACCATGGAAGTCATTTGGTTGTATTCACCATATTTTTGTTCTTGGCAGTTATCACCATAAAAAGTCTGCATATTTTCATTACCATTCACCCTCCATTCATTTTCATCCATTTTCATAGGAATATGGGGCAACACAACTTCTGTTAAGAGCAGTCTAGCAAAATTTGGTGGTATTAATAACATGTTAAAATCATCTGCTTTTCCAAGGCAATGGCAAAGGGAAAAAAAAGTTAATTTTGAGTTGGGTTTTTTTTTGTCACACCAATATCATCAGTGGATACAGTAATCCATGCACACAGTAAGGTTGATGGATAACATATTTTGCTTTTTTTCAAAACCCATAATCATTGGCAGTCATCTCCAACCAGTTTGGTATTATACCAATCAGTTTATGCATAATGGATGAAGAATACTTAAAAAGAGCTTTGGTGGATGCAGGTGGCTTTGACCAAGATGGAGTTATAGCACCATGTTTTCAAAATGCATTTTTGCAGCACCACACATTGGTACTGGTAAGTATGTAGTAGTGTTTGCACTCCTGGAAGAGCTGTTGGAGATACAATATGGGTAAAACTTATACAATCATACAATGTAATTTTAAATGCTTTAAGAAAAGAAATTTATTTTCAGATTAAAGATATCCACTGTTGACATTGTTTACATGAAATAGCTTGAATCATTGGTGTAAATGTGTCATTAAGAATACCATTATCAAGTGGTCTTTTATTCTACTGGAGGAAAAATTGATAAAGTTGATTATGTGTGTTCAACAATTAAGCTGAAGAAAGGATTTTAGGAAGATGACATTTGTGTAGGTGAGTGTGAGAGAGATAAGCAGATGGAGATTAAAAACAGGACAGGCCCTTTGTAGTGTCTAGGTAGTATTGTACTCTGAATGAATGCAGCAAGATGTTGTTGAGTTGTTTTGTTGGGTCTTCAGGGTTTTCTTTAGTTTTCTTTTTTTTTCATAGTCTTGTCTTGCAGTTTTTGTCCAGACTGAGATAAAAATGATGTATAGGTTTTAAACACACAGTACTTCTATGGAACAAAATTATAAATTGCATTACATTAAACCGAATATGATGATGATGATTACAGGACTAATTTTGGTCTAATACATGGTGCAGTAAGCTTTCTGTAGGATTATATACTGATAAATATAAAAGTGACCCAGAATAAATTCCTATAAAAATCAACCTGACCAAATAAAATAACATGTATACATATAGTTAAAAACCTCTTGGAAAAAAGTAGTAAAAGTTTCTGGTTTGTACAACATTTGCCTAAAAATTTGGAGGAATTTTGGTATCCCGTTGTGACCATTGTGGTATTATTTCAGAAAAACAGAAGGCCAGATTAAAAGCAGCACATTTTGACCTTTACAAAGTGTTAAGCTGCATTATGAAACAACATTGAATTTTAGTTTTATTTTTTTCAGTACATTTCATTATTGCTTTGTGGCCTATTTTGTCACCGCAATTACATTTTAATGCAGAGATCAGGCATCGACCCAAAGTTCAGCCTTAAATGGTATATTCTCTTGTGTTTGGCATGACTTTATTGGCTTGTTTATGTGCTTTACATGTCAACTTTCTAACTGCCATAGGCTGTTGTACATTTTTCTACCTTGTTTTTCGAAATGCCTGAAAACAATGCTAAATGTACTTTTCTATCTACAATTCAGTATGAATTAATCAACTAATTCCTGTGTCTAGAATTCTGTGATAAACACAAAGACCTAGCCAGGGATGAAAAGCAGTATTTTCATAGCAGGCAGTTCTTGCAACTACTGAAAACAACCAGCTTGCAAATAAAGTCAGTGCAGAATAGCTAGGGGGATGCAGGATACAGGTGTGCATTAATCAATGCAAGCAAGAGTATAAGTGCAGTCACTGATTTATTCAGTTATGTATGATTCAGATTTGAGTAGTTGCCTTTCCCCAGTTTACCCAGATGTTGACTAGTTGATGTTCTTGTGCACTGCAGTGTAAAGGAATTAGACAGCTTAAAATGTTTACAAGTATACACACCATCCAAAGCAAAAAAGTAAGGACATTGCAAAAGCAGACTAACCCTAAATAAGAAGTGAAACAGGTAAAATGTGTGCAGGTCCAGCATAGATATTGTTACCAGTGATAAAACAGTAATGTAGTCATGTTGTGTTTGAGAATAAGCCTATGTTTATTTGATATTGATAATATTTAGATAGTATTGGTATACTGGTATTCTTTTCTCTAATGCCATCCAGCATATTCTCTCTTTGAATGGTGGTGAAGGGTGCAAAGAAACACATAGATCAAAACCTAGGTTTGGTTCCCTGTATGAATTATGTAATCTCGTGACATTTAGAGGTTGTGTTATAATAAAAATGCTCTGCCCTACCCTTTTGTATGAGAAGGCCATCTTAACCAGCATATAATTAATTTTCATGACAACTAAACTACTTGTTAAAGCCAGCTGAATGGGTAATACTGTTGAAATGGAGAGTTTATTGTAGTACAGGAGTAGTCATGTGTGAGTTAACAAATAAGTTATGTTGAAGGAGCTGAAGGCCTTTTCTTATCTTGGTGCAAGGTATAGAAACCCCATTTGCTCTGTCTCTCAACAACACCTTGTTGACAAAGGAAAAAAGGTGCAGCTGTGATAAGAGTGACACTGCCTGAAAGAATCACACAGTATCAATTAAAATTGGTTGGTGGACCAAGGTTTGAAATTGTTATGAAGCACTCTGACATGTAGTAAAAGATATCCAATGTGGAATTAACTACTCTAACTTCTTCAGGCCAGGGGGAGAGAAAAATAACCAACATGTGGATGAAGAAACTTCTTTGAAAGATTAAAAATATTATGGAAAAGAAAATATGACTCATTAGAAGCTTTGAATGCAAATATTTGTAAATATTTGTAAAATGAAAATCAACAACTTATTTGCAAAACCATGCAAAATTATTTGTGACATCAAATATATATTTTATAAAAAGATTGTTAACAGAGTCTTATGTATTACAAAAATGAGTGAATGCAACAAATTTATTGGGTAGAGAAGCAAATCTATCTGACAAAGAATCAATGCTCTCTGACTTCTTTGGATGTTTGGACTTATTTTCGAATTCAGTGGAATTAAATATACTGCGAAGTGTGAGTGGATATACAGTAATTAATGCTATAAATGAGAGGACTGCAAAGAATAAAAACTTGGCAGAAACAAAAGAGCTAAAAGTAAAACACAAGGCTTAGTTTTCAATCAGTGTTAAGGAATGGACATGAGAGAATGGGTTTACAGCATTTTTAGGAAAGTTTGTCATAAGAAGGTGTTTAGAATACTTAAGATGATTGAAGCAAATGGGGCAGTTGATAGGTGCATTCAGAAAAACCAGGTGTCTGTAGCATGCATTGAGAATGCAGAAAAAGACATACAGCCCACTAAAGCCATCAGTTTTGTTTTCATCCTGTAAGACAAGCTGAAGTTCTGATTTGGGTAAATTAAGTTCATATTTTTTAAGGCTAGAGCCATCCCTTACCTATTCCTGATGGCATATTTTAATATCTCTTTATGTGTATCAATCTATCCATCCATCTGTATTAAGGTAAACACCAGAAATTTCTTTTTTGCATATTTTGTTTAGAGTGAGATACATTGTTAATTGAAAATGTTTAGGAGTAACATGGATTTCTTTAACAAGTCATAAAAACATCTGAAACACTGTTTAATTAATGTGTATGCTAAATTCAAAAAAGCTTATCAAAGATGAAAATTTGGAACTTTACAATCTAACCTTATGCTGACTTGCAAATGTTGACATCTATGAATCAGTTAATTAATGGTGTGTCTGTTTATCATCTGGTTTTGAAAATGTTTAATGATTTGTTGTTGTTCTTAATGATGTTGTTTCCTGTACCCTTCAGAAGTTTCAAAAAAGTGGTTTAATCTGAGTACCCAGATTAGGAATATGTTTTATTGACAAAGCCCCATTAAACAGTGAATTGAAGATTCACATATTGAATAGCAATTTTAAAGATTGCAGATGACTTCATCCTAAAACAGTTCCCTGTGTTAGCTTTTTTGTAAGTTGGACTCCTTTACACACAAGTGGATAATGCATGTCAATCCAGAGGATACCAAACCAGACATCCTCAAGAAGTGTAAATAGTTAGTGTCATACTAGTAAACAAGTTATGCCATGCTGGATGGAGAATTTTATCAGAGTAAGAAACAGCTTGCTTAAACAGGCATGTAACAGAAAAATGGCTTTGTTTAGTTGTGGAGTAGGATAGTCACCCTGAAAATTGACTGGCTGAAAAAATAGGTTTTTCTGTAAATTTTCATTTGATTTTGGATTTTACAACACTCACTTAATGTGCAACTTACGTCCTGGATGTTTTTCAAACTTTGTGATACCCATAAATTGCTCTGAAAAATGTAATGTTTTCGTCCTTCAAATTTCTGGTCACCAGAAAGATGTAAAAAAATGTTTACCTTTTGTGGACTCACACACACACACACACTCTCTCTCTCTCTCTCTCTCTCTCTCTCTCTCTCTCTCTATCTATCTATCTATCTATCTATCTATCTCTATCTCTATCTCTTTCTCTCAAGTGCCATATCCTCTGAGGACGTTGGTGATCATGTTGACATCTGTTTCTAGCTATTTGAATTACCTATGCTTTTTTGTAATTTGAATATATTTTTCAGTTTGTTATAACTTGTCAGTATAGTTTAAACCAGTCAGTTCTTGAAACCAATTTTCATTCCCATATATGGTGGTGATTCTGGTAATAACATTTTCCTCAATCCAGCCAATGGAAGTATATGTGGATGATGAAACAAAACTGACTCTTCATGGATTACGACAACACTATGTGAAATTACGAGACAATGAGAAAAACAGAAAATTGTTTGATCTTCTTGATGCTTTGGAATTCAATCAAGTAAGTTGCAAATTTCAGGTACATGTTTATTGTCAAAATACACTGTATAAACCAAAGATTAGCAGGTGGATATTCATGGGAATTGCTTCTTGATATGTGTTACTAGGTATGGAAGTGCTTATGTAACATATGTATAGTTAAAAGTATGGCTTTGTTGTTTTTTTTTCTCATTGAGGAAAATATCAATATTTGAACCAATGGAGAGCTGTGTTGCTTTTCCTAACTTAAGAAAGGGTTTTATATTCTAGTAGAATTAAACCACTTAAAGTACATCTCAGTAGCCTACACTACACCAGCCCCCGTTGTACAAAACATGCACACTTGAAAGATCATTTCTAAATATTTAACATCAGATTTTGTGGGCTGGGGCAAAAGTATATAATGAAGCAGCCACCTGTGAATGAGTAAGCATAGTAAAACAACAAATTTGTTGAGTGGTAGTTGACAAACTCTATTATTAACTGATAAAATAATGGACAGGCATTGGGTAGAGTAATGAATGAACCCTTTCTATTTTTTGTAACAAAAATAGCTTTGTAAAGCTCCCCTGAAAACATCAAGTAAAGAGTATTTTTATCTCAGACAAGACTACCAGATGATTTTTGTCACCTTTCACATAATAGATTATAAGTTTTAAATGGTGGAGTAGAAGGGAAACAAAACAAGGTGCAGCATCAAGCATCATATTGTAAGAAAGAAACTATGTTAAGGAAACATTTATCAATAAATATGATATTAAACTAGAGTTTATATCAAATTACGAGCTAGTTCAGGTACAAGGAAAATCATTTTGTGTTGACCACCAGGTTACAATTCTGTTGTTTTTATTTTTTGTTTAATATCACAAATTGGATATTAGTATTTTTTTTTTGCTGGCATTTGAGCCTATTGGAGCTTTTGCTTTCACTGGACATTTAACCTGTTTAATCAGGCCATTTTTCTTTACTTAAGTTATTTGCCTGAGAAGAAGTTCACCTTTATAAGATAAACACATCATAATATTGCTGGAATACCTGCTGGACAAGAGTATTCCATTTCATTTATTGAATGGCAAGACAAGCCATATGAAACTGAAGATTGTGTTTCATATCACCTTTTGATCTACAAAATGAACTTCCAATGTACTGTAGATGTACACAATATTGGTTCCATTCAGTTTATTATTCATGTACACATGTTTGTTCTTCATGAAAGTGTAGTTACCGTTCGAGAGACCTTTCATACTTTTACATTACATTCTTAAAGAGGGTAAAAGTAAAAAACAGATGCTATGGGACACATCTACTTTGGGATTTGCAATTTCTGCTCATTACTGATAAAGTAATTAATGTGTGAACAGGCTAGAAACAACCACAAATATTATAAATCATGGCTATAAAACATCTTCTTATCATAAGTTAGTTATGATTTGGGTGTGTAAAAATATTTGCTAGAGCCCTTGCTTTTTGTTGCAAAAAAACAGCTTTAATTTTAGGGCTTTTGCAAATGGAAATACTAACTTGACAATTTCAGTCAAGATATTTTATACTTGGTTTCTAGTGTATTTCAAACATTTGTTAGGATTATCTTTCCTGAGTAGACATAGGATTTGGGTATGCTATTTTAAAGTTCTTTCTAGAAATAATTGGTGTTGCCACATATACACAAATCAGTGACCCAAGTTCTGCATTCTTGAAACTACTTTCATTAGATCATTGTGGATTACACTCAGAAAGTACACAAAACAGTTTTTAGTGCACGAGACAAATTTTTAACATATTTTTTTCAAAAGTGTATTTTTCAGATATTTCCATAAATTTATTTTTTTGACCAGGTAATTATCTTTGTCAAATCAGTGCAAAGATGTACAGCCCTTTCCCAGTTACTAGTGGAGCAGAACTTTCCAGCAATATCAATACACAGAGTTATGCCACAAGAAGAAAGGTAAATGTAATTTTAATGGCTTTTGTGAGTAGTTTGGTACTTCTTGAAAAGTGGTACCTTTTTAGGTCTGACATTTTAGTTGAACAAATAATGTTATTATTCTATAAAATATTATTGTATGGCTTTTAATTTTTAATTTTTATTAAGATTAATTTTATACGTACACATACATACATACATACATACATACATACATACATACATACATACATACGTAAAACAGCTTTACAGACATTTTTTTTGTGATAAATTATATCAATGCTCACTTTTTCTACCTAACACTTTTAGTACATGTGTATATATTTTAGTAGTCCACCTAACTTAAGTAATTTAACCACTCCTTTCTTCATCCTCTATGCTGAGATTTCAGAACACATCATTACTGCTTGAACTCTTAATCCCAAACTTGGGATTGAGTTTCCAAGTTTGGGATTCTCTTAAGTGTAACTTATCAATGTCATAACATGCGCTACCACTCTGCTCACTCCAAAGTTGAGTCACTAGGTTGCTGCTAGAACCTTGAAGTGATAGTGTTGAAGGCAAATTACTTTTAAAAGCAGCTTGTAGTTTCAAACGTTTGTTAAGATTGGCAGATCTTGTTGGTAAATTGTTGGTTATTTTCTTTATGCATGGTACAACATTGGCTTTTAAGTTTTGTTGGAAATCCATCACATGCGCTATTCAGTACCGATTTCATAAAAACAACATGACCAAGAAGGTCAGAAATGTTATTTTATTTGTAGGAACCACGATTGAGGAAATAGTCCAAATAGTCGCTAGTTAAAACTAGCTAGTAATTAGAACCAGTTTTGAAAGTGGTAGTTGTACACACCCAAAATTTAATAAGTTTTATTTACAATTTATTTAGTTGAGTAGTCAGATGTGAACATTAGGGGTAACTGACATCGGTTAAAGCTAACTGAAACAGGAAGTACTTTAGGTTCACAGATTATTTTATCTTATCAAATTTTATCTTGTGAATGCCCAGGAATATTTAGCTACAAGATGCTCTTTGCATTTTGAAGTCTCGAAGAAAATATTGTAGTAAATTAGTAAATAGAAATAATTTTGATACGTTTGAATGTAGAAATTTCCTTTAGTCAAAGAACACAAGTTCATTTGGTTGAATAATATTATCTGTTACTTTTAGACTCTCAAGGTACCGTCAGTTTAAAGATTTCCAGAAGAGGATATTAGTTGCTACCAACCTCTTTGGAAGGGGTATGGACATTGAACGAGTTAATATTGTTATCAATTATGATATGCCAGAAGATTCAGATACTTATCTTCACAGGGTGAGGTTATATGTTTTTATTTCTCTTTATATGTGAAACGCTTTCTGGTAATTCTGCCTTTGTTTTTCAAATAATGGAAGATTAAGCTTAATTTTTTAGTTAGCTAAGGTAAATTAATTTTTATATATAAACTTTCGTCTTAAAATGGATTAGATTCTGCACTCTGAAAAATGGTGAAAATGTAAGATCGTTCCAATGTTGTGACAGTGGATGTATAAAATATCTGTTTGTTCCACTCGAGAAACCTGTGTATAAAACATCGTAAGGGAATGCCTATTTAGACATGGGAATGTAAAGAACATGCTCTCCATGTCTTACATTTAAAAGCAGCATTTTACATAAGATAGTACAAGTTGTTTTTTACAAGCATACTTTTCTATGTTTTTTATTGAGGAGCCGTGGCTTAATAGTTGGTGCAGTTGCACTATGACCATGGTTCGATCCCCCGAGTGGGCACAGAATTTGGAACTTTACAAAAGAAAAAGCCATTGGTTGGCGTCAGGAAGGCATCCGGCTAAGAAATTCCTCACTGCCAAAACAAAGTCCTACTGAAGGGCACCGTGTAAGCCTTAATTAATGAGGAAAAAATAACGTTAAAACCCCCAAAACAAGCTTGTTTATATGTTGGTCTTTTAATTTAGGTTGCACGTGCTGGTCGATTTGGAACAAAAGGTCTGGCTATCTCATTTGTATCTGAAGAAAATGATGCCAAGATTCTTAACTCAGTTCAAGATCGCTTTGAAGTTAACATCAGCGCTCTGCCAGCCGAAATAGATATGGACAGTTACAGTAAGTGTATTTTTGTGCGTTTATACTGTCATATCCTGGTTTAGGGATTATTAGTTCCAGTTTAATTTATGCCCGTTCGAGGGTCAAGTATAATTCATAGTTAATTTTTTGGCTGTATGATATGGTCAGTTCATGGGCCAGATTATTTACTGGAGATATTGATAAAAATGCCAGTGGTAGTAAAGAGCCCTTATTCCTGTTTAAAAACAAAAAAAGCAAAAGCCCTAGACCAATCAAAGTTAATGTGGGGAAATCAAACAAACGATAAAATTGTCATTGAGACCGCCAAGTATGTCCTCATTTAACTTTTGGATCCTACCCCAAAGTAACTTAGATTAATTTATTGGTGTTTAGTTAAGTACTAAACGTTTGTTTGTGATGATAGAGGAACAGGACCAGAAGAGTTGGTATTATCAGCCTGTCAGCAGGAAAATAAATGAATTAATTTCAAAGTTATGATTTTTTTTAAATACTTGTAAGATATTGTATACTTAATCAGTTTGACCCTGTGCGATAAAATAAAAAAGAAGAAAAGAGAAATACCGGTCGCCCCAGAAACATTTCAAGCTTATGGCACCAAGGTGCTATGTAACCCTGTTAGATAACAACCAACTCCGAAGATAAGTGGCTGTTATTATGTGTTAGCCTCCACAGTGAACGAGGATCTTTAGCAGAAGAGTAGTTAAAGCTTTGACCATTCGAGTGACAATGTGACATTTGAAAGTAAAATTATTTTTTTTCTAACAAGTAGTTGTAACCGGTTAGCGACTTCAGTGCCTTTAAAACGTGGACTATCTACAATCGTGTAAATGTCTTAAGGACCCTTATGGTGGATATTTCTACTCATGTTTAATCAAGACATCTTATTTTCGCCAATATTTAAGCAAATTGTTTACGTTTTGGAAAGGAACCGAAGTACAATTTTGGAACATTTGTATGATCTGATATATGCTAAAAACATAGTAATGCTATATGGTGCTGCATTAAGTGAACTATTTTAGTAAATCTTTAGTTTTGCTTCCCAAAAATTATACTTAATATTGTTTTTAATTATCTGAGTTTCTATCGTTTGTAGAATTTCTTGTCGTAACTTGACCTTTTTTGTATATCTTTTCTTTTAGTTGAAGGATATGAAGCGCAAAGGTGATATTTTGTTTACCGACGTAGACAGTATCACTAGTTTGTACATATGTCAAACGGATGTTCTTTTGTTGGAAGAGTCGAGTCATTTAACTTTTCGCATCGGAAGGACTGAAAGATTCTGTTCATTCAGATCTACCTTTCTTTTGTTTCTTTTTGTGATGTCATGTTGAATGAAACAAACCGATTATCACCAAAATATGGACTGACCTTTTTAGTAGGAGTTAGGGGTTGTTGCCTAGAAAATAGAGTTTTAATTTATGGTTTTGTCATAGATGGATGATAGCTTCTTTTCTTTTCGTTATTCTGTGATAGGGAAGACATTGGACTTTGCTTTCAGATTGCCATGAGCGTATTTCAAAGGGGTTAATAAAGTTACAAATTTAGTTTTAAAATACGCGATATACCAATAAAATGGAAGCAACCTAAATGCTTTTTAATTGGCATTGGTGCTGCACCGTTTTTTGCTTGTTTATTAAAGCGACGCAATATGCGATTTTTACACATCAACGCTGTAAGCAGAAGGTTGTTCGTTCTCTATTCCTTCTGCCGTCCAGCTTTCCTGTAAGTCGTTTGTTCTTTTTCGCGAGATTTTGAAGGCTACAGCGAGCGAACCCCTAAATGTTTGATAAGCAAGCCTTCACACTTTGAAATATCGCAAGGTGGAGCTTTTACAAACTTTTATTAGGACTTGTTTATTTTAAGTTGTTTATAGTATCACTTAGTTATAGCTTTTACCCGGAGAGATGACCCTGCAATAACCAGAGGATGACAAATTTTGAATTCCTATTATCACTTATTTCAAAATACGAACCTTTTATATAGGTAGATTTAGTCGCAGAATGTGATTGATTCCTAGTTATTACTGCAGAACTGGATCCTGTCGGGATAGTTGTATATTTTTTCCAATCTTCAGTTACTTTTTGAGGAAATTAGGCAGATATATTAAAGAGCCATGCAAAGCATAAAGCCACCTGGTGTATGGAACTGAAAGAAAAAAATTATCCCAAAATTTTGTCTTTAGATAACTCACGCAAAAGTAGCTCGAATTTTCAACTTTAAAGAAATTCATTTGTCAGAAATAAGTTGAATTTCCCATATGAAATGCCCCGGTGGTTCGAGAATAGAAAAATTTGAACATTTCTTTGGTTTTATAACTTAATACTAAAGCAACTATGAAAATACAGATTTAATTAAGATGTGGGTGCTTTTGTACATTATTTGGAATATCTATTTGTCTTTTTTATTGTGCATTATATTTCTTGGCACAGCATAAAGTTATACAAAGCATTTGAAGGTAGTTTATTTTGCCACGTATGATCGTACAGTGGTTAATTAGGTGTTGTCTCTAACCCTCCCCCTTCCGATGGCAAATTGATGCAGTTTTAATGAATCACTAGTCAAACATGTTTTGAAGGAGGCTGGAAAATTATCATTTTAACTGTGGAAATGTGAAATTGGAAAGACAACCAGGTGATTTAAACGGTATTAAATTGTTCTAAATTAGTTCCTAATGAGGCTCGAAATTGTACATTTTACTGTCAGAAAGATTCGGTATCTTTTTATGAACACCAGATCCAATGTGATTGTAATATTGCAACCATGGTTTTTATGCAAAGCCAACGAATTGTAGACTGCTTCGGGTTAAAGTGAAAATAGTTTTGTCGTCCACTTGTGCGTCTTGCGAACGCAGATGTAGTTTCCAACCGTTGCGCTATTTTACCCATGTCATCCAGGTGTTCTTTACAATCATAATCGCAACATCTTGAATGGCTTTCCTTCTTTTTCCAATTTTCCACTTAAAACTTCCTCCTGGATAAGACATAAATTTCTTTTTATCGTGGTGGCGCCTTCCAAACAGGTGTATGTTCGTCTGTTCTGTTATGATATCCATGAAATTATCTGTTATCACCTGAAAAAAATCAAATTCGTTGGAGCCGCCTGAAAAGCTTACCGGTAAATGGTGATGCAACAGGAGGATCATCTGCTCTCCACTTAGTTTCAAGGAAACATTTTGTTCATAAACAATTCAGCCGATTTTGCCCACCTCTTGTTCTTATTCTTTTGTCTGATCCTCTCGTTCGACATTTTTTCTTGTACGTATATCTAGGTTCATTGTCGACGTATATTACTTATTCAGAAGACAATTTGACAAGGTAATTCTTCATCTTCACTTGAGGCCATTAAAATCTGAATTAACAGCTGTCACAAATAAAACGGCATCTAAGCTGACACGTCTGCCTCCCGGAGAAGCCATGTTATGAATGAAAACGATTGAAAAATGCTAGCTAAATTAAATTAAAACATTCGAAAATAGACTGAATTCAAAGTTCATAGTTCCCTTCTAAGCAAACGGAAGCAGTAACAAAATACTTTCTTGGAGCTACCAAAATATTGAAAATATAACCTAAACTAGGTATATATACGTCTGCAGTTTTAAATAGTACACCTTTCCGGACGTAAACATACATCCCTGGTTGTTTAAGTACTTATTTTAGTAAACATCGTGGTGGTTAATGTTTGGAAAAATAAAAGATCGTGGTATTCAAAGGGTTAAATATACAATTTTACTGCCGAAGTTTCTTTTGCTGAAGAGTTCATGGACAACTGAAATCATAAGGAAGATGTAAATGTATGCTTCAATTGTAGCATACAATTGCAATCTACAGACGATAATTTTTTAGCCTTTTGGGTGGAAGTAAACCCTCGCTGGGATTAACGTCGCCTTTGATTTTATTTTTTTACTGTTTACTCTACCCCTGTCTTCCTCGTCTTTCAACTTTTAAGCCTGTTGCATACCTAATGGCACTTCCATCTTAACTACTCATCCGTTGACGGCACCATGTTAGGAATCTTTTTTCATTTATGCAGCACGACAAGAATGTTCTGAGGGAGTTGGAGCGAAATTAGACGATTAATTAACAGTAACAAAAGCAAAAACGGTGTTGATTTTATGTTTTGTTAAGAAAAATAGATTAAAGATGTGGTTAACAGTTGGGTGAACGGGAAAAGAAAACGGACAAGGAAACGAATTGGATACAACAGGAATTGTAACTCATTATTAGTGCAGAGCACTAATTATGAGTTACCTACTATCACTGGTGTAACGAACTTGAAGTTAACGTATCTTTAGGAAAAGTGTGTCGAACAAGTAAACGAAGTTACTGCAATGTGCTTTTTGCATATCATTTGCAGGACCATGATGAAGTTTAAAACACCTCGAAATGGTACGTTTTCAAAACTTGATTTTTTCCCTTCTCTTGCCAATATGTTAGGACTTGGTGTGACCCATATTAAATAGATGAAAGTATTAGCTCCAGCTATTAACATTTTTGATATAACAGGGCATTGTAGCGTAAGAAACTAGCCATTTAAGGATCTGTTTTCCCGTGTTGAGGGTTTTACTAATAACGAGTTGCGATGAGACAATGCTGCATGTTTTGCCACATTTTGCACAGCCGCAACAATTAGGCAGCTATTGGTTGTAGTTACTACTAGATGCTCATTACTACGAACAATTTGATGCCATTATGGAATATCGCTGACCAAATAATCCTGCCCCCAACAAGGGCATTTACACAAAAATACTCTACAAATATGACCCAACTAAGGTGGTGCATGTCTGACCACTACTGCAGACCCCATCAGAAACCTAATGCACAGCTCTTGGACATCAACTGCAAAGGTTGCAAAACTTCCACTGTACTACGATCCTTATTTTGTTGCGATCTGACCTTATAGTTGCAACACTGAAACTCTGGAAGCCACTGAAGAAACTGGACCGTATGTTTAGGTTGGCTGAATACAAGTAGGAGTCAGTGGAATATCTAGGACCAAAGATAGGCCTGATCACTTCTGCATAGTGATGCTACTAAAATTGTAGACGATTGGCTGATAATTGGTATAATGTAGGTGGAGTTACGTCCTTTATTATTGGCTGATAGTCTTCCTCCTTTGCTGAAATCACACAAGGAGGTTTACCCGGCCAAAGGTTGAACAGAGACTTCTCCCTGCTGTACATTGGTAATTATATTGTCTCTGCTCGTCCACGTCACGGAGGTGGGAACTACGACGGTAGTATCAAAGTTCAGACAAGGACCCGGTGTTGCAGGGTATATCGCTTCATCCTGACCACGGATAGGATCGAAAGCCACCGGCAGTCTTG
The DNA here is from genome assembly GCA_003991215.1 of Morbakka virulenta. Classification (NCBI taxonomy): domain Eukaryota; kingdom Metazoa; phylum Cnidaria; class Cubozoa; order Carybdeida; family Carukiidae; genus Morbakka; species Morbakka virulenta. The sequence goes on along the minus strand of RDPX01000060.1, from coordinate 2,619,203 downwards.
TTGAGGAATTCAATTCCAAAGACAAGAGTAAAGGAGGAGCTACGACCTCGAGAGTCAACGGTGGTAACAGTAGATGAACAATCAGGAAGAGAAATGGTGGTTTATTTTAATCTACCCTGGAGAAGAAAACATGGGCTTCCCACTCCATTATTTTAGCCCAGTTAACAAAGTCATCGCAGGGGACTTCAGGAAAGATGACAAACAGATCCTATTCTCTGGAGAGACAACCGTCATCGTGGTGTAGGTTTGATTGTCGGTAAAATTTTGCAAATTCAGTTCTACCCTACTGGCTTAAAGATGAACGAACTCTTCTAGTCAAACTGAAATCTGGTGCATTTAATATCAATATCATTATTCCATCGTTGCACCTACGTCGGAATCAACAGAAGAAGAAATTAACACATTTTATGCCTCACTCAATAAAATGTTATCAACATGTGAATCAACAGCGATCAAAATTGTTATTTTAATCCCAAAGTTGGGAAGGGAAGACATGGCAGAGTAGTGGGTCTTTTCGGTCACGGGGTAAGAAATTATCGTGGTCATAAATTTGTTGATTGGTACAAAGAAAAAGATCTTAATACGTTCTTAAATACCCAAGACAATACATATGAATGAGTTCCAGTAACAAAACACGAATCAAATCGATAACATAGCAACCAGTTAACGTTTCAGTTAAGAATTCGACGCCCTATCCAGGGCAGACGTTGATTCGGATCTCAATCCAGTTTAAAAATTGCTATAAAGAAAATAAAACAGCCAAGCATTAAACCCAAGTTCGATTTTGACGTGATCTGTTTCTGTCGAACATTTCTCATTGAGTTCTTTAGTATTTTTGCTTTTCTTGGATGTCTACTATTATGTATGTTTAATCAATTTTACTACTGGTACTCGTAAATGATAATGGATGTATTTGGAAGGCAAGTGTTACTTTTGGATGTGATCCTATTTTGTGCAAAACTATTTGCCCTTAGTAATTTGGGTCTATGTAGTGTCAACATTGGCCGAGATTCGTCATTTTTGAACAGCCAGGCATTTTTACACTCGGCTGGCTAGGCTTGACAGCAACACCTCTTAAAGGAGTGTATGGACTACAGCAGGGGCAAGACCATTCCTTGGTTAAACCTAGTACTAGAAGTGTGTCATGAGATTGACCGTTGGCGCTTCTTACGGATTCCTCCGCTTATCTCCGCACCCGTTGCCCCTGCCGTTATATATTCGCACAGTGAGGGAGAAGGCGTATCCTCTCAACAGCGTAAATGGCATTGCCTACCCTCGTCGAGCTTAGCCCGCCATGCGAGGTGGTTTATCAGGGTGTCGCCGTTGCCTTGTACGAGCAACTACTTGGAGCCATCGGTGAAAGTCGAGAGTCATATGGAGACCAGTGGGTCCATCCATCCTATTAATAGAATGCAGATGGTGGCCACCACTGGGCGGTATTCTGCCTGATCTCCCCATGCACCATACGAAGGACACCAAAAACCGGAGGAAGTCGAAGAGACTGAGGCGAGCGGCGGACCCAATCTGACCCGCTGGAGGAGTCTGAAGAAAGAAGAAAAAGAAAAAGTTTCAACAGTGGGGCCTCCCACTCAGTTTCCTCCGAGACCTGCGTTTTAGCGGACCTGCAGACCTGCAGACTTGCAGACCTGCACCGTAGCCCAGGAAAAACAGGCAACCCGCATTACTATCAATACTTTAATACTTTCTTCTTCTTTTTTCGGCTTCCCTCTTTAGGACTCGCCACAGCGGACTATCGCTCTCCACCTCTGTTTGTCAGTGGTGGCTTCTCCAACCACCTTCATGTCCTCGTTAACCGAGTCAGAGGAACTGCTCTTCAGTCTCACACGCTTCCTCTTTCCTGATGGTGCCATTTCCATCACACACTTTCCCACATACTCCTTACCCCTACGCATCACGTATCCGAACCACTTCAACCTAGACTCTCTCAACTTCTCCCCCGAGTTAAGGGGCCATAATGAAAATAAGGTCTTCATGATCTGTATTATGCTACCCCTGCCACAGTTTCTCTAGATTACCGTCCCGCCTGTTTGTTTCGTTCTTTTTTGTTTCTGTTTAGTCTTATTTTTTAACTATTTTGGATAACATCATGTATTAGGTTTTTACCATTTACCTTTGAACATTTGTATTTTTTTTGTTAGTGGCGAATAAATACATACATACATACGAGTCTGACCACCCCCAGTGTGCCCCGCACTGTCTCATTTCGGATTCTATCCATACTTGTTTTTCCGATGGAGAACCCCAACATCTTCATCTCACTCACTTCCATCCTCTTCTCTTGCCTTTTCGTCACGGGAACTGTTTCCATGCCACACATCATACCTGGTCTTACCACTGTCTTGTGGATTGCTCCCTTAACTTTATTTGGCATGTTCTGGTCACACAAGACACCTGTCACCTTTTGGAAACCATTCCGTCCTTCCTGTCCACCATGCACACAAAGGATGCCCAGCTTCCTTCACCTCATCATGTCCGCCTTTTCGCGACTCTTCGCTGTCATTGTTCCAACATTCAAGGTTCCTACCCTAACATCCACACTTTTCACCTATCCATGCTCCCTTTTCCGTCTGAGACGCGGCCCACCGCGCATCCTTCGCCCTCTTTGTCGACCTGCAGTAGCATTGTTTCCGTTACCACCCTGAAGGTCATCAGCAGCAATGGTGGACGTTGTTAATCCGGGCCTCGACCGATCCGGCATAGTCACACTTTATGTTGTCCGCAGAGTTGATTTGGCAAAGATTTTTACTCCGCCTGCCCTGGCTATCGCAACTCCCAGTGTCTGGGGGGATGTGTTTCCGTAACCCCGGAAAGAGGGACGCAGGGGTTACTGGCACTTGCCCAAGATGCTACCCTGGACTAGTGGAGGGAAGGAGGCGCCTCACTTCTCCATTGCATGGGGCTTGAACTGGACCATGCCCACTGCCCAACGATACTTTAATACTTTGCAGACCAAAATAATTTATGTGTACCCTTTATATTGACCAAAATAGCTGCAAACACGGGACTTTTTAAATAAGTTCTCATTCAGGTGTTTGAAATACGAGCTTTTTGGTGCCATTACTTTAAACGTTGCGGTATTTTCAGCTTTAATTAATAGAAAATTTCGTCTGTAATTAATCTCCTGTATTGTCATAACTAATGACAAGAATTGCTGACAGGTCAATTGAGCACCATCTGATGCAAATTGAGTATCATCAATTTACTGTCGACTGGAAATTTCATCTTGATCAGAAAATGGGGATAGAATTTACTTCATACATCTACAGTAACAGTGCTTAGTATCGATCCATCTTAGAAAGTAGCTGCTCCTTTATTTTATCTGAACCAGTGTAACATTTGCTGTGCCGCCTCCAGTGTGGCTAGGAGGTAGCCAACTGTTGCACAAATGAAGGCTCATTTTGTATTCTTCACCTATGTGTTTGTCATTACTGCTCAATGGATAAGCATAGGAAACTGTACAAACGAAAAACCTCCCTTGGGCCATTTATTGCCACTTGGATCCCACACAAAGCCTGGAAGTATAGAAGAGCTTGACGAAGTACCGTCTGCAGAGCAATTCTGGAGAGAATACGTCAGGCCGTCAAAGCCAGTCATTTTTCGTGCCATTGCAAAGTCGTATCCTGCATTTACCAAGTGGACAGACGATTATTTAAAGAAAACATTTGGAAAACTTGAGGTTAGGCTTCATAAGTAGGCTACATTACTAGGTACTTTATATTCTAAGATGTTAACCGACAAACGCTATTTGCCCACTCTGCAAAGTTAATGTGGTAATTTCACTATTTTTACTTCCTTCGACATTAGATGTCTTTTACATCCGATGTATCACGCACTTTCTTTGTTTCTTGGTGACCATGGTGTATCTTAATTTGACTGGGACGTGTGCTTTGGAGTCTTAATGGAATTTTGGTCTATTTTGAGAATGTTTAAGAAGTGCCTTTTTCCTCCCTCTTTTTTAGGTGCATAGACTACTGACATAGATTTGTTTTCTTTGCTGGACCTTCTTTTCATGTTTTACTTAATTTTTCTTGTTGTGTTGCATTGTAAACTTTGTCATTCCACAACCATGCCTTAGATTGATCACTGGTTGCTTAGGCTACCTACACACTTGGTGTGAGGCTTTTGTGAGACATATTTCCTAACAAACCCTGGTAAACCCAAACCTGAGTAGGAAAAATGCCACATGAATTATTTTCAAACAAGGCCATTTCTTTTCTAGTTTTGCCCATTTTCCTTTGGACCTTTATTTTGTTCAATGTCTAAGCTAAATAGTTTTAGTTCATGAAGAATTATTACCCTGGTACAGAAGATCTTTATCCTATCAGACTGGAAAACAACTTGACAGACAACAACACTTAGTTGTTGTGATTAATATTCTTTCTTACAAAAGCAGGTCAATAAACCAAGGAACCAGATGACCAAAACAGAGGTGTGGAATACGTCAGAGTGAGTATTGATCAAGTGCAGTCCAAATCAAAACAAACAAGCTTGAAGTGAGCTCAGAAATAAAATTGTCAACTCAAAATTTACTCTTAAGTGTCACAAATTTTACAAACCTATGGTGAACTCAAAAAATTGCGAAAAGTGTCAAAATGTTTCACACCTGTTGTGTGAACTGAGAAAACACACACAATCAGTGTGTAACATTTTCCACACTGATTGTCAACTTAATAATCTTTCTCTGAAAATTTTGGCAGTGGTTATGTGTTGTTGATCACATTAATTGCTTGGACGGTAAAATGTTTGATGGCATAATGACCAGGTTTTTGCCAATCTGGGTGCCATCTCCTTTTTCTTGTATGTGAAAAGCTTTCCATAGGCACCATGACCACCCATATCATTTGTGTGAATATAAACTTACCAGATGACCACTTTGCAGACTGCAAACAGCATAAAAACCTGATTTTCAAATGAATAACTTTTGTATATTGAAAATATTTAATATTTGTTATTTAATATTTATTATTTAATTTTTATATTGATTATTTAATATTTATTATTTAATATTTAAAGTATAAACAAATATTGAAATTTTCTTGTTGCCATTATCTGTTAGTCATAATGTGACACACCAATGATATTTTCCTTATGTTTTCAATATTCACTTTAAACTTTACTGTAAATATTGTCAAGTATAAATCTTTAATTTTAGGGAATGTAGTGATTTCTCATGAGTAATTTTGTGGCTTCTGCTTAAGTTATGGCACAGTGCTCATATTTTGTTTTATTTTGAATAGTAAATATTTGTTCACCTCTCTTATGTGATGTCTATCACCACTATGTTCTTTACTTTAAAGTAACAGGTCAAATGCTGTATGTACTCAGTTTTCATCTTGAATTCCTTGAAATGCTTGTTTTTAACTTAATGATGTTTTTAACTAAGTGATTTTTATCCATGGATTACATGCTTGGTGGCGAACACCATTAAAGGGATTTTTTCTCAGGTTTGCTGGATGACATTGTTTGAATCATGAGCAATGACTTGAAAATTGAAAATGACTGACACCAAGAATAACAGTATTTGTATATATTACTTTTTAATTATACATTTCTTGAAACGTTTTATCTTATATAAATATTCATGATAAATAAATAAATAAATAAATAAATAAGGAGACCCAATGATTTTGTATAAAGAACTTTTTTTAGGATTTGTGGACATCACTTGTAAAAGAAAAGCCATTTATTTGAGCTCTGCTTGTTTATGGAAGATCTATCATAATTTTAATTTTTGTCTCAAAAATTTATACTGTATATTAGTTGAAATAGTGACTACTAGTAGTAGACATATTTTATTAAATGGAATTTATTGTGAAACAAAATTTTCTGGTGCCATAAAAATGGCATAGTATTTGCTCTAAAAATTACCAATAATAGGAAAAGCTATAAAAAATTCTGACTAACATCCAACTTGACTGGAGACAAATATGCCTTGTCAAACAGTACTTATGATATTTAGGTTGTATTTGCAATATTTTTGCCTGACTACTTTTAATATTTGAAAATATGCCCTCGACCTTATTTTGAAATGACACAGTTCCCTTTTATGCCATCCTAAAGGGTGCAAACCCCATATATTTTGACTGTGCCCTTTCAAAATTCAATATCTTCTTTATTGTGCTGCACATCTGCCCATGGCTGTCACAACAGACACTTTTAAAGACAAAGATACACCTAAAAGTCATGAGCTGTATAATAAGTTGATAGCTTTATTTGCTTTGAAGATAGGCATTTCAGCCAAATTGAGATTAGTTTCTTGAATCAATCCAAAGTTATTTGACTTCGTATGGAGTTTTAAATGCCACTTAATAACAACCATTCAATAAAATGACTAACATTACTGCATATTTATCCCTGGTATTTGGTAGGAATAATTATACCTCTGATGATTATCAAATTCTTATTATTTAGACCTTGATCCTGAAGAAACAAGTTATTTAGTAATAACACATTCTTCCCAAAGTTAAGTTTTTGAGTCCATTGTTCATGAAACTACTACTACAATCCATTTTTGGCAATGGACACATCAGATGTGTGTTTGATGTATAGCTTTCAGCAAAATTTGCCACTTCACACAATCACCATTTATTTCTTCCATCAGGTTGACAATCTTCAGATCACCTTCAATCAATGCCTTCGAAGACTTCCTTGGTCTGCCTTGGCACCGTGATCCAAACACCACCACATTGGAACACCTGTTGATCCATGAGTCAGATTGTTTCACATGCCTGAGCCATCTTAGCCTATTGCAGCTGAGGAAATCTAAGGGCTTCAGGTGAAGCAACTCCAAGTCTGCAGACATACTGACTCTGGTCCCACTTTTCACATGACACATCCACAAAAGCATGGTACTTTCACTACACATAAGATGTTTGACATCTTCAAGCATTCTGAGCCATAGACCATTGTACTTTGAACACAAGTGCTGTAGAGACACAGGTGCTGTAGGGGAGGGGGAAATTCAATGTTTGTCCCATGAGTACATTTAAGAAATGTATAATCAAAATGTCATCTTGTAAAAAATGCCCATTTATGTCACCACAAATTCATCATTGAAGTGTTATATCATAGGAAAGGTTCTTCATGCAGACCTTCATTTTGGAATTTCCATAGATTTCTTTTCATATTTGCAACTTGAAATAAAGGCTTTCTGCTGGGATTGTTTGCAGTGATTAAAAACAAGATAGACTTTTACATTCGGGGCTTTTTCACTGAGTCTTATTTTCACAGTCTTTTCTTTTGGCCATTTCAAGTCTCCACTGGATTCGTGCCAGGATGATGTGGAGGTGTAGGCTGGGTCATTGTCAGATAATTGTTGTGAGGGATTTTTGATGGATAATAATTTGCCCCAGTTGTCATTTTTAGAAACAAGATGTATAAAATGCCTCTCTCCATCAATAAAAACTGGTTGAAATGGCTTAATGGAATTGCAGTTTTTTTAATGATTGTTTTCTTTGTCTTATAGCTTTTGTTTCTATACAAACAAGAGCTTGTATATAAAAATGACTGCTGCATTGTTTGTGACATCTATAGCTGGTGATGATACAGTAAAGATGTCAAAATATACTTTATAAGATAAAATGATGGCAGCTTGTTGTAGTGTATGATCCAGTCACCTTTGTAAGAGTGCCATTTCCTGCACTTAGCGGTGATTTCTGACATAATATTTTCAGTCTTATTCACATATCTTGAACAAGTCTTGGAAACGTAATGCAGATTTTCAATGAGTTGCCATAGTTGTTGAAGGATGCTATCTTTTGTAATCTCTTCTCCTGTTCTTGCTAAAGCTATGGTATGAGTAACAGGAACTGTGTGTAGCATGTAGAGAAGGTTATTCATTTCTTCTGCTTCATTTTGCTGCTTGACATCTGGGTATTTTTTATATTGCCTTAGCATGTCTTGACATGTAATAATTGGCTAATAATTGGCTGGTGATTTCTGATACTTCACTGTGAAGCAGATATCTGTGTAATAAGTCTGTTGTTAGCAAGAAAAATAGTTTTGAGGTGTTTGGTTTAGCTTATGCTTCAGTTGTTTGTATGAATACTTTCCCATACAAAGACTTGTTCACATAAGCATCACAAGTAATTGCCATGGCACCTTTGAAAGCAGATTCAGTGCATGTACTATTGTGTTGAAGAGCTGCTAAATACTATGAATTTTGTAAACCTCTTGTCAGATTTTGTTTGTTAGACCAAGCCCAATTTGGTTGTGTATTGAAACTCTTTCAGCTGTACATTGTTTGAAGAATGTTTGAAGTTATAGTGCTTAGTTTCTTTTTCAACTCTTACTGTGAATGCATTGGATAATTTACTTTTCTCTTGAGTGAATGTATGGAATTGATAATGCTTTAATTTTAAATTTTTGGTTACTTAATAAAATCCCTTCATTTTTGCTTTTAATGTTTTCTGCCCAGTGAGTTTATATTTTTTCTCATTGGATTCAGCTCTCAACTAGGGTACAGTCAATAGAACTGAAGGGTACCAGTAACTTGGCCACTTTGTCATTATCATATTCGGTTTAACGTCAGTTTTACATGCTAGCATGTGTTGGACGATTTCTTGAAATTGACTTCCAAGTTATCCTATCCTTCACCAGGTCTCTGCTGACACCTTTTTGTTTCAGATCCATCCTCATCACTTCCTCCCACGTTTTCTTTGGTCTTCCTCTGCCAGTGGTTCCTGTCACCTTGATTGTTCTGCATCTACTTGCCCAAGCATTCTTGTCCATTCTCTCCACATGACCAAACCAACGGAGCCTCCTATTTTGCATACAGCCAGCTGCCAATACTGTCCAAATTCAATCTCCTTCTGAGTTTATTAGAACTGAGCCTGTCCTTTAGACTTACATTGCACATCCATCTTATCATTCTCATGTCATTCCACCCATGCGGCTGACATCTTCAGCTTTCACTGGCCAAGTTTCACTGCCATACATCATTGTGCTACGTACACATGCCTGGTAGACTCTACCTTTGGTAGGTAATGGCAGAGCTCTGCTGGTTAACAATGGCATCAGCTCCCTGAACTTACTCCATCCACTGTTAACCCTTGCTGTAACACTTGCACCAGCTCCCCCCT
>RDPX01000060.1:2578904-2608383 GCA_003991215.1 Morbakka virulenta | reverse complement strand
GTAGATTGCTTGCCTAGCTGCTCTCTTGGCCTCCAGATACCTTTCTTTGTTAACTAACCCCTTTTTCCATTGACTCAACAGCCTTATCTTCTCTTTCACATAATTTTCAACAGAAGCATTCCACCACCATGTCACTCTATGACGTGGAGGCCCTTTTGTCCAGCCACAGACTTGGTCTGTGGCTTTCAAAAATGTATCCTTGATCTTCTCCCATTGTTCGCCTACACTTCGTAGGTCTTTTCCTGGACTAGCACCCACAATTCCATTCACTTGATCTTCAAAAGCCTGCTTTACTTGTCCATCATTTAGTCTCCACACCTTTCTCCTTGGGATATACTTTCTTTTCACTTTATATACTTTCTTAATCCTGAAGTCACAAATTACTGGCTTATGCTGGGTCACAAATTCTTCACCAGGTATCACTTTTACATCTTGCAAATACTTCCTGTCTTTTGTCTTTACCAAAATGTAGTCCACTTGAGTCATAGCTGTCCCAGACTCATAGGTTACCAGATGGCTATTTCTTTTCTTAAAAATAGTATTTGCCACCAACATGTCCATGGCAAAAATACCTAATTTTTAATAATAATAAAAAATAATTAAATAAAATTATTTAATAAAAAAATGTATATTTTTTGTAAAAAAAAGTTTATTATAAATTAAATAAATTAAAACAAAATTATAAATCAATAAATATTTATACAATTCATAAATAAATTTAATAATTAATATATAAATTATATAATAATTTAATAATTGTTTTAATGGTTACAAGTATTCTTAATCCTTAATTTTTATAGGTGCAAACACTCTAGAAACAATAGCCTTAAACTCAAGCTCTTAATGAAATTCATTTCAAGTAACTATTGTTTTTCTTCTACCTTCTATTTTTAATTGAAAACTTCGCACGCCATATGGTTTCTTCAGCATCTTTACATAATTGTTTAGCTTTTCATATTCTTTTAAGTTCACATTTTTTCAAATATAATGGCTGTTAAAATCTTGTTTATCAACTTATAAGATTCTATTGGATAAATTAAATCTCTTGATCTGGATTAGTGTTTATGTGAAGACAGCATAAATCCTTTCTCAAAATAATTCAAAAGTAAATATTTTATAAATCAAAATTATTATAAATTTTTTTTGTAAAAAAATTAAATAAAAAAATAGTTATTTTTTTTAATAATAAAAAAAGATACCTACTCCACCTGTGCCTTTTCCATTACAAATCCAAAACAGCTTATATGTTGCCTTTTTCCCTTCTATCATTCTTACAGATTTCCCTCTCCATCATGTTTCTTGGATGCAGCAAAAATCAATGTGTCTTCGCTCAAGAAACTCTGCTTCTTCACCAGATCTACCTCTCAAACTTCCCACATTCAGACTACAGAGTCTGAATCTTGTCATCACTTCTTTCGGTTGATGTCATGTGATTGCCATTCCTCTCTAAGATAATTTAACTCTTTTACAGAAGGTTTGGCATCTTCATGCACAAGTTTCCATCATTCATTGCTTGTTGCATTGCTACTTTTGGTGGATCAGGAAATGATGCATCAAAATGAAGCTCATACATCTTAATGAGCTACCTAAATGCTTCGAAAGTATCATCTGGATGGATACCAGGCTCGAAATACAGCTTAGACAAAGTAGTAGTAGCCATTCTCTTGTTTGTTTGCCATGTGTGATTGTTGCCCACAAAAAGCACACCCTATGTTACCTGTATGATTTGGAGCACACCGGATTTGATGTAAGCATTTCTGCAATGTCACCAAGATTGGATAGTTTCAAATAAAGCTTGATCTGTTGCTTATCTTTCTGTAGTGGTGTATGCAGGTGAACTACAAGAAAAAAACCCCAACTGTATGTATTACCTGTGATTCAAGGCACACCTGATTTGATGTGCCCTTTGGTGTAATCTCATTAAGATTACATTGTTTTAAATAAGTTTGACATATTTCTTGTTTCTACTTGCTAGAACTTTTATTGCATATAAACTTGAGGATTAATAAAAAAAGAAGCAATACCTGTCTAATTCAGCACACACCTGATTTGATGCTGGTGGCTTTGGTGAAATCTCTAAGAATTGCATTGAACAAGTGCTTGAGGTAGCTGAACTCCACACAAGCAAATTCTATTTATGCATAATTACTTTGTGATTTTGCTGTTTAGTAAACAGTTGAGCAAAATTTCAGATAATTTTCTATTTTTTATTATCAACAGTGAAAGAGGAATACGCAGAAAGGAATTAAGCGCCAGCACGATTTTTTGATAGAGAGAATTATGGATATAAATAGTTTAAAGTTGGGTTAACCACAAGTCTGGCTTACGTTTGTTGCCATTGTATTGAACAAGATCGGCATACTTTTTCTTTTGCTGGGACTGTTTCCTAACAAGTACCCGGAAAGGCCTTTCGAGGCAAATAAAAGTGACAATAACTATGATTTCAAAAATGAATGGGTTAATGATACGTATAAAATTAGCTTTAGACATCTTATGCAGTCCGTCAGCCACCAAAGATGGTGTTAAAAACTATAAGTCAAACGAAGTTATCAAAGAGAGGGTTAGCCAATTCCTTGTCATCCATTGTAATATGTACTTTGTGTTGTTCCTTTCTTTCTACAGTTTTTTCAACAAATCACTCCACAGGGGAAATTAACAAGAATTCCTGGATAGCTGATGTGAAAGTCCTTCACTAGATCTGCACTTAATTTAAGGTAGTTCCTGTGTCACAAAGTCGTGCCTCCTCCATTATGCTAACCAGAAGACCATCAAACCACTCTACTGTAGGTTCCTTTGTCCTTCGCCCGTCACTCTTCGCACCTAACACAATAACGAACAGTTAAAGTCTGTGGAATTTCTAAATCAAGTTTATTGCCTAGGTAATTTTTAATGCCATGATACGAAGGTTAATCCAATATTCTGGAAGCGATTTTATAACAATATCACTTCAAGAAACTGAAAAGACCTTATTGGAGGAAACAGTAGAATATGTCGGCTACCAATGTTAAATGGTGAATTTTGGCGTTTCTTCCCTGGTCATTAATTTGATACAGAATTTTGCTAATAACATTGCTTTGTAAAGGGTGTAGTATACTACTACAAAAGCACAAATCTTTACCCAACACATTTATTTATTCTTAATAAAGAACATGAATAATAGCACATAAACTTTAAGAAGATAAAATATCAAAATGCAAAATCATGGCCCTGCTTTTCACACTTGGATATAGCAACCAAAATTAAAAGTACGCGCATGCTTTCTTGTCAACACGTACTTAAACTGAGGTGTTGTTGAGACACTAAAAGATGGCTTATGAAGATGACGTCTGAAAAATTCAAGAAAAAAAACCCCATAAGAATTACCCAGCCGTCTTTTCGTAACCAATTTTGGAAAATCAGTAGACATTTTTTTTCCAAACAAAATCAGTTCTTTATATCACAAGAGTCAAACCCAAACGCATAAATTAAGAACCGCAAAAAAAAAAAATCGAGGAAAAAAGTTGGGACAAACTGTTCGATGACGGTAAAGTGACTTCTGGAAAATCAGGAGATTTTATACACTGTTGCAACTTTATTGCTACAGTGAAAAAAGAGCGCTTTATGGAGAAACAATCAAAATGAAATGGAAAACACCTTCCCACTAGTTATTTTTTAAACCGAAAACAATCATTGACAATGTACGACATACATTATTTTTTATCGTTCTGTTGTATGTTCGGTTGTATTTTTTTTTGTTTCTTTCCAATTATAGTGACGCACCGACCCTGACAGTGGTAGAGAAAAGCTTTAGAGTGAAATGAATAAGATTTAATTAGACATCTGTTATTTGACAATTGTTTATTTTATTTCTTTTAAACCTTAGGTTCGGCTTGAAGGGAAAAAGGAAAAGTCCAGTTATATTCCTGTTGGAAACAAAGGAGTTGGACGGGATACTTTGGAAAATTTCATTGATTCTTACCACTACAGTAATTCTAACAAGTATATCGTTTCTGAATTACCAGCCCCAATGTATGAGGATGTTTTGGTTCCTCCTTGCCTTGGATGTGGTACATTTGCAGACCGTCTAGTTGAAATTGACATTTGGATGAGTGGTGGTGGTACACGCAGTATACTTCATAAGGACGCATATAATACCCTTAACTGTATCCTTAATGGTACTAAAGAATGGAAATTAATAGAGTACAAATATGAAAAGGACATTTATAAAGCATGGGAAGGAGAGGGCGAAGTGGGAGGCTTTTCTCGAATTAATCCCGACAAGGTTGACTTAATTAAATATCCAAAAATTGCCAAAATTCCATGGTACCATGCGACAGTAAATGCTGGCGATTGTCTGTTTCTTCCAAAAAGCATGTATCATCAAGTGAAATCTTTCGGAACACATAATCTTGCTGTAGCAATCTTGTTTGCACGATTTGACAATGTGAAAGAACTGGATTTTAAACATTGTAGCGAAACTAAATATCAACCCTTGTCAAAGTTTGACATAGACTGGCAATATCCAGGTCATGGAATTATGAGCATGGGCAATATAGATTTGGATAATCTTAAGAACATTATCCTCTCCAAATGTGGAAAGAGTATGAACAGTAGTGCTGTTTTAAAATTTTTAAAAACTATTTTATCTTACTCGTATAGTATTAAATCAAACGCAATTGTAAATGAGATGGTCGAACAATGGTTTCAAATTTTTGGCAAGGATAGAAGGGATACATTAAGTACGAAAGATCTTGACATGATGTCAAAAGATCAGCTTCGGAAGTTAGCCAAGTTAATCTTTCCAGAAGAGCCAGCTAATACTTATGAGCATGAATATTTTTATATAAAGTTACATAATATTCACGACCTGATTCACAGACTACTAGTACAAGGTGATCTGGATAGGGAAACTTTTATTGATGGCTATGTTAACTCTTTACATGGCTCCGAAGAGTTTGCATTGAAACTTTTCAATAGTCTTGGAGGTGATTCTGTAAAGAGTATTCCAAAGGCGAAAGTTTTTTCAAACATATTTGGTGCATTAAAACCATATGCTATAAGACAAGAAGAACCTATTTCCGCACATAATGGAAATGAAATGCAGAACGATGCATATTCTAATGAACTTGATGACGTAGATGAACAGACTGATTCTGTAGAGAGTATTTATAAACCAATGGAGAACAGAGAGGAGCTATAGCTCCCGGTGTGGAATTTAAGTTTGTTATCTCTTGTAGAAAGAACAACACATTTAATTAATGACCTTGTATATTGGTCATGTTTTGGGGTTTTTTTTCTTGTTTTCTATATGTACTGGATACATTTGATAGAATCAAATCCTCGGAATCGGAGACGAGGAACACCTGTCAAACTGGTCGCCCCATATTTGGTTGTATTGTGTGTATTGTACATCGTCAAAACTTCCATTGTTTGTTACATCCTTCGCTCCAAAAGTTGCTTAATTTGATTGCGCTTTTGCGGTAAAGAACCATCCGGAATAATTAATCAATGAATGTATGTGAAGTTTAGGCAGTCTGGTCCATTTAAGGGTGACTAAGACTTTTATGTTGTCTCATATTTTCTGAGTCAGTAAACAAATTGTATTTTACAATGATACTATGCCTTTTGATTAGCGATGGAAATTTCTTACTTTTGCTTAAAAAGAAAATTCTTCGTATCCCAAACTTCGTTGTGGGAATTGCGTGTATGGAGTTAATAATAAAAAAATAAGTCGTTGAAAACTATTGAAACCAAATTGGTATTAAAAATATATGTTAATATATAATGTATATGTATATATGTGTGTATATCAATATATATATGTTAATGTATAATATATATGTATATATGTGTGTATATCAATATATGTATATGTTAATGTATAATATATATGTATATATGTGTGTATATCAATATATATATATGTTAATGTATAATATATATGTATATATGTGTGTATATCAATATATATATATATGTTAATGTATAATATATATGTATATATGTGTGTATATCAATATATATACATATATATTTATATATCTTATTTTTTTGGTTTTAACGTCATTTATCCTCGTTAACTGGGGCTCAGATGGTGCCCTGCCCTTCACAGGGACTTCCATTATGGCAGTGAGGAATTTTTTTGGCCAGGAAGGTCTGGCGTTAGGAAGGGCAACCAATTCCAAGTTGTTTTCGTCTTCTCGGGGAATCGAAGAAGTGATACTTATGGTTGGCCAATTCCAGCTAAACGAAATTTATTGACTTGCTCCAATTTTTTGTTCAGCTTATTGCAATCTTTTAATTCTTTGATTTCACAATCATTTGATAAAGTACACAGGCGGATGTGAAGTTAATAGAATGTCTGCAGTGCTTTTAAGCCTGTTTTTAAAGTTTTTTAAAACAATATTCTTCATAGTTTTTTCCCCATAAGATAAAAAAATTCTGAGATTTTATTTAGAGGTTTTGTAGGCATCTGGAGGTCTGCTTTTACTGATAATCATTTTGACTTTGGAACCTGTTTGATTATGTAAAAGGGCTCTTTGTTGGTTTGATACCACTAGTTGTTAAAACCGTTTAATACAAGTTGTGTAAGGCACTTGTTCTCTTTTGAAGCAAGGCTTGAATTGATATTGGTATCTGGGTTAAATTCAGGAATTCGCCTCATTACTAAAGAGCTGGCCATCTTTGTACTATTATTGTACTCCACGTTTTGTTCGTTGCCGTATGGTATTTATATATTCACCTGATTAGTAGGATGAACAGAAAAATATCCGGCATCGAAAAGATAAAATAGCACCCCTTTTTATCAAGTATTTTGTAAAACATCTGAAGTCCCGACCTGTAGACTATGTTGGGAACGTCAGAAAATTAAACGTATTTGTTGAAGGGTTTTTCATATTTTTTTAATTGTAAATGAACCGTTTCAACTTTCAACCCTAGCTTTTTGTATACTAACATCGCAATTTGAGGGTTGAGCTTCAACTTCCACACTTTTCTCGCTATTGACATCACATATAAATTTCTCATCTCAGTCACAGTTCCTTTTGGACCATTGTAGAGAGTACGACCAAGTCCCTCCCTTCTCACTGGCCTTTAACTAAACTTGCCCACATATTCAGCAGTGATATACGATTTATACCTGCGATTTCTTGTCATTAATCAATTTCATTGCAGTTGCAGGGGTTGAGGCGGCGGGTTCTTCGAATGAAACAATATTTCCAACTTAGGAGGTTGTACTATGGCCTGGGAGATGCAGTTGGATTATGGTAACGTAGCAGATGGAGTGTGCTTACTGGGCCACTCTTTGGTCACTGAAAGTGGGCATATGATAGCCTCTGCAATTGCTAACCACAACCACAGTGGGTTATCAACAGTCATATGCACCTTGACCTAATTTCAAACAGGAAAAACACATATTCGTAAAAGAATGTTTTTATGTTCAGTTATTCTCGTTATTCAATCAGACGCCATGCCTTTACCATTCCTTGAACAAGACGTATAATTTCTGTCAGCATCCTTTTTCTTGTTGACCTGTGCCTGCACTAACTGCTCTACTGCTCAAACGTTCTGGCATAATTTACATATTACTCGTCAATGTTTCCAGTGTTTTCAGCATCAATCTTGGCACGACCACACTTTAATAGGACTCCATGATGTCAGCCTTTATTGGGCGAAACTGATCCTCATTAAACTGAGTTTCACTATTAAACAATCGCAGAGGTCATATACTCCCACTTAACTCTTTGATGTAAAGTTGTATGATTCCCACTGGCCAAGCACGCATTTTTAATAATTTGGCAATGGCTTCATCCAACTCGAATTCTGACAGTAAAAACATTTTACATTGCCTCTTGCTGGCCTTTCCTAGCTAATGCAAAGATATTTGAATTTGCCAGTCCTATATATCTCTCCGTCGTTACTGATAGGGCTAAACTCGGCTGTTCTTCTATCTTACTATTGAATGACCTCAGTTCAAGATTTGATGCTTTCTGCCACTGCCCCTTCTCTGAGGCCGCAGAAACTCAACTGACACTTCTCTAAACTTTAAACCGAAGAATTATTCTGAAATGAGGGCGCCCACACCTAGACATAGCAATCCTCTTGTACAGCAATGCCTCCAAAACTAAAATGTTGACCCCATCCAATTTTGCCATGCCACAAACTTTTCGTATTTACAACGTCGTCATTTAATACATTTTTTAAAACAAAATCGAACTAAAGGTGCACATGGATGTAGTGTGGAAGCTGAGCAATATGATTAAATGACCCGTAAAAGATCGAAATTTTTCCGGGTGAATTTTTGAAAATAAAATCGTTTTTTAACGATCAAAAAGCCTATAGAATCTGAATGCAAAGTTTTTGCCAAATCGGTCCTGGTTTCTAGGGGAGTTGCGATCACCAACAAGGATGTAGCACTGGATTATTGTAAGGATCTTAAACTGCCTGACGTTACCAGTCCTCGAGATCCAAACTAAATGTGTACAAGTAAGCGTAGAGAGAGGTATTAAAGTGTACAGGTGTGTACGGGGGAGGGAAAGAAGATTCAGGAGCCTAACTGCATACATACTTTATAGATGAACCCTAATATTAAATCTCTAGCATTAAAAATATTTTTGCATGCTATTAACTGTTATAACTCTGCGCTTCTTTACTACACACAAATTTCCTGTAGCATAAAAAAGCGCTTGCACAAGAATATTAGGAAAGCACTAAAAAATTTGTGTCGTAAATTTACCCCTGAATCTCATCAAAATCGTCAATTCAATTTACCTGTTTATTCAGCATCTTGAAGCTCATAATGATTTATTCCAATAGATATTTATCCCCTCTTGGTTTTTTGGGTAAGATCGCCATCCACCTTCAGATACTTACATATTTAGTTGTAACTTTTCCTGTCAATATAATTGACCAGAACACACGGCGATCTTGAAGAAAGAATTATTATCAGACTTAACAAATTTATTTTGCCGATTTTTATGGGATTCTTTGAAAAGACAGTTTACCATAGCATATTTGTTTTGAAAGGTTCGCCATGTTCTTGAGTGCCTAAAATGTGTTGTGGTCATATTTTCCAAAAGTCAAAAAAGAGTAAGGTATTTCGCAACAGCTCGCCTTTCCAAAACCAGAACATGTTTTATCAGCTGTGGTTGAAGAAAGGGAAAGAACTCTTCGTTCAGGGTAAAACCTGCTCTGCAAAGTATTCTTATTTAGTTCTTTATTTTTTTATTTATTTATCATCATATATCAATTCATTAAAATATAACATGTATATGCTATATAAATTAAAACGTCTGTTTTACAATGGGTCTTGTTTTGCTCTTTGCAACAACATTTTACTATTTCCATTGCTTTGGTGAGCTTGTAACTTGACGAATTGAAGAATTGTTTACCGTAATTTGCTCGTCATCATCGAAGAGGAAACCTGTTTGACAGGATCTGAACAGATAACTGCAATGGCTGATCGAGAGCTCTGGGCATCGGAATTTATTCGTGTTTAACCAGCGCCTTCTGGCATTGGATGAAGCAAGAAGAAAAAGATTTACTCGTCTCATGATTTAAATTTGAAATGCAGTGTGAACGTTTGAAAGAGACCTCTTAAAATGATGTCATTGTAACTTTAAAATATAAACCGTTTAGGCTTGTTGAAAATAGAACTTGAAACTCACCAACCATGGAGATGATAAAGAAAACAATGTTTGATGATTAATACGTGTCTGAAATATAACAGTATGTTTCTCTGATGGTACTTGATGGTCTAGATTCTTTCTAAATGGTTTTTTTAAATGAAAAGTGTTTAGTAATCGGAAATGTATGCCCAAATAAGCAGGATAACTCGGATAATATCATCTGATTTACTTGACATAGTTCGGTATATAATATGGGTGAACATTTTAGTTTTATATTACTGTTGTAGTTACAAGTGGCACAATGTGATTCAAATGCTATAATTTTTGTTTAAAAGTTAACTAGTAAATGTACAAAATCGCTTTCTAACCTAGCTGATATATACTGCAGGCTTTAGTTTTTTTGCGAAGTAACTTCCCCTATTAGTGCTTCTGAAAGAATTTTGTAAACAAAAACAAAAATTACTTCAGACATTGTCCATAGTTTTCCAACAAAATTTACCACCTTAATTTTGCACTCTTTTTATCATTTGGGTGGGGGGAGGGAGAAGGTTGAAAAATCGAAATACTATAGGATAAAAGGTCTTATTCGCTATTAGAATTGAAACACGAATTTCTATAATTGCTTTGTGTCTCAAGAATTTAATTCTTTAAAGGAACTTCGACAACTAGAATGTTTTATTGGTTTTTGAAAAAGATTTAAGTACCCTGCAGTTATTGATTTAAGTTCTTCTTTCACTAGAATATACATGGTCTATACATACTCTTTAAATATCCTGCAGAATTAGGTGGATAAGCACTTACAGTTTTATTTTTATCAAATATAATGTGTTACATTCCTTCATTCTTTTGCTAAAAATTAGCGCCATTGTGGATTGTTTTTTCTTGAAGTATAGGGTAATCAAGAGTTTGTTAAATCTGTAGCAATTCCCCTATATTTCAACACAACATAAAAAAGGCAAATAAAAAAGGGGATACAAAGGACGCCTTAATTTAACACAGAAAAATGACAATTGAAGAATCAGTTGCCATTTGAAAGGAAAATATTGATATTTTGAGTCAAAATAAGTTAAGAATATTGGTATAACAATGTATAACTTGTTAAACTATAGCAAAGGAAGACGACAACCTTCTCCCTGTGACCACAACTTACTTTTCTAAATGGTATTAGAGGTGATTCTTATATTTATCTAGGTTTAAACTTTTAATTTTCAATTATTATTATGTTGATTCTCGATTCAATTTTGAATAAATGAATATTGAATAGTCATTAGCCGAAAGAGCTACCTGCAAAAAACTGTGATAAGATTCCCTACTGTTCTTCCAGTTGCAAATTGATGAAACAGAGAAAGGTGTCACTTACAATAATATAACGTTTCTGCACATAACAGAGTTTGGAATAGTTAACATGAAGATTTTTCTCTTTCTAAATTGGCTCTTTCTGTTTGACTTAGTTGATAAATTATCTTTTGCTGAAGTCATTAAAGATGGTGACTTAATCATAAAGATAGGAAGATTTAGTTTTCTCAAAGACCGGGTTTTGAAAACATTAACTCCAATCTCTAATAAAATAGTACAGACAGAAATACATTGCATGGAAACTTGTACCATAGATGATCAATGCCAGTCAGCAAACTATTTCACTAATACTACCCGATGTGAAACACTCAAAGCCAACATGCACGAAATAGAACACAATTTGGAATTCTCCGCGGGCGTAAAACATTTTTACCGTGAGGTAAGTATTTCTTTGAATTCTTCCATTTACTTTTTGGTTGTGACTTAATATACTTTTGTATTATGCGTAGCAGATAAAGTAAGATTAATCCATATCACTATTTCTATATATGAGCACTTTTTGGGGGATTTAACTTCAAACACAAAGACACCACACAAAAAAAATTGACTGTAAGACGAGATCCTTTATTCAAAGTAGACGAGCTGATTTAACTATAAACTTATTTGAATTTTTCTTTCTCGAAATTCGCAGCAATGTATTACGAAAAAACTCGACTTACTAAAAAGTTGGGGCTTCCTTTATTTATTGTTTAGCAGATATTTTACCTATTCGACTGTTCTAGTCTGGTACCAATGGTATCTTCGATTTTGCCTCTAATTTCATCTCCATCTAGATCATTTTGTTTCTAATTTCATCTCCTCACCTAGATCTTCCTGATTCAGAACGTGCAGTATATTTATGAAAACAGGGTGGGGGAAAACACAAATTATACACTGGTCTACAAAAAAATATTTTTCTCTCTGATGACATCCACTCAAGATGATTTTAGACCATTTTTATGAGCTGATTCTAAAAATGACATCCATTTTTGCCTATCACGTCCCAATTTTTTTATTTTGAGAAAATGATTTTTTGTCAAAATCATCCTTTTTAAGGCTTGTTGAACAGGATATAATACACAAAGCTGACATTTGTTACTTCAAATGTTTTATATAGATATTCTAAACTTCATAGGAGTTTTTTTGGGGTGGTGAAATTCATTAAGTAAAGGGTCATAGGTGCTTAAAAGTCTTTAATTTAAAATTCTGGCGACTGAATCGTGGTAAACAAGCCCGTTTTAGTAAATTTTCAAAATTTTGGGTTTGAATATCCCAAGTACGCTAGTTAGAATAGTAACACTTCCATTTTGATACTTTAAAAACTATATAAGGCAAATAAGGATGAATATGTGCGTGAAAAATGTTTTTCATAAATACTTCAATCTTACAACTACACAATTGGTATAATGATTATCGTTCCAAGGAATTTACTACGAAATGACAAAGAATTGATGAACACAATTTGTGAACTTAAACACAAAAAACTACAACAATTCTTTAGTAGTTAGTTTAATGTAGGCCCTACTCCATCAAAGAGCTGGAGTGCTTTGGAAGGAATTTTCTTTTCTTTGATTGGCGTGAATGGTTAAGTTCTGGATTGCTGCGTTTAATGCTCCAGCAATAGTCAGCCATCATCCGAACATCCCATCTGTCCTGGTACCTGGTCTCCATTTCCTTGATATCATGGTGAAAACGCTCACCTTGCTCGTCACTTACATCGCCACAGTTGGAAGAGAACAGATCAAGATGGTTGTGCAAGAAGTGCACTTTGATGCTAATATTTGCCCTAAGACGCTGATACGCATCCAGCATGCTCTTCACTATTTCTTTGAAGTAGTCTACCCTCTTGTTGCCAAGAAAGTTTTGTACAACTCCAACAAATCCTTGTCATGCAGCAGCTTCAAGAGAATTCATGGAATTCATGAAGTTTGGGTCTCTTATCACCTTTCGTATGTCTGATCCATCGAAGATCCCCCCTTGGGCTTCTCAATACTCAGTCCGGGAAATGATTTGCATATGTATTGAAAAGATTTCCCATCCTTATCTAAGGCTTTAACAAACTGTTTAATGAGTCCCAGTTTAATATGCAGAGGGGGTAAAATTATCCTATCTCCATCCACAAGGGGTACATTTATGATATTCTTATAACCAACCTTCATTGTTTTTCGAGGAGTCCAATCAGTCTTCACCCAATGGTTTGCTTTATCCCGACTGTCCCACAAATATATGAAGCATGGATGCTTGGTATAGCCAGATTGCTGCCCAAGAAGAAAATTGACCATTTTTAGATCAACACAAGTTTTCCAGTTATGCTTACTGTACTTTATGCACCCAAGGACCTGTTTAATTGAGTCATACTCCTTCTTTAGTTTTCTTGAATGGCCAATGGGAATTGATGCTTACTCATTAGTGTTATGTAAAAGCACACATTTCAAGCTTCTCTTAGAGCTGTCAATGAACAGGCGGCATGAGTCAGAATTATAAAAATCGATACCAAGCTTCAACAAAAAAGATTCCACATTACTGCAAATAACAATTTCCTCAAATCCTTGGAAGTAAGGAAGAAACTCCGCCTGCCTATTCCGTTAGAATGTTACTTTAGTCTGCTTTTGAAGGAAATTTCTTTCTTTCAGGCGCGACGCTAGCAGCTCAGCAGATTCCTTCGAAAGATTCAAATCACCGATTAGATCACTTAGATCATCTTGTTTGTATAGATTGGGTTCATCTGAATAACTAGCATAGTCAGCATCACTTAAATCATGGTCAGAATCGCTTTCTGTTAATTCCTTCAGTACAGGATCACATGCTAAAGCTCCAACTGAAACAGGTACACCAAGAAGCTTTTTGAAAACAGTTACTGGGTGCTCATCAGAATGAGGAGTTGGTGCTATGGCTGAAGGGATTGATGGATAGGATATGTTTTTACAGTTCTTTTTGTTAAAACCAGCTAAGTTTATCATGCAGAAGAAGCAATCGTCAAAATGATTGTTTGGTTCACGCCAGATCATCGGTATTGCAAATTTAAGTGCCGTTTGCTTGCCTATGGTCCAGAGCTCTAGGCCTTCTTTGCACGACTTGCAGACAATGTGGGGTCACCAAGTTTGATTTTGAAGTATGTGTAATAGGCTCTCTCGTATAAGTCATCAATAGCCATTCTGTTATTTTTAAAGGAGTAGCAGAAGGAGTCACTGTCATTTTTGCACTTTCTTGACATCTTTATTCAATTGACATCTTCTTTTATGAAAAAAATATAAGGTTAAGTATATAAATCAAATCAAGGTAAGGTGCATGCATCAAACACCCAAAAAGATAACTTTTAAAACCAAAAAACTCAGTTGTGATATGCAAACTATCAGTATGATAGTTTGCATAGCTATATAATAGCTATAGTATGATATGCAAACTATCAGAGTCGTGTTAAATCAAATTAGAAAAAACCGTCAATTTAGTGAAAAATGAGCAAATTCCAATAAATATAGCTATTTTGGTGAAATCTATACAGAAAAAAGGTGATGTGATGGGAAAAATGGATGCTGTTTTTGAAATCAGCACCCGAAAATTACCCAAGTTAGATATGTCTTGAGCCTATCAGAAATTTTTGTTGACCAGTGTGATCATTGGTGGTTTGCTAGGCTCTTCATACCATCACAATGATTATTTGGAAGCTGTGTTATTTTTGTCTGTCAGTTTCTTCTGCGGGTTTTTTGGCAAGACAATTGGCCATTTTTTGCCCACTATTTACATATCAGCCCTCAATTTTTTCTCTTTATTCCTTTACTGATTAATAAAACAAATTACAAACGCATTTATTTTAGCCATCAGTACTTTGACATCATAGAATACAGTTTTGGATCTAGTATTGCAATTCTAAGCCGCATGGCAGTTGATTTTTCAAGAAATACTGAGTAGATTTAATCCTGCCTTTATCCTTTAATGACCTTCATAAGTATTTGCATCGTATGAATACCTCTGTTTCAATTTGCAAGTTTATAAGAAGTCGTTTGATATGAAGTTTATATAAAGCCTTTGTTGTGAAGTTTATGAAGTCTACCCTAAATTCTTATTTCTGAACATTCCGTGGTCCTATTTCTATTTTTGTCACTGGGAAAGGGACAAAATAACTCTAATAGTGATTTTCTTCTGTCAACTCTGACAATCTTTACTCAGATCAATTGAAACCTTAAGAATAGGTTTTTCATCCAATGGCAATACATCCTCCAGTATTAATACTTAATAAACTACTGCAGCTAAGTGGAAGAACAACCTTGAAATTGTAAACGGATGGACACAGTCATAATAAAGCATGGTGGCTTGGTAAGGAATGCAAAGGAGAGCCAATTTGCTACCTTTTCTCCCGTAATCAGTCATGGTCATAAGTGAAAACGAATGTCTGATGTGGACATGATTTATGGTGAGCCGCATCCGGCAGAGGTGGAAATAGGGTCTGTTAGGTCATCAACAAGTGAATTTGGATCACGAAACAATTGAGGCATACTGAAAGCTAAAGGATAGAGAATATAAAGATGAAGATGAAAAAAACATAGACTGTGCATTCTAGGGATTGTGAGTTTTAATCGAAAGGACAGAGAGGCGAATAGAGCAAAAGAACTGGAATAATTTATTGAGAAGAGGAAGAAAGACAACGCGGATTAGCAATAATGGTAAATAAAAGCACGACAAANGGGAACCTTGAGAATAGGTTTTTCATCCAATGGGAATACATCTTCCAGTATTAATACTTAATAAATTACTGCAGCTAAGTGGAAGAACAACCTTGAAATTGTAAACGGATGGACACAGTCATAATAAAGCATGGTAGTTTGGTAAGGAATGCAAAGGAGAGCCAATTTGCTACCTTTTCTCCCGTAATCAGTCCTGGTCATAAGTGAAAATGAATGTCTGATGTGGGTATGATTTATGGTAATGACTACAGAGCCGCATCCGGCAGAGGTGGAAATAGGGTCTGTTAGGTCATCAACAAGTGAATTTGGATCACGAAACAATTGAGGCATACTGAAAGCTAAAGGATAGAGAATATAAAGATGAAGATGAAAAAAACATAGACTGTGCATTCTAGGGATTGTGAGTTTTAATCGAAAGGACAGAGAGGCGAATAGAGCAAAAGAACTGGAATAATTTATTGAGAAGAGGAAGAAAGACAACGCGGATTAGCAATAATGGTAAATAAAAGCACGACAAAAAGTGTGACCGCCATAACATCATATGGTAATGGTAGGTAAATATAAATAATCAATAATCAATAAGGACATTTCCACTGATAAGATAGGTTAGTAGAGTTTTGCTTCAGAAAAGAGTTCTTGATTATCAAAATTTGGTTAATACATCATAGAGGAAGACACATATATATATAGATATAAAGATATATAATTGACCTCGAGAAAGGAGAAGATTTCAGCTTGATTGTATTTTATTAAAGGAAAAATTTAGAAACCGTTTTAAAGATTTGAAGGCCTACGCAGGGGCAAACGAGGATTCGTATAATCTAATCGCTGCAAGGATAAAGGGCATAAATCCAGAATAGATGGAGTAGAGAAGGAATTTGCTAAGGGAAAGGTTGTAAGTTTTCAAATGAAGTGGGAAAAATATGTCGTCTAGGGAAACCTCAGGATGTAGGCGAAAAATGGAACAGAATGCAATAGACAATAGCTGAATGTGCCAGAACACACATTGGCAAAAAATCCAAAAGGGGATAATAGGGCATGAATTGTGAGCACCATGTTTTAAAACTTGTAAAAGCTAACGACTTGTTAATACCAAAGAGGCAGTCATTAATATAAAAAACCTAATGATGAGTTACTAAAAATAACTGATAAAATGAAAGAGAAGTGGTTACAAGACCAATGCAATTAACTTGAATATATGAGTCAGGGAGGTAGATTACTTTTAGTAGAATAAGAGGTAAACACTTATGTGATAAAAAAATAATTAAATTAAAATAAAAGAGGCATTTCGGACAGAATTCCAATTTGAGTGAGAGAACCAGAAGACGTTAAATCATTGAATACACCGAATAATTTTGTTCCAAGACAGACAACCCACTTACTAGGTATGTGCTTGTTTTTCTGACGAAAAAGACGAACACTCTCATTCCTTGAACAGAAATGCTTCAAAGTTTTATTATTTGATTTTGTTAATGTTTGACCTATATACATATTCCTATCCTCTTGTACGGAGAAGCACAAATAATAGGAATATGGAGGTTTTAAGATCTCATTTTATATTTTTACTACTTGGCCAAAGGTTCTTCTTCCTGTAACTGTCTTAAACTGTGTGACTAGTTAACATAGATTGATTATTTTGAATTTTTTTTTTCCAAAGAATGGCTGCACCTCTAATCCTTGTAAAAATGAAGGAAGATGTTTGCCTCATTACCAGAATGACACTTACTCTTGCAAATGCCTTAAAGCAAACGCTACACATAAATTTAGTCGAAGAGTATGTGAAAAAGTGAAAAGTAGGTATAATCAACTTCACATTAAAAATAATAGGATAGCGACTAAAATCCTGAATAGAAAAGGGTTGTTTTTCCACAGGAGTTGAATATTAACTTTTCTAGGTTATTTTCTCTCTCTTGTTTCAATCCTTGATTTTCCTACTTTATAACGCATAGTGTATTTAGTCTGCAATTAGGTAATAAATGCATCGACGACCGTTGCTTTACCACAAAATCAGACCTAATCATCAGGATGTATTTTATGGATTCAAAATTCCTTATGACAACAACTACATCAGAACTTTAGTGGAGTTTAAACTAGGCCACTGGGCCTACTATGGCAGTGGTATACAATCTGTCATGGGCACATAATGAGAAAGTAGGTATTTTCTGTGTCTGTGTAATAATGTTTTAGGATTATTATTCCTAAATCGTATGCATTTTGTATGCTTTTTGTCAACCAATGATTAATAAAGTAGACACTGGTATACGTCTTCAAGAGTCAACAACGGAGGAGGGCTTGTTTAGGAAAAGTGGGTGTTTAATAACAAATTTAGTACAAGGAAAAGGTTATTTTTAGGATACTGTCATACTGGAGCCTTAATTGATGGAGCGCTTATTCAAGAAATTTTGAATAGACCCTTGAGAGCTGATAAGAAGTACCATAATCAAGAAACCAATTATTGCCTTCATTTAGTTTCCTAAACTTTACGCAAGATATTACATAGTATGCTACAATTTTACACTTTTAAAATTGACGTAAATAATTTTCCATAATCTTTGAATTGATGAGATACCAAGTATCTCTTGAATGGTAAATGGTCTAAAGGTTCAGACCCTTAAGTTAGAGTCATTGACCTTTTTTATGAGGATTGGAGTGAATTATGTAGAAAAATTCATACTTATAAAACATCCCTAATTCTACAACACAAGCATTTCATTGCATGTTTTAACTATGTACCAAACTTAGAAATAGAACATAAAAGTAATTGAAAAACAAAATCCCAGAACTTCTAAGGATCCATCTATCTATCTATCTATCTATCTATCTATCTATCTATCTATCCATCTATCTATCTATCTATCTATCTATCTATCTATCTTTCTGTCTATCTATCTATCTATCTATCTATCTATCTATCTGTCTGTATGTCTGTATATCTATCTATCTATCTATCTATCTATCTATCTATCTAGATCTACATTTAATATTCCGGACCCTGCTACCTTTTTTTATTCCAATATTCTGCTACAACTGAAACCTTTTTGATGAAGAACTACAGCCATTGTTTTCTCTTTTATACCCAGCCAAAGACTTGGGACCATAACTATCGAAGAAAATGACATATGTTCAGGAAAGAATTTTATTAGATAGTGGCATAAATATTGCCACTGCTACTATCACTGTTCGACTAACTCAAAAACCTCTAAAAACTGCATAAATAGTTGACACTTTGACAAAAAAATATTTTCAGAATGTTTTTTACCTTTACATTTGGACAGAATTGTCAATTTCAAAAAATCCTATTAATTCAGTAGAAAATTAGTTAAAATTATAGATTAAAATGATACAATTAAAAGACAAGACTCCTTGTCAACATCTGAAGGGAAAACTCTTTTCGGATGAGGTGCGAAGCAAAGAGAAGTAAAATATCGAAATGAAAGTTACTCATTTCAAAAGGTAATAAAAATGTGCAAAATGCGTTCTAGGGAGCGTATCGGCCATTTTTCTACAAAATTTTGTTATTTTTGAAAGTGTGAAATACATTTGAAGGTATGGTTCCTGTTCAAAATACCTTTTTAGTGAGGGAAGTTAATTTTGACCAGTAATGAAGATACCTCTTTAAGAAAAAAGCGACTAATTCGTTTAATAGATTCAGTGAAGTAAAAGGGAAAAACAAATTAGAAGCTTTTTTGGTTTTATTGAAATATTTCTTTTTATTCTCAGCTCGCTCAAAGGCAAGAAAAACACCTTTAATGCTCTCTTCTGAAATATGTAGCTTGACGTCCTGTCTAAAAATTTTAACCAGTTCTATGAAAGTGTCGCACAAGCCCATAGGAAATGTTCCGATTTCATATTTCAGACCTATAAGAGATTATTTTTTAGTGAAATTGAAAATTGCTATAGCCTTCATAAATTAAATTAAGCATGGTGCATTATTAGCATAAATTACATTGAACAAAGAGCAGCTCCCTCGTTGTCTAAGAGACAGTTGTCCAGTGGTGCCATTATATATATATATATATATATATATATATATATATTATCCATTTCACTCCACTTATTACATATATGGAAAGGTAGATGGTAACATACCAAAGGCATTCTGCATTTAACCAATGGACAAGTGAAACTTTCGAATTTTGCCATGGTAGGAACAACAACTGAACTATAAACTGAACAATTGAGCAGTTGAAGTATACTGAATTACAAAATTACAAGGGTTTGAAAAGACCATTTTCGGTTGAGGATGATCATTTTCCATTGTCTTATATTGATGGTGAAGAATATATTCAATTTCTTGAAATTATAAGTTGCCAGGTAGGCACAAAAAGGATACTTGGATCCTTTCTTTGGAGTTTAAGTGGTTTCAGTTGACAATAGATATCTCGATTCATAAAAGCTACTGACGGAGGCATTTTTCTAAAGGTTAATCTGTTGTATATTCTGGATACAAAGTAGGAAATATTTTTTCGCGTGAGATTTGTAGTCAGCAGGATGAGTACAATTTCTTTGTCTATGTATCAAATGGAAATTTGACAATGTTCGAATATGAATAGTTGGATAGTAGGATTTTTTTCGAAGATATTTGGGGGTGGGGGCAGTCCTGGTTTCATATAGAGGAGATTGACTAAAGAGCTATTTTCCCATCTGATTACCGTGTCAAGAAAAAGAACTTCCTCACGAGAGGAAAATGTAGACAATTTAACTTTGGAAATCATGTTTGGAGTCACCATATAACTTGCTAAACCTTTTAAATGAGATTTCGTAATGGCAAAGGAAGAAAATATTATCAAGAAAACAGAGCCACATACAAAAGTACTTGCCATAAAGGGTTTCATTTTGATTAAATAACTATTGTTGCATCTGTGAAGGAATTAGCAACGCTAACAGTAATTAGGTTTCCCTACATTTGGAGAAAAATCAGACTTTATATTATTGCATTTAAGCATAAGGTACATACAGTTTCTTAGAAGTGGCTGATCTTCGGGAGACATCGACACTTTCATTATAGCCAATATTTGAGGACGAATAAACAACGTATATTGAAACGATCTTCCTATTTTTTTCTACTCAGTGCGTTCTGTGAAGGAAGCCGTCAATAAATTGTAAAAAACAGACAGTGCAACTAGGTAAGGTATTGCGCACTAGACAGAGAGAGGAATAATAATGTAGCATTTATGCATTTTTAAAAGCATATATAAAAATGATACGTATGACCCGATTTTAACTTTGGTACGTTTGTTGATACTAATCACTTGTGTCAACTACCTTTTGTCAAGAAGAGAGGTTACTGCTATCCTGTAGGTACTGTTGGGGTTTAACTTGAGTTCTTCACAGGTTAATATATCTCTCAACAAATTTGAACAGGTATTTTCATATTCCGCGTTTTCTGGGATAACTAAGACATCTTATTTATCACACAATTTCATAGTGACAGGGTCATTATATTTCTAAATGTGTACCACATTTATACACTTTAGGGGTTTGCTTGACCAGTACGTATCATTGTTTCTAACAACGGAGGCTCTTAGCGAGTTAGTTACATTATTTATAATGGTAGTTAAGCCTCAGGGACCTACTTGATTTCATATTGTCTGGGTATTAATTTGTATTAAGAAATTTCCATTTGAAATTCTGTAAAAATTTAGAATCAACAATAGAATCGGAGGTATCACGACAGCTCTAAATGCACCTTTATAACTATCCTAGTGTTAATAGGCCAAACTGCAGGAATCCTGGATAACAATATTTACTTAATTTACAACGAATTTAGTTATGGTATATATTGATCTGGATTGAAGTTGTCGTTTGAAATACTTTTAAATTTCGTTAGGTTGTACCGATGATGATGCAAGCTGCGAAACGTTGGCATCCAAAGGATTTTGCACAGCTCACGAAAACATGAAGGTAAAGTTTAATTTTCATTGTGGAAAAGATGAATATATCTTTTTTCGTATTATAAGAAAGGACTGTATGACATGGTAGTTTGTCAAGTCTCTTTTTGTGTCAGAATTCTTCTTTGTTAATTCCATGAATATTAGGATACAGCTTGTAATGTGATCGGTAAATTTCAATTGTCTGAATCATGATGTGTTTTCTAACTCTTTTCTTTCATTTTTATTTACTGTCAGTAAAACTGTTTTTCAGATGCACGCGTAAGTTACAAAATAAACTCCTGTTTATACAAACGAGGTCTATCTGAAATGTACTATTATCATATATTTTCAAGAATCCTTCTTTTGCAGGCTCAGTTTCCCACAAATTTCGGTTGTTAGATATTGGTAAATATCACAGTCATAAAAAAGCAATCACTGTTCCAATTCAATTTCACACCTAACCGCAATATACAACCAGGATTAAGAAATTTCATGAGATGTGATTATAAGTCGGCTAATATTAACTCCCTGAAGTCTTTTTGACTTTCGTAAAGCTTTTGACAGTATTCACAGAGAAACGTTGTGGAAAATTTTGAAAGTGTATGGCATACCAGAAAAGATCATTACTCTCATGAAGTCATTTTACAATCATCCAATGTGTGGCGTTAGAACAAACTCCGGAATGACAGAGGAGTTCGAATTGTTCTCGGGAGTTAGACAAGGTTGCATACTGTCCCCTTTTTTATTTATAATATGCTTAGATTTTGTAATGGGAAGAACAATGAATGATGAAAGTTTTGGAATACCGTGAAAGGATGATGGAAAGCTGACAGACCTCGATTTTGCAGATGATATAGCTTTAGTAGCCCAAGATGTCACGAAGTGTCAACAGATAACAGATCAACTTAAACTTGAAAGTGCCAAAGTAGGATTACGGATAAATGAAGGAAAAAGTAAGATCATGAAGGTGAAAAATCACCAAATACAGCAAGTGACTGTCAATGGAAATCCACTAGAAGAAGTAGAAAAGTTTCCGTATCTTGGGAGTTATTTGACCGAGTCAGGTGAAGTAGAAACAGACTTAAATGCCAGACTAGGTAAAGCCGGTGCAACCTTCAGAACAATGAGCCATATCTGGAAATCACGACAAATCAACATGAAAACAAAGATCAAACTATACATAGCCATAGTTGTCTCTACAGCATTATACGCTAGTGAAACATGGAAAACAACTAAGAAATTAGAGAGAAAGCTAGATTCGTACCACACGCGGAATCTGAGGAGAATCCTAGGTGTCACATGGAGGGATATGATCACCAATGAGGAGATGTATAGAAGAACAGAACAAGAACCGTTGCACAAGATTGTAGAATAGAGACGATGGAAGCTAGCAGGACATGTCTTAAGATTACCACCCAACAGATTTGCAAAACCAGCAATTGAATGGAGACCAAAGGAAGGAAACAGAAGGGGTGGCAGACCTGTGAGGAGGTGGCAAGCTACTTTCAGGGACGACTTGAATGCACGAGGGCTGTCACTCAGAACCGCTCAAGCTGTGGCTGACGACTGTAGACGATGGAGAAGTCTCGCTGCCCTATATCCTGCTCAGGATGGGAGGACCTAAAGTCTAAGGTCTAAGGAAGTCTACACATAATAACGTATATGGTCTTGTTAAGTATCACAAAGGAGGAGTGTCAATTCATTATAGCCTGGAACGTTGCCTCCTCCTTTGTCCAGGAGTTTATTTTATCTTTGTTTATCTTTGTTTATCTTATCAAATATATCGAGGAGTAGATGGGTAGTTACACAGTGCCAAAAAACATGGTATTCTTCTTTGCTATTTAATTTTTCTTTTCTGACTAATTTTCTCTGTTCTTAAATGCAATAATGAATAGAAACATTGATCGTCTGGTGCTGATAGATACGCTGATGTTTGTTTGTGCTGGCTTACAAAGGAACATGAAATTGATTATGATTAGAAGTACACCCACAGAAAGTCAAATGATAACGCAATTGACTAGTTTCCTTGAAATATGATTCAGTAATCACCGAACTGACAATGCCACTTACGAATTGAATTGTATTTGATGGCCTTTTTTATCGTCAAACCTTTCTCTTTGATGAACGCTCATGCATTCGGATACCAATATTGCAAGTACATCGTCAGTTTGTGAGGATCCAGAGGACCTATGAACACTTAAATTACTTTTTATTTCTAAATCAACTCAAATTTTGTAAAAATGGTCTTCAAAACCTTACCTTTTATTAACTAAATATAAGGACAAGTTCAATCAAATATGAGCTACTGACAAGATTGGATGATGATGAGAAAACTCCAGTGAACTGTGGTTAGACATGAAGGTGGCCTCAAAGGAACTAGCAAAGAAAAGCACTTGCCAAGAACCAAGCAATGCAAGCAGAAATGTATAGCTTTAAAGCTTACTAACTGATAAGGGAACGTAAATTTCTCAAGTCAAAAGGACTCGACAGCAATGATATGTGCGAGGGATATGAACGATACAACAAAGAAATGCAGAAGGCACTTTGACATAACAAAGAAAATACAATAAAACAGTGCAAATAAATTGAAGAACACTCGATATGAAGTGCTTTGAGAGAATTGTATAGACAGTTAAAAATAAAACACAGCGCTTTAATTCAAGACTGGGTGTCATATTAGATGATTCGAAAAACGTCCTAACTGACAGCAGTATGAAAGTGATGATTAGATGGGAAAGGTATTGCAAGAAACTATATGTAAACCCAAATCCTGCCAGTAAAACATCCTTTTAAACTTAATTCAGTGACCCCTGAATCACAACCTATGATTACTGCAGATGAACATGCCATGAACAGTCCCCCAAACAACCAAAGTTTTAAAGTTTTCAGCAGAGGGGATGGAGGGTTAAATGAAAGAAGAAGTTGCTGATGGGCAGGCTGGTCTTGTACTAAAGGTATTAGACATCAAACTTTGAGCTTAAAATTTAGTATAGAAAAATACAGTGATAATAATAATAAAATATTAAATATCTGTTTTATTGATTATTGTAAAAGTATTTGACACAGTTTCACGTAACAAGCTATGGCAAATAATGTGCAACATGAGATTTCATCGACATCTAGTGAAACTTGAAGCTTCAAGAATTGTATCAGAAACAGCAAGCAATTGCTCAAACTGGTTTATGTTTATCGGACTGGTTTCGCATTGTCAGGCAAGGGTGCATTTTATTACACCTTCTCTTAAAGATTTACTCGCAGTAGATTATGAGGGACGCTTGGGAAGGTTTTGCAGCCTTATTTAAAGTTGGAGGCAAGACCTTAACTAATTTGTGCTACGGTGATGATGTAACACCACTGGTAGAAAAAGTAGACAAACTCCAATAATTGCTGGACAACATTTTTCTAGTAAGTAGAAAACAAGGATCGAGCTTGAATATGGATAAGACAAAAGTAATGCTCATACTTAAGAACAGTTATGAGAAAGACCTTGAAATTCCTCTAGAAAGGAGATTTGTCGAAGTTGTAAAAGAATTATATTGGTTATATGCCCTTATCTTTAGAAGCTATAATGACACCCTGAACATAAGTAGAAAAATAGCCTTGACCAAAAATGCTTTGTGAGTAAGGTTTGGAATGATAAATCTTTTACCAGCAAGACAAAGGTAAGGCTGCTGAGATCCGTAATATTTCCAATTACAGCTTAAGGGTCGGAATGTTGGACAATGAAAAAAAGTGATGGACGGAGAATACAGTCATTTGAACTATGGGCATGTAGAATAAATTTAGAATGCTTACCTGTGCTCACCTTTTTCCACCTTGTCCTGAACGGGTAGCGGGTTTCTGCCGGATTCCTGTTTCTGTGTTCGTCATGCTGTTCTATCCTCTGTGAGATCTTTTGGAAGGTTCCACACATGCATGTCTGTCTTGATTGTTTCCTTCCACCTGTGCCTCAGGCGTCCGCGATTTCGCCTCCCTTCTACTTTCATTTCGCTCATTCGTCTGATGTCATCATTTTCTCTCCTTCGCTTGACATGTCTGAACCACTCTAATCTTCTTTTTCGCATCAAATCTGTGATGGGTGTTACACCTGCCTCCTTCCCGATCTCTTCATTTCTTCTCCGTACTTCTAGGCTGATGTTTAGGCAGTATCTCAACATCCTCATCTCAGATACGCTGAATTTATTTGACTGGGACTCTGTGATGGGCCAGATCTCATTTCCATACAGCAACACCGGTCGTATTACTGTTTTGTATATGAGCACTTTCAGCCTTAAGGGAACTTCCAGTCACACAACACACCTATTAGCTCTCTCCACTTGTCCCACGCCTTGCTCACTCTCAGCTCAACTTCTGCCTGGCACCCACCTTCCTGGTGGACCGTGCTTCCCAGCTATTTGTATGCCGTACTCTGGGGTAGATTCACCATTTTGTCGGTTCCATATTCATTTAACCCAATCCTCTCCATCGTTTCTGGTGGCGGCAGATGCTCCGTTTTTGCTCGGCTCACTTTTAAGCCGGCTTCCTGGAGCCTTTTCCTCCACTCCTCCAATCTCACTTATAGCTCTCCAGCCTGATATATATATATATATATATATATATATATAAATTTCAACAACAAAGACATTTTGTATGATAGGACACGCTTTCGTACATTTACTTCGTCAGATCCTGACGAAGTAAAAATACGAAAGCTTGTCCTATCATACAAAATGTCTTTGTTGTTGAAATTTATATACTTTTAGAGACGACTACCTGCTTTGATGAAATTTATTTTTATATATCTATATCAGTATGTGTGCTTAAATGATGAACGTCTTGCAGAAAGACATTCTTATCCTTGAAAAAATTGAGATTAGCAATATTTCATCTTCTAAAAACGAATAGAAACGTTGCAAGTTCCATATTGATGGCGACTCCTGAGTAACACAATCTAAGATGCCAAGATACAAAAGTCTCTGCGTTTTGCAAGAACATATTTCACGAAAAAATAATTGCTCGTAAAACTTATAGTATCCTTTTAAAGGCCGTAAAACAAGCTCATTGCTTCATTCCCTCTGGCTAGAACCAACGTACCTGTGAAAAGGGCTGATAGCCCAGAAAGTGTTTGTTTTTCGGCAATTTACTATGTAATTCAAATTAACATTTATGAGCATCTCTTTATTAACGATGTTTAAATTGAGGATCTAGCAGTAGAAGTTTATATAAAGATTGATTTTTTTGCTTGTTTAAAATTTCATGCATGCCCTCTCTAGGTAACCAATATCGATAGGCCTGTCGTTAAGGTAACCTTGCTTTAAGGTTAGCGGGATATGAGCTCCGCCGCAGGTTGATCGAAGAATAACATATTTCAGAGGAGACAATAACAAGTTGGGAATGCAATCAATTTATTCCATAATCATTACAAGCACGTGACATACTTAAGACTGCCAATTTATGTCATTTCAAACACAGTTTGTCTCAAAATTTGTCAAACTCTGCCTGAGTACTTTTGAAACTGAACACAAAAGACCTTCAACGCGTGTCGCAGTTTTGAAATACCTTATCGGCCCTTAATCCGCCGACCCCAAATGGCTTATTTTTGGGGGTTGGTGGATTTCGGGCCGGCGGCTTAAAGACCATAATTTTGGAAAAATTAGCAAAAAGTGGCCTTATTTTTTTGGACTGAAAATCGTATACATAGGAGAAATAAAGACTTTTGTTTAGGTGTATGACATAAGACAAACAAATTGAAACTAATTGATTGCGTTTTATAAGTTTACTTCCTCCAATATCAACAAAACAATAAAAAAATAAAAAAGCTTCATATTAATGTTCTTCCTTTTGGGACTTGAGCTTCAGGTTGTCAACATATCGATTTCAGCAAAAAGGTTTTCGCATAGTTCGGCTAACTGTTCTACTTGGTTAAAGGCTTCAGTTACATGGGCCTTTCTGAAGCCCGAGAAAACGATATTTTTGGATTGTTTTAAGTGTTGGAACATCTGAATAATCCACTTGGCATGCAAAGGTTTCATGACACTCAGCTTCACGTCCGCTTTAACATCATGAGCGGCAACTCCTCTATTCAGCTGTTGAAGAACTTTCTCTGCATACCAATCTTGGTATTTGTCAGCAATGAAGCATTTCGCACTCTTGTTCACCGAAATGTCCAAAGGTTTGAATAGGTTTTTGTGGTTGTTCGGCACATGTATCATGATGAAATTATTTAGCTTTAGCAAATATTTGACAGCACCAGTTGTCTGTCCTTTAAAAAAGTCAAATATCAGCATATCTTTTGCATTCTCAGGAAGATTTAGTTCCTTACGTTTGCTCTTGGTGTAGGGAAATATGATCTTCTTTAGGTACTCTAATACGATTCCTTCATTCGAGCAATTATCTGGGGAATGGATTATATGAAATGACTAGGGAAAATTGACCTTTGGGTGGCATCTTTCAGTAGCACCCCTGTAAATCAATTGTACTGATAAAAATCACCAATCACGTTGATGCAAAAAGTAGCTGTGATTTGGTGTTTATCATCAGCATTTGCAATAGGTACTGGGTGGGCTCCTTAGCCAGTAAATGTAGATTTGTTTGGTGTAATAAATCCAAGAGCAGTTTGGTCAAAGTTCAAGATCATTTCTTTCTGAATCTTGTGCTCAAAGACTGCAGTTACAATTTTTCTTTTCCAAGAAAATATTAATTCTTCATACAGGGCTGGGTTCATTTCTCGTTTAGCTGTCCTGTACGCCTTTTGGTCCAATCAAGGGATTAAAGAACTCCTCTTGCCCATTTAGTAGTAAGTGCAGTTTTCATTTCTATTGATATCGACCCTTATTGTTGTCGAATTACCATAAAGAAAGTCGACCGAATTAGATCTGTGACAGTTGGGCGTGTTCCTAGAGAATTGTCGAGATTAATTTTTTATTTCATACAAGAAAGAGGTTCAGTGACAGGAGCAATTTCGAGTACCACGCCAAGGATTTCGCCTATTCTCGAAGGCGGATTAGAGGTACCTATCATGATGCACTTCGCGATGAAAACAAAGCCATCTTTTCAAAAGTGGAAATGCTAGAAGAAGTAAAAAAAGGAAAAGATAAGAAACGAGAGGAAGGAGAAGAAGGGAATGAAGAACTCGCACGCCTGGATGAAGATGACATTTTGCGTGAAGAACCCTTTCCGATTCGGGTAGAATCAGACGGTGAAGAAAGAGAAAGCAAACAAGAAAGTAGTATAATTGTAATTGATTGAACAGGATATATAAAAAGTAAGGAATAGAAAAACAGACAGAAGGATAAAAAATAATATGTAGTCTTCTAATTTTTTTGTTTTCCTTATCACTGGGAGGCGTAAAATGCGGCCCTAAGTAGCGTTAAGCCGATTTTCTAGTCTGGTAGAATTAGGGCCGGCAGATTTAGGGCCGATAAGGTAAGCAATTGATCAATATCAGGGTTTAGGCAAATCGAAATTACTAAAACTGCGCAGAAGCAATGCATTGGGTCTGTCCTTTAATCCAATCTTTGTCAGAAACCAAGGTTTATCTGTATCCTACTGAAGTATCTACAATGCAATAAGGTAAAGAAACCTAGTTCTTCAGAAAGAATTTGAATATTTGCTGTGAATCTATATTTTTGGGTTCTTATGTTGAGTGTAGCTTGTTTCATGTTGGCCCACTTTAGTTGTTCTGTCACTTTCAATCTATTTGTGTGTACATACTAGCACGTGGTTTTGTTGAAACAAAATTCCTTATATTTCATTTATCTCTCTCTCTCTCTCTCTCTCTCTCTCTCTCTCTCTCGAGAGAGAGAGAGAGAGAGAGAGAGAGAGAGAGAGAGAGAGAGAAAGAAATAGAGAGAGAGATAAAAAAAGAGAGATAAAGAGAGAGGGAAAGATATATATATATATACATATATATATATATACATATATATATATATATATATAAATCCAGTAAAGCATACAAAATAACTAGACAAATTTAGCAGTTACTACTAGTTTCATGTTTTCT
>RDPX01000060.1:2544842-2573092 GCA_003991215.1 Morbakka virulenta | reverse complement strand
TCAATAACGTTGTAACCGATTATGGGACTTTCAAGAACGTTGTCGTTCACTAAAAATGAAACAATGAAACAAAACCACTATAGGGAATTGGTGTGTCATTGGCAGCTTCAACATCCAGTTTGGTAAGTACGCCTAATAAGTCTGCTAAATTTCTAATTTCTAAACGTCCGAAAGTTTGCTTTAGAAATCGCCTTGATATCACGGAGACTTAAGAGCCTGTGTCCCAAAGTACTTTAGTTTTCAATAATTCATTTATTACCCAGCAAAGATACCATTTTAGCATGTTTTTTTTGGTGATAAATGCATAACAGATTCACTAACGTGAATTACATTAATTTTGGATGAAGTATTTAATGCTTTACAATAAACTTGATGCTGAGACAAATGTTTCTTCTGACATGAAACACTACAATATTTTTCTATTGAACAGGACGTAAAAATTAGTAGTTCAATACCAAATGTTCCCTTTTTTTTATACAAAAATGATACTGTTCAATGTGGGGCTGGTCTACGACTACATCTTGCCCCTTGGATGCAGTCGCTGTCGGTTTCCCTGCGCCATCTTTTTTCTACACCCATATGAAAAATGGTGAGCGGAACGGCAAAAGAAGCAATGATTATATCTTTTTGTTTTCATTTTCGTCACAAAATTTATACTTTTGTCTAGGCTTCCTAGTCTTAGGTTGGGGTTTCTCTTTTTCAGTACTCTGAGCACTCTTTTACAACGCGTCTACACCAGCATTTAACTCATTCAATGCAGCCATAATCTGATCTTGTTTTGTTTGTTTTGGTTGTGTCTTTGTAGGTTATGTTAGCGGACTGCTCTTTCTGCGTTTTCTTATTGGCGTTAGTGAATTTATTTGTTCTCTCTTTCTCTATAGACGTTGCCAAACTCATTTCTCTTATCAAAGTTTCATCTGGAACCTTTTTATTTTGCACAAATGGTCTCATTCTGTTATGTATGGTATCATCAACGAGGCCTGTCACAACCAAATGAATAAAAACACATTTGACATGATTTTCATGGAATCTCATTGCAGCATTTTGCTCTTGGCTTGCTACATTGACTTGCTCGCGTAGTTTTAGGCAAGGGATAAAAAATTTAGCGCGGTCTCGTTTTTTTCTTGCACGATATTGCTTAGTTCTTGATAAGCTTCGGTAAGTGTTTTCTCGCAATAATGACTCTGCAGCTGAT
The DNA here is from genome assembly GCA_003991215.1 of Morbakka virulenta. Classification (NCBI taxonomy): domain Eukaryota; kingdom Metazoa; phylum Cnidaria; class Cubozoa; order Carybdeida; family Carukiidae; genus Morbakka; species Morbakka virulenta. The sequence continues at coordinate 2,571,897 of RDPX01000060.1, read as the reverse complement.
TTTACTTACCTGAAAATTGTTTGTTTGCCATACTAAAACCTATACTATTTGTTTGACGTTCTAATGAAAATTATCTGCTCAGGAGATTAGCTCCGACTAGTCAGTTGTTAGAACAAATGAGGACCAAAGCTACTGATATTTGATAATACATATATATATATATATTTAAAATCTTTGGTTTTCACTTGTTTCACATATTGCCATGTATTTCCAGCCGTATGAAATGTCTCCACAGAAACCAATGGTTTAATTGAAAAGAGGAAAGTAATAAAGATTGCAGCTTTGCATCTGTCTCTTTCCAGAAAATATCATGTTCTGGATTTAGTTTAATTAGCCAACTTATCCTTACACATACCTTGAGAGTATAGTTAATGAAATATAGCACAACAGTGAGACAAAGTACTCGATTGAGTATTACCTGAGTTATTTTAATTGCGTTTGCCTTTAGCAGAAACAGAATTCACAATATTACTTGCACAGTTGCATTGTCTTTTTGGTTGAACTCGACAAACACAGGATTTTTCTCCAAAAAAATCTGGGCTCGTGCTGTTTAATTCTATGTATTAATAATGTAATATGTAGTCTTATGGATGTAAAGTCTAAGTCAAACCGGCACTTAAAATCATACACAACCATTCTTAAATTTTTGGCAGGCAAATATCCTCTGTGGACGAAGGAAGAATTTTTCACGAGGTAAAACCAGTATAGCATTACGAAACTGCATGGGTAATTTGATTTTCAAATTTAGTAGAAGCCAGTCCTATCCACAGTAGTTTGCAGTATATAGGCCACTATTGGGAGCACTGTTTAATAGGGTTTTGGACGTTACTAATTGAATTGCCAGGGTGCTATCCCTATGGATTTGTCGCTTATTGTTGATTTATTGCTGATCATGTGATTAGTTCCCAAACATTTAGTATTATGTAACTGAAATTTGCAATATTGTCTTATTCTAATAAGCAGGTTAATTGGGATTGATGAAACAGCATCATGTTTTTTGGTGTCGTTTCTTTCTTATTTAAAAAAATTGAAGTGAGATGACCAAGAAGGAGGCTATTTCATGTCATGGGTAATTATTTTCTTGTAATTAATTCTAAATAGATATACTTGCATTAGAGGTTTGAGCGTGCAGTGTAAGGGCCTACGATGATAAATGTAGATGACCTTGAATTTAAACTAGTGCTTAAGACTTTGGCATTATGTTATACCCCAGAGAATTCTAAAAAATGAACAACAACTCTGAAGTGAGTTGTTTAGCTTGTGTTTCGACAATGTCAGCCTACAAATTACCCCAATTGAACAAGACATACTTTTGCCAAAAAAACCCCACAGTGTGGTGAAACTAGCGTTGCCAGGTATTGAGTGTCTTTCCAATGTATTAAAGAGTTCCTTTTTCCAAATGTTTGTATAGTAATGTGGGCTAGATCTCTGAACTGTAGTTTGGAGATACAAATGATGTAAACAGATATTTCTTCAAAGTAAATTCTGATTATGAGCGATCTCCTGTTCAGTCTGATGAAATCAGTGTTACAGCAAATGTAAGCACCCTAGCCATTTTCTTCGTAAGGTATACCTTAGTGATATTTGTTGAACTGGAATATTTTTCCAATTTGAAAGACGTGTTGACTTCTATCAAGGCAAAGCTTCACTATTACTATTAATTTGTAAAATATCACGTTTTTAAAGTTAAATAAAAGATTTCATCCAAAAGCACTGGTCTAAAGGTATGTTCTTTGTCTCCTTTTTGCTTTTTATTCTATCTAATTTTATGTAATATATAGATATACACAAAGCAGCAAACGGTATGTTTTTTCCAGGTAGTGGTCATAGCGTCATTAGTCATGTTGTGAAAATACTATTAAAGGTATTGATAATGAGGAAAAGAAATAAAACTAGACCTCAAGTATAAAAAACTCAGCGTGGCTTAATAGAGGATAGTGGGAGTCAAAATACAATATTATGTTTAGAACGTTATCCGAGATTACTAATGGTATGCAGTTATGGCTCGTGGACATATTTATTGGTGGGGCTAACATCTTTCTAAAATGACGTCATGTTTTTAGAAACAATATTTCCAAGGCAATTGTCAAACATGGAGCAATGAAACCGTGTTTCACCTCAATAAAAATGAAAAACTGCTAGAGTTCAACAATTTCGAAACACTATTTACAATAAACGCCGTAAAATTTCCAAAAGCTTTTAAAAGTTTTATATCTTCTTTCTACCCTAACTCAAATGCACTTTATTTATAAAAATTTTCAGTTTAGTCCATGATCGCATCTATTTTGTGTACAACAAAATGATTATTCTGTTTTTCTGAGCTGAAAATTTCCTTTGACTTTTTTTAAGGAAATTACGAATTTTTGAAATCAGTTCTGAATGTATTGACAGCAAGGTAAGAGCATTCAAACGGTTATGGCTCATTCTCTTTAATGCCTTCTTAATATCTCCTTTCTCTATCCCTCCGACTTCATGTTCAACTCTCTGAGTGTTTTCACCTCTGGCTATTCTGGGGTAGTCAGTGTTCATGAGACCTTCAAAGTAGCATTTCCACCTTCCTTTCACCTCCGTTCCTCCTGTCAATAGCCTTTAATTTGCATCTTTTATAATTCTAAAGTCCTGGATATCCCTTTAATGCGTTATACTTTTGTTTTTCAATCCGGAATAAATCTTTCTCACCCTCCCTTGTCTGCAATCTGTCATAGAGACCACTGATTGCTCCTCTTTTGCCTTGGCTACCTTATGCTTTGCTTTCTTCATCTATTCTCATACTCTCTTTTGTCCTCCTCCTCACCTGTTCTGTCAAACACCTTCTTTGCCTTCTTCTTGTTTTGCTAACTTTCCTGTAATGCATTATTCCACCATTATGTTTATTTGTCTGATGTCCTATGGTTTGATTTTATCTACATGAATGCCTTAGCCGTTTCTCTACTTTTCTCATGATTTCAGACCATATTTTATGCATATCCGTGGTTGAACTAAGCGGCTCTAGTAACTCCAGCCTGAAATTCCTCCTACACTCGGCTCCTCTCAGCTTTCACTATTTCATCCTTGCTTCAACTCTTCTTTTACTTTTCTTCTTGTCTTCAATCCTTAGCTTGGATTGTATTACTTTGTGCTGTGTTCCTCCTAGTACATAACAGTCAATTACTTTGCCTGGGTGCCTTATTTTGCAAGCTAGGTAGTACACTTTTCTTCCTTCACTTTTATTGGTCATTCTCTTGTCCTCTCTCTTCTTGAGGTATATGTTTAGCACTGCCACTTCTACCCTCTTTCCAAAGTTCACTATCTCTTGGTCTTCTTCGTTTCTTCTTTCGTAGCCATACCTTCACATCACCTTCATATCCCCTCTTTTCCCTTTTCCAACATGTCCATTGAAATCCAATCTAATCACACTTCTCTCTCTTTAAGGTATCCGTATGAAAGCAGTGTCCATGTCACTCCGAAACTCGTCTTTCTCCTCCTGTGTGCAGCTCATCTGTTGTCCAAATGCACTAATCACACTCAGTAGTGTACCCTTCAAATCTAGTTTCAAGCTCATCAGTCTGTCACAGATTGTGTCTACTCCCACCACACTTTCTGTATAGCAAAGTCTCAACACAATTCCTGCATCATTACTTTTATTGTCCTCTACATGGTATACCAGCTTGTCTCCATTCCCCAGTTGCCTTGATTTGCTTCCTTTCCATTTGGTTTCCTGGATACATAATGTATCAATGTATCTTCTTTCCATCATACCTGCAATTCCCCGTCCTTTTCCATTCATTGTTTCGACAATCAATGTACCAATCCTCAATGTTATTTGCCTGGCCTGGTAGGATTAATAACTTTGAACGGTTCAATGTAGTCAATGTTAGCAAATTGTTCCTGCAACTGTGTGTAGATCATGTTACAGAATGTCTTTGCAAAGTATATGTTTTTATGAATGTTTGAAGATCTCATTTGCGTTTAACGGTTTAAAGCTTCATTGACTTTTAGGAGATACATTGACTTTTATGACTGATGTGATTGTTAACATATTTGGGGTTTAAAATTTAGGAAAGACAAAGATATTTTGGGTTCCATATTTTGAGAACTGAAAAATAATTTTGGGGGTTAAACACTTTGACAGGGTTTTCCTCTTTATATTTTTTCCGGGAGAAAATCTTTTNGGATTAATAACTTTGAACGGTTCAATGTAGTCAATGTTAGCAAATTGTTCCTGCAACTGTGTGTAGATCATGTTACCGAATGTCTTTGCAAAGTATATGTTTTTATGAATGTTTGAAGATCTCATTTGCGTTTAACGGTTTAAAGCTTCATTGACTTTTAGGAGATAGATTGACTTTTATGACTGATGTGATTATTAACATATTTGGGGTTTAAAATTTAGGAAAGACAAAGATATTTTGGGTTCCATATTTTGAGAACTGAAAAATAATTTTGGGGGTTAAACACTTTTTCCTCTTTATATTTTTTCCGGGAGAAAATCTTTTTGTGTACGAGTTAAAGTATTTTAGAGAAATATGGAAGGGGAACTTTGAAACTTATAAAAGTATGAAAACCAAAGACGTTTGGTAGAAAATAATCGACAGTCTCATAAGATAGAACAACATAATTTATGTTTCTTTATATTCTCTGAGATACAGAGAATTTTTTTATTTGTGCTTAAATAGTATCATATTTTTAGTTCTATCCATTTCTAAATTTGTGCTGGCTTTACTTGGCAAACATCGAAATATTTCATGACAGTGTTATCACAGTTAACTTGTCAAGAGAAGAAACAGCAACATAGAACGTCAATAATGTCTAACGAAGAACCAGAACTCTAATAGCCCCTCTTGGGCTTTTGGAAATCTCCAAACAACAACTAGGATTGTGCCTAAAGATGAAGGGTCAGATCCTTCATAATTTTTTCTGGCGTTGGTCTCGCAGAAGAGACCAACAATAATCTGCTAACATAGCAAGAATGAACTATTCTTTGTATCGTTTCTCTATCAGAGTTATATTGTTGTGTAAAAGTGTTCCATGCTCATCACTGACATCTGCATAGTGTTGAGGGAAGAATTCCAGGGGAGACTGTAAGAAATAAAATTTTAAAGACATGTTGCTGTTCGTGTCCCTGACAATCCCAATAATCTCTTTCACGATGTCTAAGTATGAACCACTTTGGTGTTTGCTAAGAAAGCCTGAGCATATTTTAGTAAAAGCTTTCCAAACACGAAATCCCACTTGGTTAAGATGCTCTTCGAAACTTGTAGATTCTTTCAGTAGCTCTCAGATGTCGGACCCAACAAATATTTCCTCCTTTATCTTTGCTTGGCTCAGGTTTGGGATTTTCCAATAAGTTATCCATAGCCACTTTAATCTTTACCCAGTGGCTTGACAAACTGCTATAAAAACCGAGCTTAATATAAAGAGGTAGGATCATGATAAGCTCTTTATTAACAAGGTGAGGTTGTGAAATACTATTTGCTTCACAATTCTGATCCATTGTGACAGGACCCTTTCCTTTGATATAATGTAATTGCGGGTAGCGGTGTGACTATAACCAACAGGAGTAGTAAGCTGCTTCCTTCACTCAGTTCCGACACCAAAAGATCACTCATCAATACAACACGGCAAAATCAGATGCAATTTTTTGGGCACATTATGAGATATCCTAACCTGGAATGCTTTGCTTTGTTAGGAAAGACCAAGGGTAGGAGAGCCAGAGGAAGACAAGGAAAGACATTTTTAGTCTCTAAACAATTGGACATCAAATAATTGTCTCAATTGTAATGATCTGATCCACGCCTGCAGTGATAGAATGGCTTGGAGTCGCATGATCGCCGATGCCTGTATCAGGTTTGGCAGCTGACCAACCAATGTAATTTGCCAAGCTCGGCTATTTGAAAGGCACAAGAAGCACATGTTTTATGTGAATCCCGAGTGCAGTCCTAAAATAATGGTTAAAACCTTTGCATCAACACAAACTACAAATTTGTGCATGCTGTGTTTACTCTTGTCTAGGATTAGTTTAAAATTAAGGTCAATTCATCATAATTCTGTGAAATGAACGAAAGGAATTAAGGGTAGTTTGCTGACGTTATGAAACATCAATAAAAAGCGCCAATACTGTGACAAATACTCTACGTAAAAGAAAGACGTAACAAAGGAAAAAACCAAAAGGTTGATAGGAAAAAAATAATAAAAAAGAAATTATTGTTATTTTGAAATTAAGAAACTGTAAATGATAAAAACACTACACTTTCAGTTAAGAGCGCCAAATCTGGAATATTTTCCAGATGGTAAGAAATATCGGGCGGGGGGTGGGTGTTGGGGAAGTAAAAAAGAAAAAAACCTTGGGATTTTCTGCAATGAATGAATGGATACGGGGCAGCATGCACAGGCTTGCCTTCAATTTGCCCGTGGCTATTGGTCGTTTAAAATTAAGGGGGAATAATGAACGGACGGGTTTGTTTGGTTTTCAAACTTACCCTACCCTTGCAATACCCCTGATGATATTTTAACAGGCATTAGCCTTGTAATCCATGTGGTGTGTTTAACTGCACTTAGCAAAGCATACGGTAAATGCAAGATTGTTTCAACGGGGCACAACTATGCTTTGCTCTTCTCTCTTACGGGTGTATAGATGTATAATTTGATTTGTACGGTCCCGTTGTGCTTTACTCTGCAATTACTGATAAAATAGAAATTCAACTACTAGCCTATTTATATAAAATTTCTCACACTACCGATAGAGTTGACTGAAGCGGACTTGTGATTTTTGTTGCAAAATTTCATACGGGCCGGTATTCTCAGGCTTGCCCTCAATGTTCCCACGGCGATTGTTCGTTTAAAATTGACGGGGAATATTGAACGGACGGTCATATTTGGTTTTCAAACTTGCCCTAACCTTGCAATACACCTGATGTAATTTTAACGGGCATCAGATTTTGGATCGTCCTGCTGTTTTCAAACAGGCCTTAGCCTTGTGATCGCCGTGGTGTTTTTAACTACCCTTAGCAAAGCATACGGGAAATGCAAGATGGCTTCAACGGAACACCAGTGTGCTTTTGCACTTGGCCCTTACGGCCGTATAGATGTGAACTAAACTTTGTTGGATCCCCTTGTGCATTAGTATGCAATTACCGAAAAAACACAAATTCAACTACTAGCCTATATATATAAATTTTCTCACATTACCGATACAGTTGACTGATGTGGACTTGTGACTTTTTTTGCAAAATTTCATACGGGCCAGTATACACAGGCTTGCCCTTAATGATCCCGTGTCTATTGCTTGCTAAAAAATTACGGGGAATATTGCACGGACGGTTATCTTTGGTTTTAAGTAAACATGTTAATTCTCTAAAAACTTTTATCCACTTTTATTAGTGATATGCCGATGTTTTACTTGCTTCAATTCATCTATTATTTCTACTCCTCTATGTAATTTTACATATTTTGCTATGTTTGTGACGTGTCTTCTATATAAAATTGAACCTGGTTCAAATTTGATCTGTTGATTTCCTCATATCTACCTACAGTTTGAAGTTAACCTTGTTTTGTAACGACACCTTTTTTGTGGAATGACTAAGTATTTGTCTTCTCTAACTAGAAGAATGTTCTTGACGTTTCTATATGCTATCCAAATGGAAACCTTTTCCAAGGGTTAAAATAACTTGGCTAGCAACAATCTCAAAAAAAGGTAAAGAGGACTATGTCTCTAGCGTTTTAATTATAAAGATATCGAATCTCCAAAGATAATGATCAAATCCACAAACAAATTTTTGTGGTACAAAAATTAAATAACAACAGCAGTTACTGTCAATATATTAACAAAATTACAGTGTTCGTTATACTTATTACATAAGCAAGAGCTACCAAAACAATACTGATATCAATTTGCAATATGTCTAAATGTTCTTTCATGTAAAAGAAACATCATAATTACAAGTTGTACTGTACAATAATCGCTTTTGGAATATCAAAACAGACAAAGAACAAAAATGTTGTCCAAATTGGTACGCAGACAAAACGAAACCCAATAAACAGTAATTTGCTAGTTTATAATTTTGGCATCAATATCACACAGATAAAAGGGTGAAGATTTACAGACGGCACTTATTTGCAGAGTGTCCACAAGGATGGAGAATTGAGATGAGGACTCCATCACTAACAGAAAACATTGCCAGCATCACATTTATGTGCACCTCAGCTCTCGTTCAATGTCAGTAGAACGTGTCAACAGAAGGCACAAGGGCTAGAATTGCTAGGGTTGAACTCCGTCCCCAAAGGCAGCTCAGGAGCGAGAAGATTGCCGCAACACAAAAGAACTTGCGAACATCTCATCTATGAGCACTCCAGCTCTTGTTCAAAAATGCGTGAGACTTTGGCCTCTTCTAACAAGGCTGTCCCAACGCCTTCTCTTGATCTGAAAATAAAAACCATGCTGTAAATATTTTCTGGCCTATTCTGAAAATAATTCTTTAAGTCGAATTTTAATTAACGATACATTGTTTCGATTACGGTATGTTTGCGTAGTGCAGTTGTCTTCCTTGGTGTACATAATCTTTTAAGGGTGATATTTGCCTATATTCCTAAGTTGTATCCTAGGTCCCTCTTTCTGTTGAAGGTGAAAAGTACTAACTGATTTTCGTATTCCTACATTCTTTAATTTGTGAAAATTTGAGGCTAAAACGTAAAAAAGTAAAAAAGGAGAATACAAGTGCATGGATAAGAATCTTCGTTTTGTGAAGTTGTAAACTTTGTTAGCTGTGCAGCTGACACTTCCTTTTTCAATTTTTCAAGGTTTTTAGATATATTAATTTAATTCTTGATTTGATGATATAAATTATGAATTTGATTAAAATATTCTTATTGGGGTGGGAATATTACAGTTACTTCTTGTTGCAGATTTTGGTATATATAATATATATATATATATATCTAATATATCTACACTTCTGGTCAATCATGTAATTAACAGTACGTCAATGAGACCACAACCAAGTTGAGTATGCGAATGAATACACGTCGAACCTCGAAATCTGTATGTGAACATATTATTAACCATAAGAAGGCATGTGCTTGATGTAGTTTTACTATTCAAATTCTTGAGAAACTACCTGGCTGTGACTATGATAATGAAGATAATGTTGACTCAGACGTTACAAAATATAGGCTTACTAGGGTAGACTTCTAGATTAAAATGCTCAGAACTTTATACACATATGGCTTAAATGAAAGAGCATTTGATAAAGTGTGCGATTCTACGAATGTGGGCATTGCCATTGGGAGATACTTGCCTCCATTACAGCGAAAATCTCCTTCTTCCGTTCGATCACGTCGAAACAATTTCCAACACCACGTTTCTTCTCTACATCCCTTTTTTGACACTTTAAGTATCTGGATTCAACAAGATCACTCAAGTCTTTTCAATAACAGGCATATACTACTCGGTCAACTTCCTCGCAGGTTATTGAAAGAAATTGCAGCAGAAATAGTCCATCCTACTACCCTCGCGGTCAATGGGTCCCAAGAACAGATCTATCTTTTTGTGCCTGACATAATTGACACTACATTTCTTCCAAAAATTCAAATTATAAAGCCTGCCAAACAATATCCTAAGAACGTCTGTATACTTAACTTTGTGAATAAAGGTATAGACTATATCAATCTTCCATTTTAAAGTCCGAAGAAAACCTTCCAACTGTTACTTTAAGTTTGCTCCGACCAATCCGAAATAAGATCTTCAACTTTAAGGATGTAGTTTCAAGTATGAAAATCAACGAAATGGGGAATTCGTCGTCGAAAATATGCCTCAATGTGAATGTCATCTGTCAACGTTCTGTGATGATCATCATAATCATATTGTGACTGGTGGCCTTCGATTCAATGAAAATTCTAAACTTCGAAAACTTTTGTCGAAAGGAACAAACTATCGCGAAGCTCAGTTCTTAAATTTTAACACATTTGTTTCGACTAAACACTCTAGTCTTGTTGAGTTCGTTGATAAAATATTTGAACAATAGAAAATTGATAAGAATGATCTTGAAAATTGGACCAATAAGATTATAGAGAAGATAAACAAGAAAATCTCGGTACTAAAGACAAAAATCAAACCACGTCAAGTGAAACCAGCCCTGAAGGATCCTGAAGTACTTGCCTATGTAAGTGACCTGCAGTCAAAATTTGTCCTAGTTCCGATCGATAAAGCGTCCAATAACGTTGCTGTCGTTTGCAAGAGGTATATTTTAAGGTTATTGAAAGTTGGTCTCGATTGAAACCCTTCAAGTACCTTCAAGTGCACTTCAGCAATACTTCTGTTGAAAAAATCGTCAACATTAATGTAGAACTATGCGATTCCTATAACCTGAAACTGAAACAACAGTTATTTTCTTTGCCATTCATGTATTGGACTCCTAAAATACATTATACGCCACTTAAAGCGCGTTTTATCGTTGCTTCTGTGTCCTGCTCTACAAAACCGCTAAGTCATTCAATTTCGATAATCTATAAGAAGATATTCCATCTGGTAGAAAGTTTTCACAGAAAGAGAATTTTTTACCAGAATTATAATAGATGCTTGGTTATCGAAAACTCTAAACCTGTACTAAAAAGACTGCACAAGCTGAACAAGAATAACAAAGCTATGTCAATATCCACCTTTGACTTCTCTGCGTTGCACTCAAAACTACCCCATTCAGATCTGATTGAAGTTATGAATTCATTGATAGATTTTGTATTCAATGGAGGCAGGAAAACAGCAGATGGTTCTAAAAAATTCTTGACTGTGAAAGGAAAATCTTGGTTTTTTACTAGGAAAAGACATGATAACATAAGCTACACTAAGCAACAAATAAATAACGCTCATAGTAAAGCATTTGATAACTGAATTTTTCTATAGTATTGGAAACCTTCTTTTTAAACAAAGGATTGGCATTCCCATAGGAATAGATCCTGCCCCTTTCTGGGCAAACCTCTATCTCTATCACTACGAAAGTTCTTTCGTCACTAAACTGTCACGCACCGAACGCTATCGTGGATTCAAATTCAAGCATACCTTTAGATTCATTGATGAGGCTTGTTGTATAAATGAGCACGATGAACTTGAAAATAGTTACCGCGAAATATACCCGCCGAAACTACACCATAAATGTGAACACAAAGGTACACACGCAACATTCCTGGAACTGGATATTGCTATTAAAGATGATATTTTCGTGCACAAACTATTTGATAAAAGAGACAACTTTCCTTTTTACATCCTTAGGATGCCTGATCTCTCTGGAAATATTCCAGAGCTTATTTTTATGGTTCAATATCATCTGAACTTTTACGGATAGCTCGTGCAACTCTACAGTATGATGACTTTATTCTCAAGAGCAAAGAACTTATTGTGAGGATGATAAAACAAGATGTATCTTGCTCCAAGATTGTCAAAAGATTCGATAAGATGCATGGAAAACATAGTGATGCATTTACATCATTCAACAAGAACGTAATTGTATTAAAACATGAATTAATAAGAAATTTTCAACGTTTCTTTTTTTTCCCTACTGATTTTTATTTTTTATTTTTCGGCTTCATGAATCTTACATTTTCTTTTTCTTTTATTTCTTCAATTATTCACTTCCATCTCCACTCTTTCCATGGAGGTGGCACCTGATCAGTGCTGCTGGGCAGCCGGTATGTCCATTTCGATTTTAAATGCCCGAAATGGTTGACATGGTAATCGACAGATGATCCATGATATCCACTTTATTCTTAGTCATTATCATCATCTTTATCATTATTATTAGTCAGCTATCATTTTACATTTTTCATCACGCTTTACCATTATTACACATTATTGTCATTTTATCAGCCAGCTCTATCTTTGGCTAAAGTTTTCTGAGTGTTTCACTCTNTCTTCAATTATTCACTTCCATCTCCCCTCATTCCATGGAGGTGGCACCTGATCAGTGCTGCTGGGCAGCCGGTATGTCCATTTCGATTTTAAATGCCCGAAATGGTTGACATGGTAATCGACAGATGATCCATGATATCCACTTTATTCTTAGTCATTATCATCATCTTTATCATTATTATTAGTCAGCTATCATTTTACATTTTTCATCACGCTTTACCATTATTCATCACGCTTTACCATTATTACACATTATTGTCATTTTATCAGCCAGCTCTATCTTTGGCTAAAGTTTTCTGAGTGTTTCACTCTAATACTATATATATATATATATATATATATATATATATATATATGCTATTGTCACAAAACTAGCACCAGGGGCTTACAATATGCAACTGTTGTAGATTGTTTTACGTGAGGGTTGCTTTATGATTTAGCATAAATTATTTCAACCATGATCTCACAGTCAGACAAAGAAACTCAAGCAATCTAAAGCATAGCCAGGAAAGGAAGCGGTTTACAAGTACACTGTATGGTTTACAGTGATTCTCACGAACACAGAAGTGGAGAACGAAATCCGCAAGTACAACATTGGCTATTTGAAATTAAGCTGATGAAACAACCTTAGACATTGCTGGAAACTCCAAATAATTTACCGGAAGAGAAAAGGCAGTATAAAAAAGGGTAAAAAACCAAATAAATGCCAAAATACTACTGGTATGAATGTAAATAAATAAGAAATAAAACCTGTTATGAAAAGGGAATAAAATAGGCAACAAATAGGCACACCATTAAAGAAAAAGAAGAAGGCAAATGATGGTATACATACGAAGAAAGTAAAGACATTTCACACAAGACAGGAAATAAAGGAATGCTGTAATATTTCATGAAGTATATATATATATATATAGATGTAGTAATAACGTCTGTTACTAGACCTGTAGAGCAAAAGAAAAAGTTGGATTACGAATTGATGAAACATTCTTTGTAGTAGATACAGGACACAACTTTCACTCCAGTATCCTAATTATCTCTCATATAGTTTTTATTAGTATACATTTTATTAGTATTAATGATAGATGATATCTATCATTATGTTCCTACAAACATGAAACATGTAGAATATTGACGAACGAATCATAAACAGAAAGCTGTGACACCTGAAACAAGAAGAGTAACAAGAGATCCAAATATGAATCAGATGACGTTAAATAAGGCATATAAAGCAAAAGTCTGGTATCTTTAGAGACTGAACTTACTTAATTAAGTGTAGGTTTTGGAAAAGGGACTTCTCTGCTTTATCATACACTTATGATGTAATCCAGAACGTTGTCGACATAGAGTTGGAGAGTTTTGCATCTTACGACTTTACATTACAAAATGTCTGGGAACTAGTCTCAATATCACCAATAAGCAAAGCTGCAGAAATAACCCTGATATACGGACCAAGAAGCCTTAGGAACTTAAACAACCGTACTCAATAATGCATACCTTCAGGTACCCTCTGACTTGAAGGAATAGTTCCTATTAGGGTTCCAGCTATTAATTAAATAATGAAGCTGCCGGCAACAGCACAATTAATGTCTATCAGGGCGGAAGAGACTTCTCGTCAGTTGCTCGGAAGAAACAATGGTCAGGAAGAAGATATCTTTTTAGGACAACGGAGGAACATACCCACTACCTTTAATGTGTTACTGGAATCTAGAAAGTAAGAGCTAGCTACAATGTCTCCTTTTTCGCCTACATACATAAAAGGCAGAACGAAACAATTTAAGACCAGATGTAAAAGTTGATGGTGAAATCGATCGCCCAGTAGCTCTCCAAATGATGACTGGCGAAAGGATGATATCGCGCGCCAGTACCACTACATAAAATGACGTGTATGAATTAAAGCGTTTAGCACGTACATAGACCGATATTACAATTGTAAAAAACACAAAGATGCATCTTAGAAACACCATGAAATTTACAAAATGGAACGTTCGAAGCATAAACACAGAATAATTGGTCGCCAATGAAGAACAGCATTATGACATCAGCAATATGGGGATTGTAGAATACAGGTGGTGTGGTAAGGGACATTTTCAGACAGACTAAATCGGTACTTTGATTTTTCAGGTGGAAATACAACATAGTAAGGTGGTGTTAGAGTTTACCTAACACAACCTTCTACAAGTTCTTTTTGAGTCCTATAATCCTGTGAGTGATACAGTGCTAACAGTAACACTACAAGCTTGACTAAAACATACAAATTATGCAGATATATGCTGTATCAATTAAAGCATCAAATGAAGATCTTGAGAGTTGTTATGAGAGTGTTCAACAAGTTTCCAGATAAGATCTCTGCAAAGGAAAGTTTGATTTTGATGGCTAATTTATACACCAGGATTTGAGAGGGTTGACACCCAGAGGAGCAGATACCAATACGCTAATATCATTTGGCAACCAAAAATGAAGAGGAGATCACTTGACGATATTAAATGAAGCGATTTTTGCAACACTTTGTTTAGACACCACAAGGGAAGATTGTAGACATGGACGTCACCAGACGGAAGAATACAAAATAAGTTTGATTACATTCTAGTTTGCAATGATTCAATATCAGGTGTGAAAAACACTCGTACGTTTAGAGGGCTGTTGATATAGACTGTGATTCAGTTCATCAACAACTACTGCAGCAAAAACACATTTTCCAAATACGAAAGCAAAACATCCAGGTGAATGTCAAACAAAACCTTAGAGCTCATAGAAGAGAGGACAAATACAAAGTCTAGGTGGATCTCTGTTACTAGTTTTGACTATCACAAGGCCAGAGCAGTAATTCGAACAAAATTCAAAAGAGATAAAAAGGATCGGCTATTACATCTACTAGAAAGTACATTTAAAACTCAAATCACAGAGTTGGTAATACAAAAGTTGTATACAGGAAGATAAAAAACGTCACCTGAAAATTTACACCAAGACTGAATGTTATCAAGGATAAAGAAGGGAAACCCCTAACCAAACTGGATGTAATTCTAAAGCACTCGAAAAATTATATGTAGCTAATCTTATTGAAACTGATGTAAGAGTAATTCAATCAAATGAAGTAGGAATGTTGCCTCCACTTCCAACAGAGGTAGTACAAGCAATGACTAACTAGCAAGCTAACTCGAGGAAAATCTCCGGGTTGTGACGGAATTCCAACAGAACTACTTCTTTGATGAGTAGAAGCAGCCATCTGCCTAAAACATCAACTTTGACTAAAGATTAGGGGGATGGTTGAATGGCCTATTGATTGGCGCGGAGCACCGGTTGAACTAACACAAAAATGTTTTGGCGAGAATGAAAAATATTAGAATAGGGAGATTTCTATACCTCAGACTGAGTAGGTCAATGGATGGGGCACAGCAGACCACATCTTCAAACGTATAATTCTTATGAATAAGTGTTTAGAAATGCAAAAAGAACTATATAACGGCTTTATAGATTAGTAAAAAGCTTTTGATAATGCAAGATATGAATAATTGTGTAATATTTTTAAAATGTTTGGTTTTTAGCTCAAGTAGTAAAACCCATGAAAGCGCTGTGTCAAGTTCAATAGTCTGCTGTGAAATTTAATTGTAATACAACAGACTGCTTCTCCATTATGAAAGGCCTTCATCAGCGATGTTTACCCTCCTCAACTCTTTTTAACACCTTAACGGAAAAAATCATGCAAAAAGTATTGTAAGACAGCAGTGTGCACGGTTTTATCTCATCGGCGTTGGTGGATGTCCTATGGGTCATCAGCATTATGTAGGCGATGCATTAATGATGCCAACTTCAGGAGCTGATTTAGATCATTATGTAAAATCAGAAAAGATTGCAGTGAGCACTTGGTTTGAAGACGAATGCAAAGAAGACTCAAGTGATGCACATACCCAGAATCATCAAGGGGAAGAGGGACAATAAACAAATTGATGGATAAGCACATGAAGAATTTGAACATGCTTATCTTGTTGCCAAAATAAGAATGTTTGCTGACAACAACAAATAAATTAAAGGTAATATATTAATTGGTATATCCGTACGGCTGGACGAAACGTCGGGAGATTATTTTATCGTATTTTGTCAGGTTTATTAGTATCATTTAGGAATTACCCTTTTAGCTAATTAGGATGATCAACCAAGAAACTTATTTAGGCTTAAAATTCAATGAAAATATAATATGTACCAAATTGTTTGTTTGGCTCGTTTAAAAGCAAGTTTGTTTACTGCAAGTTTTAAAAAAATTTGTTGTCTTAAAATGGTCTTAATACCACCTCTAATTTTATATAGAATAATTACTTGATAAGAGCCCAAAGTACTAAATTGTTACAACTGGTTAGCTCAATGCAAAACTATCGTTACAGAATGAGGAATTTAGAGCATGGTAGTGGATATTGGACCATAAGTTGCAATTGAAGGCACTGACAATGGCCGACAGATGCTGACTTGGTGCTTACAGAATCCTATGAAGACAACGAATATAATATATAGACGTAACTATCGAATAGACTACATCTGCATTACAGCATTTGTTGCAAATTTGTGACACAATGTGGTTTATTTATTTATCACGGGACTTGAAGCTAAAAATGATCTTGGTGGTCGATGAGACAGGAAAAGAGCTTGATTAGGAATTTGAGGCCATGAGAAGGTGAAAATGTCAATCAAGAAATGAAGGATTTGAAGGAATGCCTTGTTAATACATATAAAAAAAGAGATTTCAAAACTTGTTTGAAGACGAAAAGGTTAATGAATGTCTACTACAAGCAATTAGGAGATACCACTAATATTGCAGCTAAAACTAGGAAGTTTTAAAAAGAAGTTGCTATGATAAAAAAAATGTGCAGACTTTGAAACAAGAAATAAATTTTAAAAATGAAATAAGAAAGGCAAGGCTTATTTCTAAAGCTGTTTTTGTCCGGTTATTTGCCTCACCCACCAATAGTTAATCAAGCTGAGAAATTTCTACATCTTCATATTAAATTAATAGAAATCAACAAGAATAAAGAATGGTTGAAATACCTTTGATAACAAAAAAAATTTAGGGACAAATAAAAAACGAACAGTTTAAATATAATATAGTTTGAAAATTTATTTACGTTGCTTAATATGTAAAGTAAAAAAAAAATTTTTTCACCAAAATTAAACACAATTTCTATACTTTTTTTCATAGATGTTGCTTTCTGTTCTCTGTATATCCATACACTCTAAATTAAGTCTGTAAGTTTTTCAGTTCTTTTCTCAGTACAACTTGGTACAGCAAATATAATGAATAAAAAATATAAGTAAAAAAAGACACGATATCACCAAACAGAAACCAAACCATTTACACAGAATAAATTAGTTTTTGTATGAATTTATCTATACAAAGGTAAACAAGTGTAAATAAAATTCACAACGTCTTTCAAGAGGATTATTATTAAAGTTGTTTTATAAAAGATGTTTTAATAATGAGCATTTCATGGTGCTTTAGTGTAAAATGCTTTAAGTAAAAGTTGGTAATTCTTACCAAGAAGGAACACATTGAAAATTTAATAATATATATTTTGGTAAATGCAACTCCTAATGCTAAAGTGTGAACCTAGTTTTATTACCTTTAACAAGGCGTTTATGTTCCCACCTCTCTTTGTCCTTTGACTGTCTCTTAGTTTGTTTGTTTGTGTGTTTGAACGGATTTGAATGAAGTTTTTAGTAGATGATGATAGTAGCACAAGAAATAATAATAAGGGTTGCTTTGTTCGTACAGGATAGTTGTCTGCATCTGTCGTCTGCTCATTTGTTTACAAATGTTATTACCACAAATACAAGGTAAGTGTTATGATAGTTATTTTTCAGTATTATGCCAATTGTATTAGTCTTAACTTTTTCCTTAAGGGCGTTTTGGTTACTTTATAGGTGTATCATATTTTATGAAGATTAAAGCCTAAAGTCAGTTCCAGAATACTCGTGTTCACGCCTACTACAATTTAATATTCATAAAGAAAATGGATCGTCTCCTGCGACCTCAAGTGTTCGACGTTGATCACACTCATACTGATGCTTCTAAACGCTGTACTCATTTTCACAAAACATTTGAGCACTTGGTTGAGGTTATACAGCCAGAATCAGGGACTACTCTAGACGCGCTCAAACTCAAAACACTAATAAACTATATCTCGGCTGAGGTGTATGATTTAATCGCAGAAGCAGCTACATAAGATGAAGCCATAAACATTCTAGCTGCCTCTTATGTCAAACCGAAAAACGAGGTATTTGCTCATCATCTCCTCGCAATTAGGCGTCAGGATTCGAGTGAAAGTCCTGACAGCTACATGTAAGTGCTAAAATCTATGAGCAAGGATTGTAATTTCAAAGCTGTAGGTCCAGGACAAAACTGTAATAACTATATCTGTGATGCCTATATCAATGGACTACAGTCTAAACCACATTCGCCTGTGGCTGTTTGAAAATGCTACACTAACACTGCAGACAGCATATGACCAAGCAAGAGCGCCTGAAAGTCCCCAGAAGCAGAGCGCACCATATCAGACATCTCCTTTTACAATGAATACAGCTGCCAGCAAACCAACAATGTCCGAACTAGAAGGGATGTTACTATCTCTACTGAGCCTAGTTTGAGCTGTAATAGTAGTCAAACAGCTGGGGCAGGAAGGAGTATGACATATTGCTTTTGAGGAAATCCTAGACATCTAAGGAGTAAATGTCTCGCCAGAGATGCCACCTATCACAACTGTCAAAAGAAGGGGCATTTCTCCAAGGTGTGCAAGTCAACAGGAAGCAAAACTTCATCTGCCCTTACGTCCACACTAGCATCCATCACCAGTCCTACAGGTCCTGACTGTCTGAAGCGTGCCCTTGCGAATTGTGAAGTGAACAATCACAAAACTGTAGTTCTGCTGGACACTGGAAGCTCTGATAGCCATATAAACCTACAACTAGCCAAAAGGTTGCACTTACAAGTTACGCCATGCAAAAGTGAAGTCACAATGGCTTACAGCTCTCTGTGTTAAGATTGTGAAGGAGTATGTCATGTCACAATAAACTTGGTAGGTAACAAGTATAATCAAGTGAAACTGTTCGTGATGAAATCTTTGTGTGTACCTGTATTGCATGCTCAGGATTTTCTTGGCTGGAGTTTAGAAATAGTGATCGGCGGTTCAAAACCACCTCTTAGACTAAATGCTTTAGTACCTGTACAGTCGAACAGCCCTACTTGTTCAAGCATCTTACTTGGGATTGTCATCCAGTTGCAGTCAAATCCAGAAGATATCCAGACGAAGATTGCAACTTTATCGCTGAAGAAGTAGAAAAACGTCTTGATGAAAGAGTGATAGAGACAAATGAATCACCCTGGAGAGTTTTGGTTGAGTTTTGGACAAGTTTTGGTAACTAATGGATTAAGGCACAAAAAGAGGATGGTGGTTGATTATTCACAAACCATAAACTGCTTTACACAGCTTGATGCCTACCCCATTCCTTGTATTGACGAGATGCTCGAGAATATCGCAAAATTCTACATCTTTGCAATAGTAATAATAATAATAATAATACACCTTGTAATAATAATACGCCTTTAGTCCCGAATACGAGAGAGAAAAACACGCTTTAGAAATATAAATAAATAAATACTCTTCTTTCGTATACATCCATCCATTTTTTGTCAAAACTTTCACATATTTACGCTATTTTCGTTCTCCACAATGGTCGATTTATAACAATATCATTCAAGTTTTTGATAATCCCCACCCACTTTTAATGATACTTTTACAAATGTCTTTGTACCTCTGATTTGGGCTTCGTACAGGACGCACTCCTTCCTCAAGCTCTTCATATAATAAGGTTTTAACAACTCGTTGGTCATCCATACGACATACATGATCAAACCATCTCATTCTACTACGTACAAGCTTCATTTGGATATCCTCTACATTTGCTCGAACCAACACTTTTTCATTGCTGACGAAATCATGCCATCGGATATTCAGGATTCTCCTCAAATTGCGTTGTTGGGTGGTTCTAAGCTGCTTTATCTGATGATAGTAGAGTATCCATGTTTCACACCCATATAAAAGTAAAGGTATGAGGCATTGATCGTACAAAAAACTAAAAAAACTCAACAAGTGTTCCAATGCATATAGTTTTGGTTTTGTTGATGTTGATCGAAAGACCCCTTTCTTTTGCAAAGTTGTTGTATGCTGTTAACAGAATTTGCAGAACAATAGGGGAGTCACTAAATATAAGATTATTATCATTAAACCAGGCCTTGGATTTTGTTCTTTTCTTGTCGAAAACATGTTCTGCTGCTTGCTGAAGGAGATTCTTAATATCTTCCCACACTTCTGTGCATTCAGAATTTCTTTCTTTTCTCTAGTCATTTTGACGTCCCGCTTTCTTGGCGACTTTAGACTTATCTTCTTTTGTTTTCTTGCAAATTTACACTTACACACTAGATGTTTATGATGTGTAAAGCAGTTAGCGTCCTCTCTTACTTTTTNCGAAAGACCCCTTTCTTTTGCAAAGTTGTTGTATGCTGTTAACAGAATTTGCAGAACAATAGGGGAGTCACTAAATATAAGATTATTATCATTAAACCAGGCCTTGGATTTTGTTCTTTTCTTGTCGAAAACATGTTCTGCTGCTTGCTGAAGGAGATTCTTAATATCTTCCCACACTTCTGTGCATTCAGAATTTCTTTCTTTTCTCTAGTCATTTTGACGTCCCGCTTTCTTGGCGACTTTAGACTTATCTTCTTTTGTTTTCTTGCAAATTTACACTTACACACTAGATGTTTATGATGTGTAAAGCAGTTAGCGTCCTCTCTTACTTTTGTTCTTGTGATATTCTGTTTTGCAGTTTTGTTGGTAAGAACATGGTCGATCTGATGCCAGTGTTTGGAGAGAAGATTCTGCTAAGTATTCTTGAGGGAGTCTTTTTAATTGAAACATGGTTCCGATGACTGAAAGTTGAAATTTGGTACAAAATTCGAGAAGCATAAGCCCATTGGAATTCATTTTACCAACTCAGTGCTTTTCAATTACAGTTGGCCAAGAAGACCTACATTTACCAACTCAAGCGCTTAGGTCTCCAAGAATGATGAATTTACCTTGTTTTGCATTATCTAACAAATCTCGGAGATTCTCGTAAAAAAAATCTTTTTCTTGGTCTAATCTCTGCATTGTGGGTCCATATACACTTGTGAGGGTCAGGAAATGGCATTGCTTGAGTTCGATTTGGATGCTCAGAAGTCGGTCATTTATAGGTTGAGGATTAGGATCATGTGATTTCCTGACTGCGAAACCAACACCTACTTCTTTCTTTTCACTACCAGTCCAGAAGATTGTATAACGTTTCTCAATTACATTACCACAAGTACCAAAAACCTGTATATGCTGGTGATAAGTGATGAGTTCACCCGGTTCCCATGGTCTTATCCCTGTCAAAACATCGACACACAGACTGTCATTAAATGCCTAACATTTCTCTTCTCCACCTTTGGTATGCCAGCCTACATCCACTCTGACCGAGGAGAAGCGTTCATGTCTTAGGCACCGAGAGACTTTCTCAACACTTTGGGAATAGCAACAAGCCGTACTACTGCATACAACCCCCATGGCAACGGACAGTCCGATCGTTACAATGGCAATTATGAAAAGCTATTAACCTGTCACTAAAGTCTCACAGTCTTCCTGTATCTGCCTGGGAACTTATGCTGCCTGATGCTCTTCACTCTCTGAGATCACTCTTCTGTACAGCAACGAACACCACTCCACATTAAAGACGATTCCTACACCAGGGAAGATTAGCGAATGGCTGTTCCATTCCAACTTGGTTTAGCACACCTGAAAAAGTCTTCATGCGACGAAATGTGAGAGACAACGAGCATGACGCTCTCGTTGAAGAAGTAGATCTTCAGGAACCGGATAATCCAGCCTATACCCATGTCAGGCCGCCTGATGGTCGGGAGATAACAGTTTCTGTGAGACACCTAGCTACAAGGCTAACATTCAATGGTGAACCCTCCTATGGAAGTGAAAATGCGGATAAAGTTGGAAATGCTGACCCAGATCTTATAAATACCCCCATTGCTGAACGTGAGGAACAGACAGAACTACCGATGGATGCCGAACTGAATGACATACCTCCACCAGCCTTTCCCCACCTCGCTGCACTTTCTCGGGCAAAGAATACTAAAATTCTTCCTGTTTAGAGACATTATATTTAAATATATATTCCAGCTCCAAATCTAAGACAAGAAATGTTATAACAATCTTTTCAATAAGACAGTGAAGTTATCCTTTTTATAAACATATGCTACTTTTTAACATAGTGAGGAGAAATGTTGTGATTTTTTCGTATCATGTCAATTGTATTAGTCTTTTTGGTTACTTTATGGGTGTATCATGTTTTATGAAGATAAAAGCCTAAAATCATGCGATACTACTCGTGTTTATGTTTACGTACTACAGTAAGACAGCTCTGCTACTAGAATCAAACAGAAAGCCAAGGTGAGGGTCAATGTTTTAATCTCAGGCTTCAGTACTGTTGTATTTTTTTATTTTTTCTTAGTTTTTTTCAGGACTACAACATTTGATAAGCNAATCTTTTCAATAAGACAGTGAAGTTATCCTTTTTATAAACATATGCTACTTTTTAACATAGTGAGGAGAAATGTTGTGATTTTTTCGTATCATGTCAATTGTATTAGTCTTTTTGGTTACTTTATGGGTGTATCATGTTTTATGAAGATAAAAGCCTAAAATCATGCGATACTACTCGTGTTTATGTTTACGTACTACAGTAAGACAGCTCTGCTACTAGAATCAAACAGAAAGCCAAGGTGAGGGTCAATGTTTTAATCTCAGGCTTCAGTACTGTTGTATTTTTTTATTTTTTCTTAGTTTTTTTCAGGACTACAACATTTGATAAGCACTTTCAATATGAGGAGAAATAATCTGTTTTTCAAAGAATATACTCTCCTGGTGCTTTTTACATCCTATTTTAATGCCCGAGGTAATCGTCAGTAATGTCATATTTTTGAGCCAACAAATTACAAATTTCATGATGATGATGCCAGAGCTTGATTGAGAGAAAATTGGCATTGAACATTTTGTATTAAAAAAGATGATAATTAGCAAAAATTTAATAATAATAATAATAATAATAATAATAATAATAGTAATGACGATGATGGGAAAACAAACATAAATTGATCGGATAGTTGCAAAATATAGGTATTTGAAATAACAGAAATAAGATTTTTTTCTTCATTTATCACAAGGTTCTACACAAAACCATATTGAAAATAGTCTAAATAAAAAAAGGTGTTAAATCACTTACTTTGTCTATCTGTTAACATGTATTGTAATGAAACCAAATCAGAAAGCTGCTATTTAAATGAAACTTGCAGAGGGTGATTTCCTTTGGTTTTGTTGTCACTAAACAATTAAAAATTACAAAATATTCTTAATAAAAACATTCTAAAACTGCAGAAATAATACTTCATCTTCAAATTTAGTGTTTTACTAAGTTTAGCTGCTAAATTTCTGTTAGTTTGACATTTGTGTGCGATAAGCAGTGTAAAAAATATTTTTTGTAATTGATAACACAATGTTGTTCTCTAAATCTGTTTATCAAACACGTCTGCTCTGTTTCTAAGTTGTCTGTCTTCTGATTAAAACTGCCTGCAGTCCTCCAATATAACATAATATTTATTGAATGCCCAATAGATTTATTTGACTTTGTGCTCATATGGCTAATACCACTTTCCTTCTTCACCTCAGTTACATCTTCAGTCGTATTTTAGGGCATTGACTTTCATTACAAATATTGGCAATGAAAAAGTGGTTGGAAAACATCTTCCATTACAAAACATTCAGAGTTTGAAAAGCAAGAAAATCCAGGAAGTGCTGGACAATCTCACTTTTCCTCTTTGATAAAATAATGACAGATGAATTATTATTTCATTTTCTAGTAAAGTTCTTCATCGAAACAAAACTATAGTACTTAAATATTAGTGTAGTTTACTACATCTTTTTACCAATAAGTTGGACTTAATTTACATAGAAATTTTTAGATACAAATATATTCCGTATAATCAAGGGATTTATTTTTACTCTCAATTGTGATTTAAAATTATAAATTGCCTTACCTTTACTTAAACCAGGGAAATATCAAACTGAAATATTTCCCACAAATTTAGTGATACAGAAAAAATACCGCAGCAAGTTATTTTTTTATATTATCCTTGGCCAAATTTTATCAGGCCAAATTTATTAGGAGAGAGAAATTTTTTTCAAATACAATTCTCATTTTTTAATCATTTTTAACCAATCTAAAACAAAACAAGGCTTTTCCTTATAGAAAAAACTCTTTTAAGTAATAAAAAGTTCCTTGAGTGCAAGTTCATCCACTGACATTCACAAAGTTT
This sequence comes from Morbakka virulenta, assembly GCA_003991215.1. NCBI lineage: Eukaryota > Metazoa > Cnidaria > Cubozoa > Carybdeida > Carukiidae > Morbakka > Morbakka virulenta. Next base: position 2,547,583 of record RDPX01000060.1, on the reverse strand, counting down.
TTTACTGATATTCTTATTGATATTGAGTAAAGTTTGAAAAATAAGTCATTTTTAGGATAAAAATTGTTTTTACTTTCAGTTAATCTGAATTCATGTTAATAACAAAATCTGACGATACCTTGCGGTATTCGGATATTAAGTGTTAATGTAATTGAGGATATACTGTATTTCTGTCTTTCCAATCTTTCATATTACTTGAGTCTGGTAAAAATTGCAGTAGTAATATCATTAATGCCTTCAAAAACTATCTATAAAGTGACACACAACCATAAATTTGCTATGGAACACAGATTGTTTAAAGATTTCAGTGCTTCTATTTTAGATTCCTTGTCTATTTTACCAATAAATCTAAGTCTCAGACTCTCTCAGACTTCATCCCTAAATCTTGATATCAACACTACCACCAAAGCGTTAAATCCAGACGGAATTTACAAATATCTAGGCGTAAACGAAGGTGACGGCATCAATCATGCCGCCATGAAAGAGAAGATCCGTAAATAATATTATAGACTCATGAGAATGGTGCTTGAAACAGAGTCAAACGAAAAGAATATAATATAGGCTATTAATAGGCTTGCAGTTTCTGTCGTCCAGTATAGTTATAACATCATTAGTTGGAACATGCTTGTGTTGCAAAGAACGGATCTTAAAACCAGAAAATTTCTAACAGCAAACATATTACACGCCAAAGCAGACGTTGTCCTGTCTGTACTTGCCAAGAGGCCAGAGGGAAAGAGGGTTGGTTCAGCTAGAACTATCCTAAAAAACTTCCACCATAGGCATTAATAAATTTTAGACTCGACTGATGATTAGATGTTACAGCTCGTTTTTAACCATGAAAATGGCAAAAAACTCCACTCTATTTGAAAAGAAGCTTGGACGTTTTCCAAAGAATTTGAAATAAGCCGCTGAAAGCTTGTCGAACAAAACATTCCTGCACCAAAAGGTTCAAAAACTGTCAAACAGAAGGCCAAAAAGATCGAAAACCAATAGCTTGCTGATAAATAGAGCTAGAAACCTCTGCACGGTCAGTATGTTCTTCGGAGTCCCAACGCTTATCTTGAGCAAAATGCTACCCATGAGTGGCTCCGAAGTTCAAGTCTAAAGGCAGAGTCTAAAGGATTCTTATTTCCAACTCAAGCCTTTTCACGAGAAACTACCAGGAAAACATTTTACACAATGGTGCAGACCCCAAGCCTCGATTCTGTGACCAATCAACAGATACTTTTGATCATCTCTTCTCTGGATGCCTCCCACTTGCCCCTAGCGATTAAATGAAACGGCATTACCGTGTAGGAGAATATATTTATGGGGGAGTATGTCAATACTAACAGATACCCGTACATCCAAACTGGAATGAACATAAATCTTCACCGGTCGTCTTAGAGGACGTTATAATTCTTTGAGATTAAGACAGGTGAGACTATCCAAGCCAACAGTTCCAACAAAGTAATCAAAGATCGGAAATCAAAAACATTCACCTTGATAGATATGAGTATACCAACTGACAGAAGCATTGCCGTAAATTTGTTTCACAAACTTAGCAAGTATGAGGAGTTGGAAATTGAAATTCGGAAAATGTGAAAACTTAAAACCACAACAATTCCAGTGATAGTAGGTTCATTAGTTAGGATCAAAAAGGCACACAAAAATATTTAGACAAAATACCCAGGAACCACAGCATCAAAAAATACCAAAAAAATGTTATAACAAGTTCAGCTCATATCTTACTTAATACCCTTTCAATTTAAATCTTCTAAAATATTTTTTATCTGCTCTCTCTAGACAATCGTATACTTTCTTTTTATACGAACTTTTAAAAAAAATTCTTTAATACTATTTTTACATACTTTTACACTAATTTTGTACTGAATTCATGTTTTTGCCGTTTTTGATATTCGTGTTTTGTGTTCGTATATGTGCGTGTTTTGTCTTATTTATTATACATCATTCGTGTCAACCAAACCACCACTAAATGTTCGTAAAAACGTCTCTCAAAACATTTGTTTGTCCCAGGTCAGTGGGAGTGAACCGGTGAACAATTGTATCAAATAGCTAACTTTATGAAAATGAAAATGTATAATAATCATTATGCTTGTAATAAGGGTTAAATTATTAACAATTATAATAATAATAATAGGTATGGAGCAGGAATAGTAGAATGGAAATGTGATGAGCTCATGGAACTGGACAGGAAAACCCGAAAGTTCCTGACAATGCACAAAGCTTTTTACCCTAAAAGTGATGTAAACAGATTATACCTGGATTGGAATGCCGTTGAAAGAGGACTTTTGAATTGCAAAGATACAGTTAGAAGTGAAGAGAATAATCTTGGATGGTACCTAAAAAATTCCAATGATTCATTACTGCAAGCAGTGGAACATGTTGGTGTAATTGAATATCAATCAACGGTTAAAAAGGAAGATTTTAAAAAGAGAAATAAGGAGAAAAGAAAACAAAAATGGCTGGGAAAGCAGATGTATGGGCAAATTATCAGGAATAAAAGTGAAAATACTGACGAGGAGAAATCGTGGATCTGGATAACACAATCAGATTTGAAAGTGACCACTGAAGCTTTGATATTTGCTGCCCAGGAGCAAGCAATACGGACAAATTATGTTAAGTATAACATTGACAAAAGCACTGATTCACCTAATTGTAGATTGTGTGGAGAAAGGGGAGAAACAGTAAACCACATCCTGAGCGAGTGTAAAAAGCTTGCTCAGAAAGAGTACAAAAGA
>RDPX01000060.1:2446819-2543451 GCA_003991215.1 Morbakka virulenta | reverse complement strand
GTCGTGGGGGGTCTTGGGAGGTGGACAAAAAATGTTACCAAATACAAGGAAAAGATTGTGATTGGGATCAACATTGCCGAAGTCCAGAAAACAATACTATTAAGAACAGCTAGGATTTTGCGAAAGGTATTAGAGCACTGAAGGGGAAAGACTATGATGAGAGACCTTTGGAGAGAGAGAGAGACAGAGAGAGATAGAAAGAGAGAGAGAGAGAGAGAGAGAGAGAGAGAGAGAGAGAGCGAAAAAAAAATGTACAGAATGGGATCGAGACAAACATAAAGAAAAACAGAGGCAAGAGATGGATGTAAATTACTATTGTTTCATTTATCAAGCCAAAAATTCTTTCGTAAAAGACAAAGAAATATACCTAATTTCGCCCTGGAAAAGTTACTAGTTATCAAATTCCATTTCCTAATAAAGAGAACCTTCACAGTGTATTAACTTTAACTGTGACTCCATGTGTGTTAAAAGGTATAAAAAAGTGATTATTTGCTCAACTAAATATATTAGAAAGCCAGTTCCGCAAAAAAAAACTTTTGTAAATTACCTTACCACCACTTTCTCTATTACTTTGTGGAATTCACAAATGAAACGAAACAAGGATCATTCCTATTCTTCCACCGAGGAGTAGGAACTCAAATCCGCTTCTTTTTCCAATGCATATCTGAAGCAAGCTGAAGTGACGAAATATTTAGCTTTAATTAATAGGTATAAAATACTTTAAGCACGTTCAGACGCTTTAGTTCTGTCCATAAATAAGCGAAAATAGATAATCCAGCAAATAGAGAATTATTTTTACTAGTCTGGTAAAAGATGAATTTTCGCTTGACGACTTCTCTGTTCCCAGATTATTGAATTTATTTCCTTTTGTTAAGTAAAACGAATAAAATAAAACCAATTATACAAATAGACATTTCATACCATATAAGGAGCATGGAATTTCAAAAATTTAGAGCAATCGCAGGCAAACACTTTGCCTTAATTCCTCCCTTGGCAGCCTCTTGTACGCTTTTCCGAGCGTACAATTGCAACTTAACAAAAACAATTGCAACTAGTATTGTCCCACTCAGTGCTTTTCTATCAGTTTGCGCAGAGCGAATAGCGCATCCGTTGTGTTTTTGCAATCTTACTGTTCCTGGCTAACCTTTCTTCCAAAAATCTCTCCAACAATTTGATGGCCTGGCAAATTAACTGGATGAAAATGTAATTGCCACACCCTTCTGTATCTCCTTTATTCTTATATACAATGAACAACACCACGTGGACTTGATTTTTTTCAAAAATGAATACGAGCCAGTATGCACAGGCTTGCCCTCAATGTTCCCGTTGCTATTGCTCGTTTAAAATAAACGGGGAAGATTGAACGGACAGTCATCTTTGGTTTTCAAAGGGGATTTAGCCTTGCAATTCCCCTGATGTAGTTTTATGGTTGATAAGAAAAAATAATAAAAAAGAAATTCTTCATGTTATTTTGGAATTAAGTAAGTCTGTTGAGTATAAAGTAATCTACTTAACCGTACAATTTCTCGGCAGTGCAGTGGTTAGTTTCCCGGCATGTCATGCGCAAGTCGGGGCTTCGTCTGGGAAGAATAACTCTTTTTTGTGGGGGGGGGGGTGTATTTTAGCAGCTTTTTAACCGTAAATGCTAAAAAACACTATATTACAACCGCAGTTTTAGATTCAGAAGAGAGCGCCAAATCTGGGATATTTTCCAATTTGAGTCTCTCCTTGAGAAAGGCAATTAAAGTTAAAAAATGACTTAAAACAGGTTACATGAAAATGATCAAATTTGGTGTCTGGGTATTCTGCAACACTTTGCTGAATTCAGCCAATGTTATTTTTGGTGTCTGGGTATTTTTCAATCCTTTTTTGGATTTAGACAATGCTCTTTTTGGATATCACCGTCAAGCGGCGAAAAAGAGGTGTCATTGGGAGACAGAGAACTAGAACTAAAAGTGTTTTAATGAAAACTTTTTGCCCTCTAAAAAAAGACGGAAGGTAATATGTTTCCATTTTAATTTTAAGTATTGATCGTGGACCAATATTCAATGTTACTTTACCCACTTAGCCAGATGCTCCAGGCAGATCTAACTACCTCAATGATTTGATTTCATGATGACTACCGCCAAATGGTTTTTAATGATGTTCTCCGTTTTTTATTAATTTGGGCTCTGTAAAGTCTACTTCAGGCCCTGATTTTTTAATAATTTATTTCCTTCATGGTCTCATTTACCCGAATTCAATATAAAAATCAATTAGAATTAAAGAAAGCAGGTGGCTTTCCAGTTCACAGAAAGTAGTTTTTCAACAACTTGATTTAAATAACAAGGATTGTAATTTTGATAGTTAATAGATTTGTACTTTTTCTGTTTCTAACACATTGAGTATTCATATGTTGATCTCTTGTACGCTTACATTTCACAAGTGTCATAAATTGCGTCATTTAAGGACTGCAGCCAATGGCAATTGCTTGCATAATACAGCCCCTATTGCAATTTAAGGTAGAAAAAGTCTGACCCAGTGCCTCAACTGTCTTACGAGCATTGAATTGTATTTCGTATCATCTGTTAATTCCTCCAACCCTCTGATTAAATAGTGCCATGACACAGAAAGCTAAAGTAATTTGAAACCAAAAGAGTGAAAGCTAGAAATTTCAAAAAAATTCTTAAATTTAGGTATGGTAAAGATGCTTTCAAGAATCTGTTCAGTGCCTCAAGAAATGATACGTATGAATTTAATACAATAAAAAATTATATTGCTGCTATATGCGAGGAACTGTTGACCGAGGCCATTTTGATTGGAATTAAAGAAGCTAAATTCTATCCTATTCTAGCGTATGAAGCCACCTATTGCTCAAATACTAAACACATTTTTCTCGTCATTCTATTTTTTGACGAAATTTGACCAATTCGAGAAACGTTTGTTGGATTTATTCCTTGCAAAGATGGTGATAAAGTTGTGTAAGTTGTCAATATATTGTTAAAACATGTTTTTTGATCAGGCATGAAATGAATATAATTTTAGCGAGTCCTGTGAGAAACCTCGCAAATATTTAACACAACAGTCTCTCGCAGGCATTGTCAAATGTTAGGCTAGACCCACTCCTGATAAATCAATAACTCTATACAAAATAAAATAATCAGACATTACTTGAAACGCCAAACAAACTAAAAAGTAAAAAAGATTCTTGTGTACTTTGATTACATCTACATTATAGGAAACAACAATACCCTGTCTATAAGAAGTTCCATTTTTTCTGCTCTAGAATGCTCCTTTATTAATCAATAATCTATTTATTTATTTATTCATTTATTTAATTTATTTATTTATTTATACTCCTTTATCTTTTTGTCTAAACTTTAGCGCTCTTTTGATCGACACCTTATCCTTTAAAAGGTAATTAAGGGTCTCTATATTTCAACGTTACGTAAAAAGGCAAGAGAGACAAGGAGACATTTTCAGAAAAACTGTTGAGAACTTAAAAATTTTTTTTTAACATTGAAATTTGATATCCGGCAGCAAAAAAAACAAAAGAAAAACTAACGACTTGCCTTGACATGGTAACTAAATGGGAAAATAAAGGGCCCATTTCAGTGACACTGAAAAAGAAAAATTGAAGAATCAATTATTTTGGAAAGGAAAATATTGATAAAATAAGGTAAGATAAGCTAGGAATAGTTGTATAAAAATGAGTAACTCGCTAAACAAAAAGCAAAACGTAACACCCTTCTCTCTCATGTTGTCATGGAAAATGTTTTCTGTGACCCAGACACGATATTTTAAATGATATGAGATCTCGTATTAGAGATGATTCGTACACTTAGCCCTGTTTGAGCCTTTTAATTTTTAACCCTTTATCTACCATAAGGAATTGGGCAATGCAAACTAGACAATCTTTGGGGGTTTTTTGGGCAATTTCTAATGCTTACTTAAAATAGCCAAGATACAGAGCGGGACACCAGTGTGCCTGTGGTAAACAAGGGATACCGACCAGTAAATATTGATAGACTGTAAGGAATAAATAAAACAAAACTTAAGATATATAAACGACTCCTTATAAATTCCTTGTAAGGCATGAAAATATTGCCTTACATCCTTTACACTTATGACTAGGGGCAATGTTGTCCCTGTGGTTGGGAGAGGATACTGTTGCTTATGGTTCCCAATATATTCGCAATAGTTGAAATTACGTGGAAGCTAACAGAAATAAATGTAGATTTTCCAAGCACTTGCAGATATTTTATTACTTTATTTCTTCATGGAAAATTTGCATTTTCTTACTGTTCTCTCAATCTTTACATCATAACTACCTGCTTTCATACGTTCTATAGTCATTCATCCTAACTGGATTTTCTTTGGCAAATTCAGAAAAGGTTAAGGGAATGACGGTTATGAATTAACTACCATCATTTTATATAAAAGTGTTCTCAAAATATTACAACATAAACAATACAATCAGCAAGGTACAATCAACAGCATTACCAATATTATAAGCAGCTCTTGAAAACTGTTATGTGATATGAAACATATAAAAACAGTTTCGTTCTTTTGTCATACAAAGCGCGAAGCCACAATCTTCGCACCTTGCGAAGGTCCTCGATCCTTTGCCCTCATTGGCACAGTAACGACACCGACGACGTGTGTTTACAAACTCAGAAAGGTGCTGGGGTGCTGTACCAGTTATTGCCAAAGCAGTGGAATGTCGTGATGGTCTTGATGCTTGGCAGTTCCTTTAGCGACTACTGAATCTACCGATCAAAAACTGGGTAATAACGATTTTAAAATCTAACAATGTCAGTTGACACGGATCCAACATATTGAATACAATAAAGCTGTTGACCCAAGCAATATCCATCAAGTTAAAAAAATAAACGCTAGTACTAATGCACCTTTGATTTCCGATCAAGACGGTACGCAGCAACGTGCTGGTCTGAACATCAACACACCAACTACACCAACATTTATGTAACTTGATAACAGTAGGAGTAATGTGTGACTCATATAACATTTTAAATATGCAACAAGTATTCATAGGTAGATATGTATAAGTACTAGTCGCTATACAGTGTGCAGGCATATTGTACACCCTTGTCTACCACAGGGACACTGATGTCCCACAACAAAAAATTGATTTATCTCATGAACGGCAATAGGCCAGACATTGAAATCTAAGATGTATAATCTGTGGATAGTGCAAAAACAATATTTAGCCTCCGATTATTATTTAACTCACGCGAAGATAAATTACAAACAGCTTAAAGAACAATAGTAAAAGCTCGTCCCAGAGCCCATTTTGCAGTCCCAAATTATTACTTTTTCCCACTCATTTAACAAAATATTTTTGCTTTGTGTTGTAAATTAATGTTAGCTTAATGTAACAAATCAATAATATTTATGATATCGTAGTCAAAGGGTTAATTATTATTTTGGTGACTCTACATTCAGTCTTCATTAGTTGAATATTGAATAGTTATTTGTAGAAAAATTTTATACACCTTCACCAGTCTTGGTATGGTGATACCTGCTATTTTACATCTGCAAAATAAAAGAGAGAATGGTGCCATTAAGAATATTATAAAATTTATGCACAAAGAGAGCTTTTTAATTTATAATTATTATTTTGGTGGCTCTGCATTCAGCCTTTATTAGTTAAATTTTGAATAGATAATTGTAGAAACATTTTATACACCTTTACCAGTCTTGGTATGGTGACACCTGCTATTTTTGCATCTGCAAAATAAAAGAGAGAATGGTGCCATTTAGAATATCATAAAATTTTGTGCACATAACAGAGATTGGAATAGCAAACATGAAGATTTTTCTTTTTCTAAATTGGCTCTTTCTGTTTGACTTAGTTGATAAATTATCTTTTGCCGAAGTCATTAAAGATGGTGACTTAATCATAAAGATAGGAAGATTTAGCTTTCTCAAAGACCGAATTTTGAGAACATTAGCTGTAATCTCTGATACAAAAGTGCAAACAGAAATACATTGCATGGAAGCTTGTACCATAGATGATCAATGCCAGTCAGCAAACTACTTCACTAAAACTAGCCGATGTGCAACACTCAAAGCCAACATGCACGAAGAAGAGCACAATTTGGAATTCTCCACAGGTGTAAAACATTTTTACCGTGAGGTAAGTATTTCTTTGAATTCTTCCATTTACTTTTTGGTTGTGACTTAATATATTTTTGTATTATGCGTGGCAGATAAAGTAAGATTAATCCATATAACTATTTCTATATATGAGCACTTTTGGGGGGATTTAACTTCAAACACAAAGACACCATACAAAAAAAGTTGACTGTAAGACGAGATCCTTTATTTAAAATAGTGGAGCTGACTTAACTATAAACTTATTTGAATTTTTCTTCCTCAAAATTCGCAGCAATGTATTACGAAAAAACTCGACTTATTAAAAAGTTCCTTTATTTATTGTTTAGCAGATATTTTACCTATTCGACTGTTCTAGTCTGGCACTAATGGTATCTTCGATTTTGCTTCTAATTTCATCTGCGTCTAGATTATTTTGCTTCTAATTTCATCTTCTCTTCTAGATCTTCCTGATTCAGTACGTGCAGTATGTTTATGAAAACGGGGCGGGGGAAAACACAAATTATCATTGGTGCTTTGCTAGGCTCTTCATACCATCACAATGATTCTTTAGAAGCTGTGTTATTTTTGCCTGTCAGTTTCTTCTGTGGGTTTTTTGGCAAGAAAATTGGCCATTTTTTGCCCACTATTTACATATTAGCCCTCAAGTTTTTCTCTTTATTCCTTTACAGATTAATAAAACAAATTACAAAAGCCTTTAGTTCAGCCATCAGTACTTTGACATCGTAGAATACAATTTTGGATCCAGTATTGCAATTCTAAGCCGCATGGCAGTTGATTTTTCAAGAAATACTGAGTAGATTTAATCCTGACTTTATCCTTTAACGACCTTCATGAGTATCTGCATCGTATGAATACCTCTGTTTCAATTTGCAGGTTTATAAGAAGTCATTTGATATGAAGTTCATATGAAGCCTTTGTTGTGAAGTTTATGAAGTCTAGCCTAAATTCTTATTTCTGAACATTCCGTGGTCCTATTTCTATTTTTGTCACTGAGAAAGGGACAAAATAACTCTAATAGTGATTTTCTTCTGTCAACTCTGACAATCTTTACTCAGATCAACGGGAACCTTGAGAATAGGTTTTTCATCCAATGGGAATACATCTTCCAGTATTAATACTTAATAAATTACTGCAGCTAAGTGGAAGAACAACCTTGAAATTGTAAACGGATGGACACAGTCATAATAAAGCATGGTAGTTTGGTAAGGAATGCAAAGGAGAGCCAATTTGCTACCTTTTCTCCCGTAATCAGTCCTGGTCATAAGTGAAAATGAATGTCTGATGTGGGTATGATTTATGGTAATGACTACAGAGCCGCATCCGGCAGAGGTGGAAATAGGGTCTGTTAGGTCATCAACAAGTGAATTTGGATCACGAAACAATTGAGGCATACTGAAAGCTAAAGGATAGAGAATATAAAGATGAAGATGAAAAAAACATAGACTGTGCATTCTAGGGATTGTGAGTTTTAATCGAAAGGACAGAGAGGCGAATAGAGCAAAAGAACTGGAATAATTTATTGAGAAGAGGAAGAAAGACAACGCGGATTAGCAATAATGGTAAATAAAAGCACGACAAAAAGTGTGACCGCCATAACATCATATGGTAATGATAGGTAAATNATGACTACAGAGCCGCATCCGGCAGAGGTGGAAATAGGGTCTGTTAGGTCATCAACAAGTGAATTTGGATCACGAAACAATTGAGGCATACTGAAAGCTAAAGGATAGAGAATATAAAGATGAAGATGAAAAAAACATAGACTGTGCATTCTAGGGATTGTGAGTTTTAATCGAAAGGACAGAGAGGCGAATAGAGCAAAAGAACTGGAATAATTTATTGAGAAGAGGAAGAAAGACAACGCGGATTAGCAATAATGGTAAATAAAAGCACGACAAAAAGTGTGACCGCCATAACATCATATGGTAATGATAGGTAAATATAAATAATCAATAATCAATAAGGACATTTCCACTGATAAGATAGAGTAGTAGAGTTTTGCCTCAGAAAAGAGTTCTTGAATATCAACATTTGGTTAATACATCATAGAGGAAGATATATATAGATACAAAGATATATAATTGACCTGGAGAAAGGAGAAGATTTCACCTTTATTATATTTAATTAAAGACAAAATTTAGAAACTGTTTTAAAGATTTGAAGGCCTACCCAGGGGCAAACGAGGACTCTGATAATCTAATCGCTGCAAGGATAAAGGGCATAAATCCAGAATAGATGGAGTAGAGAAGGAATTTGCTAAGGAAAGGTTGTAAGTTTTCAAATGAAGTGGGAAAAATATGTCGTCTAGGGAAACCTCAGGATGTAGACGAAAAATGGAACAGAATGCAATAGACAATAGCAGAATGTGCCAGAGCACACATTGGCAAAAAATCCAAAAGGGGATAGCAGGGCATGGATTGTGAGCACCATGTTTTAAAACTTGTAAAAACTAACGACTTGTTAATACCAAAGAGGCAGTCATTAATATAAAAAACCTAATGATGAGTTACTAAAAATAACGGATAAAATGAAAGAGAAGTGGTTAATAGACCAATGCAATTAACTTGAATATATGAGTCAGAGAGGTAGATTACTTTTAGTAGAATAAAAGGTAAACACTTATGTGATGAAAAAATAATTAGAATAAAATAAAAGCGGCATTCAGGACAGAATTCGAATTTGAGTGAGAGAACCAGAAGACGTTAAAAGATAGAATGCACCGAATAATTTTGTTCCAAGACAGACAACCCACTTACTAGGTATGTGCTTGTTTCTCTGACGAAAAAGATGAACACTCTCATTCCTTGAATAGAAATGCTTCAAAGTTTTATTATTTGATTTTGTTAATGTTTGACCTATATGCATATTCCTATCCTCTTGTATGGAGAAGCACAAATAATAGGAATATGGATGTTTTAAGATCTCATTTTATATTTTTACTACTTCTTCTTCCTGTAACTGTCTTAAACTGTGTGACTAGTTAACATAGATTGATTATTTTGAAATTTTTTCATTTTCCAAAGAATGGCTGCACCTCTAGTCCTTGTAAAAATGAAGGAAGATGTTTGCCTCATTACCAGAATGACACCTACTCTTGCAAATGCCTTAACGCAAACGCTACACATGAATTCAGTGGAAGAGTATGTGAAAAAATGAAAAGTAGGTATAATCAACTTCACATTAAAAATAATAGGATAGCGACTAAAATCCTGAATAGAAAAGGGTTGTTTTTCCACAGGAGTTGAATATTAACTTTTCTAGGTTATTTTCTCTCTCTTGTTTCAATCCTTGATTTTCCTAGTTTATAACGCATAGTGTATTTAGTCTGCAATACGGTAATAAATGGATCGACCACCGTTGCTTTACCACAAAATCAGACCTAATCATCAGGATGTATTATATGGATTCAAAATTCCTTATGACAACAACTACATCAGAACTTTAGTGGAGTTTGAACTAGGCCACTGGGCCTATTATGGCAGTGGTATACAATCTGTCTTGGGCACATAATGAGAAAGTAGGTATTTTCTGTGTCTGTGTAATAATGTTTTAGGATTATTATTCGTAAATCGTATGTATTTTGTATGCTTTTTGTCAAACAATGATTAACAAAGTAGACACTGGTATACGTCTTCAAGAGTCAACAATGGAGGAGGGCTCGTTTAGGAAAGGTTAGTGTTTAATAACAAATTTAGTACAAGGAAAAGGTTATTTTTAGGATACCCTCATACTGGAGCCTTAATTGATGGAGCGCTTATTCAAGAAATTTTAAGAGCCGATAAGAAGTACCATAGTTGAGAAACAAATTATTGCCTTTTTTTAGTTTCCTAAACTTTACGCAAGATATGACATAGTATGCTACAATTTTACGCTTTCGTGAAGTAAAAGTTTTCGCATGAAATTTGCAATCAGCAGAATGATTACAACTTCTTTGTCTATGTATCAAATGGAAAATTGGCAAGATTTGGATAAGAACAATTGGATAGTAGGATATTTTTTCTCGAAGATATTTGGGGGTGGGGGCAGTCCTGATTTCATATAGAGGAGATTGATCAAAGAGTTATTTTCCCATCTGATTGCCGTGTCAAGGCAAAGAACTTCCTCACGAGAGGAAAATGTAGAAAATTTAACTTTGGAAATCATGTTTGGAATCCCCATATAACTTGAAAAACTTTTTAAATGAGATATTGTAATGGCAAAGGAAGGAAATATTATCAAGAAAACAGAGCCACATACAAAGGTACTTGCCATAAAGGGTTTCATTTTGATTAAAGAGCTATTGTTGCATCTGTGAAGGAATTAGCAACGCTAACAGTAATTAGGTTTCCCTACATTTGGAGAAAAACCAGACTTTATATTATTGCATTTAAGCATAAGGTACATACAGTTTCTTAGTAGTGGCTGATCTTCGGCAGACATCGACACTTTCATTATAGCCAATATTTGAGCACGAATAAACAACGTATATTGAAACGATCTTCCTATTTTTTTCTACTCAGTGCGTTCTGTGAAGGAAGCCTTCAATAAATTATAAAATCCAGACAGTGCAACCAGGGCAGACATTGCGCACCAGACAGAGAAAGGAATAATAATGTAACATTTATGTATTTTTTAAAAGCACATATAAAAATGATATGCATGACCCGATTTTAATTTTGGTACGTTTCTTGATACTAATCCCTTGTGTCAACTACATTTGGTCAAGAAGAGAGGTTACTGCTATCCTGTAGGTACTGTTGGGTTTAACTTGAGTTCTTCACAGGTTAATATATCTCTCAACAAATTTGAACAGGCATTTTCATATTCCGCATTTTATGGGATAACTAAGACATCTTCTTTATCATACAATTTTATAGTGACAGGGTCATTATATTTCTAAATGTGTACCACCTTTATACACTTTAGGGGTTTGCTTGACCAGTACGTATTATTGTTTCTAACAACGGAGGCTCTTAGCGAGTTAGTTACATTATTTATAATGGTAGTAAACCCTCCGGGACTTACTTGATTTCATATTGTCCTGGTATTAATTTGTATTAAGAAATTTCCATTTGAAATTCTGTAAAAATTTAGAATCAACAATAGAATCGGGGGTATCACAACAGCTCTAAATGCACCTTTATAACTATCCTAGTGTTAATAGGCCAAACTGCAGGAATCCTGGATAACAATATTTACTTAATTTACAACGAATTTAGTTATGGTATATATTGATCTGGATTGAAGTTGTCGTTTGAAATACTTTTAAATTTCGTTAGGTTGTACCGATGATGATGCAAGCTGCGAAACGTTGGCATCCAAAGGATTTTGCACAGCTCACGAAAACATGAAGGTAAAGTTTAATTTCCTTTGTGGAAAAGATGAATATATCTTTATTCGTATTATAAGAAATGACTGTATGCTATGGTAGTTTGTCAAGTCTCTTTTTGTGTCAGAATTCTTCTTTGTTAATTCCATGAATATTAGGATACAGCTTGTAACGTGATCGGTAAATTTCAATTGTCTGAATCATGATGTGTTTTCTAAGGCTTTTCTTTCATTTTTGTTTACTGTCAGAAAAACTGTTTTGCAGTTNGTCGTTTGAAATACTTTTAAATTTCGTTAGGTTGTACCGATGATGATGCAAGCTGCGAAACGTTGGCATCCAAAGGATTTTGCACAGCTCACGAAAACATGAAGGTAAAGTTTAATTTCCTTTGTGGAAAAGATGAATATATCTTTATTCGTATTATAAGAAATGACTGTATGCTATGGTAGTTTGTCAAGTCTCTTTTTGTGTCAGAATTCTTCTTTGTTAATTCCATGAATATTAGGATACAGCTTGTAACGTGATCGGTAAATTTCAATTGTCTGAATCATGATGTGTTTTCTAAGGCTTTTCTTTCATTTTTGCATGCGTAAGTTACAAAATAAACTCCCGTTTATACAAACGAGGTCTATCTGAAATTTTTTATTATCTTATATATTTTGTAAAATCCTAATTTTGCAGGCTCAATTTCCCACAAATTTCGGTTGTTAGACATTGGTAATTATCAAAGTCATAAAAAAGTAATCACTGTTCCAATCCAATTTCACACCTACCCCCACTATTCAACTAGGATTAAGAAATTTCATGAGATGTGATTATAAGACGGCTAATATTTACTCCCTGAAGTCTACACATAATAACGTATATGGTCTTGTTAAGAATCACAAAGCAGGAGTGTCAATTCATTATAGCCTGGAACATTGCCTCCTCCTTTGTTCAGGCGTCGAATTGTGTTGGGCTGGGGATTCAACCCCATCACCACCAAAGATGAAATATACAATCCTGGAAAAGGTTTTTAATCATCTATAAATATTAAGTAAAACAGAAGCCGTATTTGAATAATGGAATTTTAACAGCACCAATTGTCTTTCATCAGATTGTTTCCTTGTAATTATTAACATGGCTACTGTTTATCTTATCAAATATAACCAGGAGTAGATGGGTACTTACACAGTGCCAAAAAACTTTGCTGTTTAATTTTTCTTTTCTGACTAATTTTCTCTGTTCTTAAATGCAATAAAATAAAGGCATTGATTATCTGGAGCTGATAGATACGCTGATGTTTGTTTGTGCTAGCTTACAAGGGAACAAGAAATTGATTATATTAGAAGTATACCTACAGAAAGTCAAATGATAACGCAATTGACTAGTTTCCTTGAAAAACGATTCAGTAATCACCGAACTGACTATGCCACTTATGGATTGAATTGTATTTGATGGCCTTTTTTATCGTCAAACCTTTCTCTTTAATGAACGCTCATGCATTCCGATACCAATATTGCAAGTACATCGTCAGTTTGTGAGGATCCAGAGAAGCTATGAACAGTTGAATTACTTTTTATTTCTAAATCAACTCAAATTTTGTAAAAATGGTCTTGAAAACCTTACCTTGTATTAACTACATATAAGGACAAGTTCAAACAGATATGAGCTACTGACAAGGCTGGATGATGGTAAGAAAACTCCAGTGAGCAGTGGTTAGACATAAAGGTGGCCTCAAAGGAACTAGCAAAGAAAAGCATGTACCAAGACGCAAGCAATACAAGCAGAAATGTATAGCTTTAAAGCTTACTAACTGGTAAGGGAAAGTAAATTTCTGAAGTCAAAAGGAATGGACAGCAATGATGTGTGCGACGGATATAAACGATACAACAAAGAAATAGAGAAGGCACTTTGACTTAACAAAGAAAATACAATAAAACAGTGCAAACAAATTGAAGAACACTCGATATGAAGTGTTTGAGAGAATTGTATAGACTGTTAAATATAAAACAGAGCGCTTTAATTCATGGCAGATGATTCGACAAAACATCCAAACTTACAGCAGTATGAAAGTGATGAGTAGATTGAAAAAATATTGCGAGAAACTATATGTAAACCCAAATCGTGCCAGTAAAACATCCTACAGAACTTAATTCAGTGATCCCTGAATCACAACCTCTGATTACTGAAGATGAACATGGCATGAAAAGTTCCCAAAGCAACCAAAGTTTTAGAGGTTTTAGCAGAGAGAATGGAGGGTAAAATGAAAGAAGAAGTTGCTGACGGGCGAGCTGGTTTTGTACTAAAGATAATAGACATCAAACTTTGAGCTTAAAATTTAGTATAGAAAATACAGTCATAATAATAAAATATTAAATATCTGTTTTATTGACTATTGAAAACGTATTTGACACAGTTTTACGTAACAAGCTATGGCAAATAATGTGCAATATGAGATTTCATCGACATCTAGTGAAATTTGCAGCTTCAAGAATTGTATCAGGAGCAGCAAGCAATTGCTAAACTGGCTTATGTTTAGCGGACTGGTTTCGCATTGTAAGGCAAGGGTGCATTTTATTACACCTTCTCTTAAAGATTTACTCGCAGTAAATTATGAGGGACGCTTGGCAAGTTTCTGCAGCCTTATTTAAAGTTGGAGGCAAGACTTTAACTAATTTGTGCTACGCTGATGATGTAACATCACTTGTCGGAAAAGTAGACAAACTCCAATAATTGCTGGACAAAGTTCCTGTAGTAAGTAGAAAACTAGGATTGAGCTTGAATATAGATAAGACAAAAGTAATGTTCATACTTAAGAACAGTAATGGGAAAGAACTTGAAATTGCTCTAGAAAAGAGATTTGTCGAAGTTGTAAAATAATTATATTGGTTAGTTGCCCTTATCTCTAGAAGTTATAATGATACCCTGAAGATACGTAGAAAAATAGCTTTGGTAAAAAATGCTATGTGAGTAAAGTTTGTAAGGAAACATCTTTTAGCAGCAACACAAAGGCAAGGCTGCTAAGATCCGTAATGTTTCCAATTACAGCTTAAGGGTCGGAATGTTGGGCAATAAAAAAAATTGATGGACGGAGAATGAAGTCATTTGAACTATGGGCATGAAGAATACATTAAGAATGCTCACATTTGCTCACATTTCTCCGCCTTGTCCCGAACGAGTAGCGGGTTTCTGCCAGAGTCCTGCTTCTATCTGTGTTCGCCATGCTGTTCTATCCTCTGTGAGGACTTCTGGAAGGTTGCACACATGCATGTCCCTCTAGATTGTGTCCTTTCACCTGTGCCTCGGGCGTCCGCGATTTCGTCTCCCTTATCCTTTCATTTCGCTCACTCGTCTGATGTCATCATTTTCTCTCCTTTTCTTGACATGCCCAAACCACTCTTATCTTCTCTTCCGCATCATATCTGTATATCTCTTCATTTCTTCTCCGTTCTTCTAGTCTGCTGGTTAGGCCGTATCTCAACACCCTCATCTCATATGCACTGAATTTATTTGACTGGGACTCTGTAATGGGTCACTTCCCATTTCCATACAGCAACACCGGTCGTATTAGTGTTTTGTATATCAGCACCTTCAGCCTTGAGGGAACCTTCCTGTCACACAACACACCTGTTAGCTCCCTCAACATGTTCCACGCCTTGCTTACTTTCAGCTCAACTTCTGCCTGGTACCTACCTTCCTGGTGGACCGTGCTTCCCAGACATTTCTATGCCGAACACTTGGGTAGATCTACCATTTTTTCAGTTCCATACTCCTTCAATCCAACCCTCCTCATCGTTTCTAGTGGCGGCCAATGATCCGTTTTAGATCGGCTTACTTTTAAGCCGACTTCCTGGAGCCCTTTCCTCTACTACTCCAATCTCCTTTTTAGCTCTCCAGCCTGCTCACTATACAAAACCAGGTCATCTGCGAATAACATGGCCCAAGGTTTGCCTTTTTCAAGGTCTTCTGAAATGACATCCATGATGATGATGAAGAGCAATTGACTCAGTGCTGATCCCTGGTGTAACCCTATGTCTATCCTTATCTGTTCATTTTCTCCTGCAGTTGTCACGACCTGACTAGTGCACTCTTTATACATGTCCTTGATGACATCAATACGCCTCTGGGACGTGTATTTTCCTCAGGCAGTACCATATCACCTCATTTGGGATAGTGTCATAGGCCTTCTCTAGGTCCACAAAGACCATGTGCAACTCCTTATTGTATTCCCTATACTTCTCTTGCAGCATCCTCAGACAAAAAAGGGGCTCAGTTGTAAACTTTCCTTTCTAGAATCCATATTGGTTATTGCCAACCTTCACCAACTCTCTCAATCTTGCCTCTACCACCCTCTCAAAGCTCTTCAAACATTCGCAGAGGAGCTTGATTCCCCTATGAATTTCACAGCTTAAAGGGTCCCCCTTTTGCTTGTAGATAGGTATAGTTTTGCTCGTCCTCCATTCTTCTGGCATTCCATTTCTGATAATATCTTGAAAACAATCAGTCATCCAGGCGGGTTCAGTGTCCTTCAGCTTTCTCAACAGGTCCACTGGCACCTCAACTGGTACTCTTGCCTAGTTCAGCTTCATCTTCCCCTCCTCCATGATATTGTCAATCGGCCTTTGAACAGCCTCTGCTTCAGGGAGTGCTAACATGTTGTTCTTGGTGTTGAGCAGTTTGTTAAAGTACTCTCCCCACCCGTCCTTAACTTCCTGGTCATCTCCCAGCACTCCTCCTTCCTGGCTTCGTACAAAAGGCAACCTGTCAATGTCCTTGGCTCTTCTTTGTTGTATTCTTGCCAGTCTGTAGGTCCTTTTTGATCATTCACCTCAAAGTCATTGTACAGTTCCTCGTACCCTTGTTCCTTAGCTATCGCACACTTCTCCTTGCTGATCTTATTCAGTCTCACATATTTCTCTTTGTCTTCATCTGACCTTGAATTGCTCCACAGTTTAAAGGCCTTTTTCTTTTTTCGTATTGCCTCCTGCACCTCTTCGTTCCACCACCAACTTTCTTTTTCTAGATATTTTCCCGATTTACTCTTTCCAAGGGTTTCTTTAGCTGCTTCCATTATCTTGGGATCGGTGCATCTCGAAGTTATCCTTCCTTCGCTCTCTCTATTTAGGATTTCTGCTACCTAACAATTCAGTTCTTTTTCCACTGTCTCCTTGAGTTTCCAGCAGTTGATCCTTTTCCGTCTTTCCCTTCTGGTACGCCTCTTTTTCCTCTGCACCCACATATCCATCACCAGATGTCGATGTTGTGGCGCTGCCGGTTCTCCGGGTATAACCTTGTAGTTTCTGACTCTTCCCAAGTTCTCCATGCGCACCACGATATAATCAATTATGGTCAGGTTTGGCCCACTTTTGTATGTGTATATTTGTCTATCACTCTTTGTGAAAACGGTATTCACTACTGCCAGGTCTCCTTTCCTTGCGCAGTCCAGTATTACCTCTCCGCCAACATTTACTCTTCCTCTATCCTTACCCCCATACCACCTCTAAATACCTGCTTGTCGTTCTCTTCCCACATATCCATTCCAGTTCCGTGCCAAAATAAGTTCATCGTTACTGCCAAGACCTCCCAGGACTCCGTCCAGTTGGTTCCAAAATTCTTGTTTTTCCTCCTCATCACATCCATGCTGCGGGGCATAGGCCGACACTATGCTGTACACCTTCTCTAGTGTCTCCAACCGCATTGCCATAACACGGTCAAACGTCCTCCGTGTTGTCAGCACTTTCTTAAATGGAGTTTTAATATGCATTTAGGCATATTACAACTCCATTTCTAGTCTTTCCATCTCCACTGTAGTAGAGTCTATAGTTATCTCCCATATCTCTTGCTTTGTCACCAGACTTTCCCCCTGTCAACCGTGTTTCTTGTAGGCATAGTATGCCAATCCTTCTTCGCTTCATCATATCTGCTATCTCTCTACTTGTTTCTGTTAGGGTCCCGGCATTCGGAGTAGCTACTCTGAGGTATGTTGGCCTTGCTCGTCCACTTCTTACTGCGTCAAGGTCATGGAGCCACTGCGCATTGCTTGTGAAGTATGCCCTAGCAACCTGCGTTCCTCTGATATTCTTCGGCATAAATGTTGATGCGGCATAATTTATTAAGGACCGGATGCTCTTCCTGACGTCCATCCTCTGTATTTATACGGGATTGGAACTGGCTGTCGACTCCGCTAGCTTGCGTAGTATCCAGGCCACATTAGAATAAATTAATCACCTGGAGGAAAATCAGATCAAACAAGAGACTTTTTGACGAAATCCGAGTATCGAAATGACTTGTCAATGAGAAGAAAAACAGAAACTGCAGTTCATGGCACACTTTATTAGGCACAGGTACATGATGAAATTAATTTAGGAACAGGAATGGTTTTTGAAAAAGGTGGAAAGGACGGTAGAAAATCAGAAAGACTAGGACAATTAACGAAAAGCTAGGAATAACCATTACTGAAGCCATCACAGCAGCTCACGACAGGGAGACTTTGAAAAGCATGGTGCATGACGTCACAGCCGCTTAGGAAACTTAACGTTCTGAACAATAGTAGTAGCAGACCAGGTCCTATCGATAAGCAAATTAAAGTTACCACTCTGGAGCACTGGGTCATCGATACTGTTGAAATTACTCAACAGTCAACTTAGCATTAAAATTGGTCCAAATAATGAAATTAATAAACGTTAAATTTTACTGTATGGAGGGTTAATGCATGACTTGTGCAGGCGTTTGTGTACCTTATTCCTTTTATATCAGTCAGCTTGTTACACAAACGTATTTTATTCTCTCTCTCGTTCCGTCTCCCTTTCCCTCTTCCTTTCTCTCTTTCTCTTCCTCCTTCCTTTCTCTTTCCTTATTTCCTCTTGTTACATACGTATATAAAATTATAAATATAAATATATTTATATATATATACATATATGTGTGTGTAATTTCTATACGTATATATAATTATAAATATAAATATAAATATATATATGTGTGTGTGTGTGTGTGTGTAATTTCGATGTATTCGTATTCAAAAAGTGCTCAATGCATAAAGCAGAGCAATATACATCAGGTAAAACACGAAAAATAAGAACTATGATTACAACCAATAGTTTCATGATATTTCGATTATCAGGCAATAATGCTACAAATACGGTATAAGCTTTTAAAACAAAAAAAATGGGTGTCTCATAAAAAATAATTACAGGTGGTAATGTATCACAATGCGTGAAAATTCTAAGAAAGGAGGAAAGAAAGGAAGTCTTATGTGGATAGGGTTTAAAATTACTGAAGAATGATTTACTTTCAAATTGGGTGAACAGGTGTTCGGCTGTTTGTTCAAGAAAGAAGGTTCCATGCAAATAGTCATTAGGTATGAAGTTGCGGAGGAGGAATTTGTTTTCATGTCAGCCTTTCGAAATAAGTTCTAATCTTTTCTTGAGAAGTTATTTCTTGATGGTGTATGTTATAACGGACATTTTTTTCAGTGAGACAAAGGAGGCATCTTTTTCTGCTGTTGTTGCAGTGGGGGTCGAGGTTAGGATAGACCAAGATGTTTCAGGCGCTTTTCGGGTTTTTTCTTTGCTTTCCTGTACGAAACTAGATAGTGTTGTGCTGTGTTTGTATTTACTGTGAGTGAATGACAATTTATGTTGAGAGTATCTGTGTTTCCATGGTTTTTCGATTAATCCTATGTATGCCTTTTCAATGTTATGTGCTGTTGGTATTTTTGTGGGTGGTGCTAATGATACTGTGGCCCTGAAGGTGACGTGTGGTGCAGTGCATTTTCCTAAAAGAGGGCATTGACTTTTTGTTCTGCAGTAACAGGCTTGTTTTGTGTTATTTTTGGGGGGCTGATGATGTTCTAATTGTGCTTTTTGATGATTTGTGACAAATTTTCTGTGCAGCTGTAGCTTAATGTTAAGGTGTTCCTGTTAAATATCTTGTGGAGTTTGCTGGACGTAGGGAAATGTTTGTCGATGTAGAGTAGACAGGCTTTTCCGATGTTTGTTTGGACGGTTTTGTTAAAAGGGGGGTTGAACCAGATGATGTTTCGTTTTCTTGTGAGGTTGTGCGATTGGCGTGGTGTAAATGATTTGCAAGTTGGATGTCCACTATTTTGGGGGGCAGCTTCGTACTAGGGCTAATATTATATATATATATATATATATATATATATATATATATATATATCAGTATATGTGCTTAAATGATGAACGTCTTGCAGAAAGACATCCTTATACTTGAAAAAGTTGAGATAAAATTTCATCATCAAAAAACGAATAGAAACGTTGCAAGTTCAATATTGATGGAGACTCCTGAGTAATACAATCTAAAATGCAAGACACAAAAGTCTCTGCGTTTTGTAAGAACATATTTCACGAAAAAATAATTGCTCGTAAAACTTATAGTATCCTTTTAAAGGCCAAAAAACTATTTTTACGTAAGCAAAGTCTTCTTGCCCCGTTGCAAATATTATCTACAAGCTCATTGCTTCATTTACTCTGGCTAGAACCAATGTACCTGTGAAAAGGACTGATAACCGCGAAAACGTTTGTTTTTCGGCAATTGGCATTTTATGTAATTCAAATTAACATTTTTGAGCATCTCTTTATTAACGATGTTTAAATTGAGGATCTAGCAGTGGCAGTTTAAATAAAGATTAATTTTTTTGCTTGTTTGAATTTGTTGCATGCCTTCTCTAGGTAACCAATATCGATAGACCTGTCGTTAAGGTAACCTGGCTTTAAGGTGCACCTGGATATGAGCTCCGCCGCAGGTTGATCGAACATTGTTTAAACTCTGCCTGAATACTTCTGAAACTGAACACAAAACACCTTCAACTCGTGTCGAAGTTTTATAATACCTTATCGGCCCTTAATCCGCCGACCCAAAATGGCGTTATTTTTTTTGGGGGGGGGCGGATTTTGGGCTGGCGGATTAAAGGCCAAAATTTTGGGAGAATTAGCAAAAAGTGGCGTTTAAAAATTTTTTTTTGACTGAAAATCCCATACATAAGAGAAATAAAGACGTTTATTTAGTTGTATGGCATAAGACAAACGAATTGAAACTAATTGATTGCGTTTTTCATCCTCCAATATCAACAAAATATTAACAAAGTTTCACATTAATGTTCTTCCTTTTGAGACTTGAGCTTCAGATTGTCAACATACCGATTTCAGGAAAAGGGTTTTCGCATAGTTCGGCTAAATGTTCTACTTCGTTAAAAGCTTCACTTATATGGGCCTTTCTATAGCCCGAGATAACGATATTTTTGGATTGTTTTAAGTGTTGGAACATCTGAATAATCCACTTGGCATGCAAAGGTTTCATGACACTCAGCTTCACGTCCGCTTTAACATCATGAGCGGCAACTCCTCTATTCAGCTGTCAAAGAACTTTATCTGCATACCAATCTTGGTATTTGTCAGCAATGAAGCATTTCGCACTCATGTTCACCGAAATGTCCAAAGGTTGGAATAGGTTTGTGTGGTTGTTCGGCACATGTATCATGATGAAATTAGTCAGCTTTAGCAAATCATTGACAGCACCATTTGTCTGTCCTTTAAAAATGTCAGATATCAGCATAGCTTTTGCATTCCAAGGAAGATTTTCAGGACGAGTTCCTTACGTTTTCTCTTAATGTAGGGGAATATGATCTTCTTTAGGTACTCTAATACGATTCCTTCATTCGACCAATGATTTGGAGAATGGGTTATGTGAAATGACTAAGGAAAATTGACCTTTTGGTGGCATGTTTCGGTAGCACCCTCATAAATCAATTGTACTGATAAAAAATCACCAACCATGTTGACGCAAAAAGTAGCTGTGATTTGGTGTTTATCATCAGCTTTTGCAATAGGTAGTGAGTGGGCGCCTTTGCCAGTAAATGTAGATTTGTTTGGTGCTGTAAATCCAGGAGCAGTTTGGTCAAAGTTCAAGATCATTTCTATCTGAATCTTATGCTCAAAGACTGCACTTGCAATTTTTCTTTTCAAAGAAAACGCTAATTATTCATACAGGGCTGGGTTCATTTCTCGTTTAGCTGTCGTGTACGTCTTTTGGTCCAATCAAGGGATTTAAGAACTCCTCTTGCCCTTTAATAGTAAGCAACGAGTTTACACCATTCTCTGGCAAAATTTCGGGGCATCTTGCTTTTATTTCCAATCGCTATCGCAGTTTTGCGTGTGACTGCTCCTCCACTTGCCCTTACATTATGTAAGATAGATTTGATTTCAGCTGTTAAACCATCACTTAATTTGGACGGTCTTTCTTGACGACTCAAAGTCAAAACATTTTTTACATTATTATTTTTCTCTCTAATTTTTTCTCTCTTGCAGCTGAAAGCACCGAAGATGTTGATTGGCACGGAACATGAGAATTGAGTAGGCGGGCATCTAGCTTATCATTAAGTTTCTTAAAATATTTTGCTAAATCCATCTAGCTTTCTTCTGTATTTTACGAAATAAACAATTCAACAAAATCACAAGCAAGATTTCCAAGATTTCGCAATATTACTAAAAAATCTCCATCTCAGATCTTTTACAACCTAATGATGTTGGAAAATCTTTATATGACCAACGGGGGAGAGCACTCAAGTATCAAATTACACCCGAATCATTAACGTTTAACAATAGAGTTAAAATAATAGCAATAAAATTCGAATCTTGAAAAAAACAAATTACCACACAACAGTGTGTCTTCTAATATTTTTTTTTCTCTTTGGTACAATCTATTCGTTCTCTGAAAAGATTGGAAGTTGAGGTTACCATGTTTACCGGAACACTACCTGGAGAAACATAAGATTACACCAGGCTGTTGTTGTGTTGAAAGAAGTTAACGATATTTCTTTGATATCGACCCTTATTGTTGTCGAATTACCATAAAGAGAGTCGACCGAATTAGACCTGTGACACTTGGGCATATTCCTAGAGAATTGTCGAGGTTCATTTTTTATTTCATACAAGAAGGAGATTCAGTGACAGGAGCAATTTCGAATACCACGCCAAGGATTTCGCCTATTCCCGAAGGCTGATTGGAGGTACCCATCATGATGCACTTCGCGATGAAAACAAAGCCATCTTTTCAAAAGTGGCAATGCTAGTGCGAACTCAAATTGAAAAAATGAAGGAAACTTTCTTTAATGAAGAAGAAGGAGAAGAAGAAAAAGAAAAGGAACGAGAGGAAGGAGAAGGGAATGAAGAACTCCCGCGCCCGGATGAAGATTACATTTTGCGAGAAGAACCCTTTCCGATTCCGGTAGAATCAGACGGTGAAGAAGGAGAAAGCAAGCAAGAAAGTAGTATAATTGTAATTGATTAAGCAAGATGGATAAAAAGCAAGGAATAGAACAACAAACAGAAAGATACAAAATATGCAGTCTCATACTTTTTTTGTTTTCCTAATCAGTGGAAGGCGTAAAATGCGGCCCTACGTGGCGTTAAGCCGGCGGATTAAGGGCCGATAAGGTAAGCAACTGATCATTATCAGGGTTTAGACAAAGCGAATTTACTAAAACTGCGCAGAAGTAATGCATTGGGTCTGTCCTTTAATCCAATCTTTGTCAGAAACCAAGGTTTATCTGTATCCTACTGAAGTATCTAGAAGGCAATAAGGTAAAGACACCTGGTGCTTCAGACAGAATTTGAATATTTACTGTGAATCTATATTTTTGGGTTCTTATGTTGAGTGTAGCTTGTTTCATGTTGGCCCACTTTAGTTGTTCTGTCACTTTCAATCTATTTGTATGCAATATCATACTAACACTTGGTCTTAATCACCATTCAAAGATGTTGCTTCAGTCCACTATGTTATGTAAACTCAATTTTTTGACAATTTATTTATTTCAGAAAGTTGAATAAACTTAAGTAAATATGGGTCCTAACGAACTGCTCTTTTCACTTGAAAACTAATTCTGAGTTTGGAGACGAAGTGATCACTTAAGCGAAACTTTTTATTAGTATAAATTACACTGGTCTGTGCCATGTTCAAAGTTTAATCCAGAACAACTAAATCTAGATAATGTTTTTTCACGCAACCAAAATATTCTCCTTGTCCCTATATTCCAATCCATTTAATAGTTTTGAAACATAATAGCACATTTTGAATATATTTATAGACTACTTAGCGTTATAAGACAATTGAAAAGAGTGCAACACAAAAATCCGATAATGAGAAAAGGGTCTCTTAAGGGTTCCCGATTGCGGTGAGCAGACACCATATCCCATTTTAGGTACAAGTAGTACTTTGTCAGAAAGTGGACATCCCATCAATCTTGACAGCGTTACTCAATCAAACGGAAATCTTTGTAAAAATTCTCACCCTGGTTCTTCACTGAAGTATCCAGAGTGATCAGGGAAATGGTCTAGATGGGATCGAAGTAAATACCTTTTTACTGACATATATGCAACCAGTTGACCGAAAGACTCCATTAGCTCAAAACCACCTTCTGATACTGAAGAATTCTGAGGTTACTTAGAACGTTTGTTTTAACTGTTATAAAGAACAGTAAGATAGAGAGGGTTTATCACAATCCGTTGCTTCTCCAAAACTGGCATCCTTGATGAGCTGTCTAATGTGACGACCATAAAAACAAGTTTAACTATGTTTACTAGTAAAAAGTTTTAATGAAGGAAATCAAATCCTCTAGTCAGTATAGCAATGTTGTTACAATAGGCCAGTTTTCATCAAAAGTAAACATATTTCTGAAATTCTCTTTCACGGTTCAAATACCAACAGAGGTTTCTCCTTTCTTATACTTTCCCACAAAGTTATGAATCTAATATCTTCCTTGGAAAGATTCAGGCCTAGTGTCAGGAGTTAGTTAGTTTAGTTAAGGTCAATGGGACGAATTGGTCTTCTCCTTTGGAGGATTTTCACATCAAACATATTTGTATCTGTGAAGCCAATAAATTTAGAATCAGAACTAGAATGTTAGGTTACATTAACCTTAGTACAGGGATATGGAGATAATTTTATGCAAGAAGGGGCATTAGGGTATATGATATGATGCTTCCTCTTATGATTCATGCCATTTAGATTTGCCATGCTAAAGTAGCAGTCAATGACGCAATCTTTTCCTACCTTTCACTTTATTGGAACATCAACTAGCATACTCGCCCTTTTGCTATTTATTTTTATTTTTATTTACTCCATTCTGATTCATTTCGCTATAATCTGCAAAACTGTCACTAAACATTAGTTTTTAAAACATTTCTTAGATAGAACACAAGGAAGCAGAACAAAATTATTGTTCTTTAACAAGGAAAACTAAGACTGCTATTGTTTTTGAATGAAAAGGTACAAAGCATAAAAAAAGTAAGATACCTATTTATTTCAATTACAGAAAATATTTTCTAATGCATCAAATGTAATATCCTACAAAGAAGTTATTTAGAATAACACCATTAAGAAAGGTTGAGTTAAACAACTTTGCTGCATGAAAAGAGCAAATAGAAAAATATGCAAAAATGCAATAATTTAACAAAATAATTGTATTAGCAATAGCACTGGGATGTATACTACATTAAAGTGCGACCCAGATTTCCAACCCAAAAATTAGATGCTTTGTATCTAAATCAGACTTCCAAAAGTGCCAGTTGGGTGCAAACTGGGTTTTTGTAAAAGCTTTTTTGATGCAGGCCATTGTAGTTACTTTAGAATTTTAAACAATTTTCTGTTTTTATGCATATAAAAACTTATTAAAACCTCTTTCATTTTTATCTCTGCAGACAAGTTGTTGCAAATCGTGTCAAACGAAAATGTGCCCAATTGGATATTCATTATGTCCTTCGATGGCTAGTTCAGGTTACTGCGAAAGGTATAAGTTTTTCATGCTGCAGAACTGTCAAATTAGCTGTAACACCTGCCCATATCGAAAAACGTAGAGGTATTCTGGACTTTCTCTGTGCATAAAATGGAAAAGACCCTACCTTAATTAAAAGACACAGTTTTTTGGGTTTTGAAGTTTAGTGTGACATTTTTTGAACTTTTTTCAGGTTGTTTTACATTCGATCTTTTTATTACGGGTTTATTTTACTTATGGTACAATTTTATTTTTCATTGAAAATTATCTTCTTTGGCACTACCAATATTCAATAATGTAAAACTGGGCTGTGTTTAAGCTACATCAACATTGATAAAAATGATCCACTACACCCCAAAGTTTCCAAGAGTCCTAAAATACGCAAGGCAACTTAGCAAACCAATTTAATCTGTTTGTATTTGCAAGTCACTTGACCCCATAAAATAAGTCGAGTCAAGGGATTGAAATTAAGAATATGGTTCACTGTTATTTTCTGCTATTATAAACTCGGTACGTCTGTTATATCCAGGATCGACGTAAGTGGATTTTGTCGGAAAAAAAACCCATCAAGTTTGTAGAGAAATGATTAAATACCATTCTCTCAAAAAGAAAACGTTTTTAAAAATTAACTACAATAACAGTCTTGCTGGTTTCCCTCACCCACAGCGTCTACCCATGATTTTTCTCCATGATGCACTCACTCGATATCCATGGGTCTGTAACAAATAATACTGGCATTAATCCTACATGGGTATAAATTAAAACTCATATGCAGCAAACCCACTGCGCAAGTTTTACAACTAAAAATAATATCTCTAGGCCTTCACACTCTCCCATTCTTAAGTAAATAAAGCGGCCTGTAAAGCCATGATATTCCACGAGCCTAAGGCTTACAGTTCTAAACTCTCTCTTTGCTATCTTCTCTCTTGAAGTGTCCTTTGACTAACATCTCAAAACGGTGGTACCAAATCCGTTTTAGTGTTCAGTGGACTGCAGAAGACAACATGGCGAACAAATCTCTTATACTCTAAGTTCCAAATATTGCAAACTGTATATTCGAACAACGAGTTTGTATGGATTGTCTCCTTTGAATTCTAACGAAGTGTCGGTAATCTGAGTTCATCGGGGGAAATGTACGAAGTAGTTTAAGGAATAAAAAAGCTCATAACAACAAAGTCCTTTCTTGAAGGTCTTATTAGGAATAAAACGTCTCAACGATGGTAACGATGTAATATCTCAATACTTATAAACCGTAACGCTGACTAGTCCCGTGCGACAACGATACGCGAAAATATGTTTCGATTAAACAATACTCACGCTATACGTGTTAAAAAGTTCCAGTATCTGATAGATACGAATGGTTCATGAATGGAGAAAAATAAGAAAAGTAGAACAACAAATATTTCACAAAATGTCTATGCAACAAATTGAAACCGAAAGGGATGTCCGTAAAACATAATACTGTACATTGGTGGATACCTGATGTTCAGGTAAAGCATTCGTAGGGTACACGCAATATTTTATATCCTGTATTGTGGTAACGAAACAGGCCTTCCCAACCTTCCATATTGCAAAGTCTCAGATGGACAACGAAAACGTTGCGGACGCGAATAGTTACGTGGCTCTGACTGTGGAGATGATGTTGGACTTGATTTACCTTTTTTAGGGATGTAATCTCCTGCTGTTGTCTCCATCAGTGTTTGAGGCCTATTCACCGTAAATCTAGTGTTGTTTTCCGTCTTGAGTACATAGGTATTGTCTCTATTTCCACTCTCGTTATTCGAATCAGATGTATTGTTAGTAGCGGTTTCCAACAATCTCTTATCTTAAAGATTCTCTACTGAATTTTGGGTTTATGGCACATTCCTTAGACCTTGATTTAGAACAAAGATGTAATCTTGGATGGCGTCCATATAA
Organism: Morbakka virulenta; assembly: GCA_003991215.1. Lineage (NCBI taxonomy): Eukaryota > Metazoa > Cnidaria > Cubozoa > Carybdeida > Carukiidae > Morbakka > Morbakka virulenta. Next base: position 2,516,332 of record RDPX01000060.1, on the reverse strand, counting down.
CAGTAAAAAAGGCGAGTATCCTATGCTAGAATGCTTTGTGCAGTTGAATGCATGTGTGATTTTGTTCAGTACACCAACCCAACGCGAGTTTTTTCTTTCTGGAAGTGTTCTCAGCATGGCAAGCAAAGTTTGATTAAAATGTTCAACTATGCCATTGCCTTGAGGATGATATGGGGTGGTTCGTGAGTGACCTACACCGCACAATGCTTCAGGATTCATCAACAACTCATTTTCGAACTCCCCCTCCTGGTCGTGATGAAGACGTCCAGGGAAGCAAAAGCGCACAGTAAAACCGTTATATAACTTATTAGCAACTGTCGCAACAAAGTTGTTATTGGTTGCATATGTTTGAGCGAATCTGGTGAAATGATCCATAATCACTAAGATGTACTTATATCAACCAGCACTTTTCTCAAGATGTAGCAAATCAATGGAAACTAGTTCGAAGGGCTGAGTGGTTAAGATATTTTGCAATGGTAAGATGCCTTTACCAAGTGGGCTTTTTTATTTATTGCACGAACACTGCTTTGGGATTAAGATGTCTATATCTCGTCGCGATTTTGTAACCTTTAATTTGAATTGTAACGCTCAATCAATTACAGGATCTTGCTGTTGAGCTTGTAAGATGTTCCTAGGAATTATGGTGTTCATAACAAAGCGATCTTGTTCGGCTATCTGCTGACCAATATCAATGAGATCTATTTTGGTAGGGAGGCACATTATCCAAAATGAAAGGTCATTATTACCTACTGACATAGCTGCCGCAGTAGCTGGAAGAATATCAGGCGATATTTCACTGGTACATGATTGCATCATGTCCTCTATCGTACTCGCCATTCTTGAAAGAACATCAGAATCTACACTGAACTTTCCTGCCCTATACTTCATAGTGAAACGCAAATCAGCAAACTCTGATATCCGACGATGTCCTGTAGCATTCAATTTGGCAGTAGATAGTACATAGATAAGGGGGTTAATGTCTGTAAAAACGGTAAAAGATGGTGCGTAATATAGAAAATTGTGGAAATGATCGCACACAGCCCACTTTAGCGATAAAAATTCCAGTTTTCCACTATGAAGGTGAAAATTTCTCTCTGCAGCAGACAGTGTTATAGACGCATATCCGATAACACGCATTATACCATCTTGTTCCTGGTACAACACTGCTCCAAGACCAGAAGCACTAGCATCAGTGTGAAGCACAAATGGAAGAGTAAAATCTGGATAGGCAAGTAATGGTGGTGAAATATTTCTTTTTGTTTCTGAAATATTCGTACTTTTTTGTTGGAAAACAGATTTTGTGTACTGCTACTGACAGGTGTATTAGCTAGCTTAGCATCTGCTGGCACAATTGACTTGACAGGGTCTAGTCGACCTAAAACGGTACGTGCATTAAGCAAGATCTGGTGGTTTGTGTTATAATGAATGGTTACATTGACTTTATGTGATGCACCTTTTGATACAGTCATTAGCTCTTGATTTACTTCATGGCCCTGTGGCCATAGTTTAGTTTCGTCTGCTTCAAATATCACATTACTTTTAGAGGCATCTACAAAACCTTTGCAACGATAAGCGGCTGTTGTTGTTTGTATGGATGGCTCTCTGAGCTCGCGTCAAGATACAAAGTGGATCTCACGAACGCGACCACATTCTGAGGGCTGGAAGCCAGCCAGCTCATGTTCCCAGAGTGGCACCCGAAGATTTTCATACGGTACTCGTCCCTGGCGTGGTATCTCACCAGTCAGTGTTTAATGTCTTCTTGCTCTTCTCCGCATTTTGGGCAAGCTGGTTTGGTCGTGTTAGGGGATAAACGATGTCGGTAACCAGCGCGTGCTGGGTGGTGGCCTGATCGAGATATTGCTAGGAGGATGCAATTTGATCGTGTTTTCAGTTCGTCGTCAACCTTTTCTGATCTGCCATGATAAGCTTCTAGGATGCGCGGATGGATTGTGGGAGGGTTCGTGATTATTACTCTGATGGGGTTTTCACGCTTTGCTTTGCTGGAACTCATATATTTTTCTTAGGAATCTTTACATAAGCAAGATAATTGTCTTTAACACAATTCATAAACGATATAAGAGCTTTGATTTTATTGGGTTCCTTATGAAAAGATGCAAATATTGCATTGATTAGTAAGTCTGATAAGAATGATTCCTCAATTTCGTCATAGTTTTATTTTTAATTATTCCTTCAATAACGTTGTAACCGATTATGGGACTTTCAAGAACGTTGTCGTTCACTAAAAATGAAACAATGAAACAAAACCACTATAGGGAATTGGTGTGTCATTGGCAGCTTCAACATCCAGTTTGGTAAGTACGCCTAATAAGTCTGCTAAATTTCTAATTTCTAAACGTCCGAAAGTTTGCTTTAGAAATCGCCTTGATATCACGGAGACTTAAGAGCCTGTGTCCCAAAGTACTTTAGTTTTCAATAATTCATTTATTACCCAGCAAAGATACCATTTTAGCATGTTTTTTTTGGTGATAAATGCATAACAGATTCACTAACGTGAATTACATTAATTTTGGATGAAGTATTTAATGCTTTACAATAAACTTGATGCTGAGACAAATGTTTCTTCTGACATGAAACACTACAATATTTTTCTATTGAACAGGACGTAAAAATTAGTAGTTCAATACCAAATGTTCCCTTTTTTTTATACAAAAATGATACTGTTCAATGTGGGGCTGGTCTACGACTACATCTTGCCCCTTGGATGCAGTCGCTGTCGGTTTCCCTGCGCCATCTTTTTTCTACACCCATATGAAAAATGGTGAGCGGAACGGCAAAAGAAGCAATGATTATATCTTTTTGTTTTCATTTTCGTCACAAAATTTATACTTTTGTCTAGGCTTCCTAGTCTTAGGTTGGGGTTTCTCTTTTTCAGTACTCTGAGCACTCTTTTACAACGCGTCTACACCAGCATTTAACTCATTCAATGCAGCCATAATCTGATCTTGTTTTGTTTGTTTTGGTTGTGTCTTTGTAGGTTATGTTAGCGGACTGCTCTTTCTGCGTTTTCTTATTGGCGTTAGTGAATTTATTTGTTCTCTCTTTCTCTATAGACGTTGCCAAACTCATTTCTCTTATCAAAGTTTCATCTGGAACCTTTTTATTTTGCACAAATGGTCTCATTCTGTTATGTATGGTATCATCAACGAGGCCTGTCACAACCAAATGAATAAAAACACATTTGACATGATTTTCATGGAATCTCATTGCAGCATTTTGCTCTTGGCTTGCTACATTGACTTGCTCGCGTAGTTTTAGGCAAGGGATAAAAAATTTAGCGCGGTCTCGTTTTTTTCTTGCACGATATTGCTTAGTTCTTGATAAGCTTCGGTAAGTGTTTTCTCGCAATAATGACTCTGCAGCTGATTTTACTTACCTGAAAATTGTTTGTTTGCCATACTAAAACCTATACTATTTGTTTGACGTTCTAATGAAAATTATCTGCTCAGGAGATTAGCTCCGACTAGTCAGTTGTTAGAACAAATGAGGACCAAAGCTACTGATATTTGATAATACATATATATATATATATTTAAAATCTTTGGTTTTCACTTGTTTCACATATTGCCATGTATTTCCAGCCGTATGAAATGTCTCCACAGAAACCAATGGTTTAATTGAAAAGAGGAAAGTAATAAAGATTGCAGCTTTGCATCTGTCTCTTTCCAGAAAATATCATGTTCTGGATTTAGTTTAATTAGCCAACTTATCCTTACACATACCTTGAGAGTATAGTTAATGAAATATAGCACAACAGTGAGACAAAGTACTCGATTGAGTATTACCTGAGTTATTTTAATTGCGTTTGCCTTTAGCAGAAACAGAATTCACAATATTACTTGCACAGTTGCATTGTCTTTTTGGTTGAACTCGACAAACACAGGATTTTTCTCCAAAAAAATCTGGGCTCGTGCTGTTTAATTCTATGTATTAATAATGTAATATGTAGTCTTATGGATGTAAAGTCTAAGTCAAACCGGCACTTAAAATCATACACAACCATTCTTAAATTTTTGGCAGGCAAATATCCTCTGTGGACGAAGGAAGAATTTTTCACGAGGTAAAACCAGTATAGCATTACGAAACTGCATGGGTAATTTGATTTTCAAATTTAGTAGAAGCCAGTCCTATCCACAGTAGTTTGCAGTATATAGGCCACTATTGGGAGCACTGTTTAATAGGGTTTTGGACGTTACTAATTGAATTGCCAGGGTGCTATCCCTATGGATTTGTCGCTTATTGTTGATTTATTGCTGATCATGTGATTAGTTCCCAAACATTTAGTATTATGTAACTGAAATTTGCAATATTGTCTTATTCTAATAAGCAGGTTAATTGGGATTGATGAAACAGCATCATGTTTTTTGGTGTCGTTTCTTTCTTATTTAAAAAAATTGAAGTGAGATGACCAAGAAGGAGGCTATTTCATGTCATGGGTAATTATTTTCTTGTAATTAATTCTAAATAGATATACTTGCATTAGAGGTTTGAGCGTGCAGTGTAAGGGCCTACGATGATAAATGTAGATGACCTTGAATTTAAACTAGTGCTTAAGACTTTGGCATTATGTTATACCCCAGAGAATTCTAAAAAATGAACAACAACTCTGAAGTGAGTTGTTTAGCTTGTGTTTCGACAATGTCAGCCTACAAATTACCCCAATTGAACAAGACATACTTTTGCCAAAAAAACCCCACAGTGTGGTGAAACTAGCGTTGCCAGGTATTGAGTGTCTTTCCAATGTATTAAAGAGTTCCTTTTTCCAAATGTTTGTATAGTAATGTGGGCTAGATCTCTGAACTGTAGTTTGGAGATACAAATGATGTAAACAGATATTTCTTCAAAGTAAATTCTGATTATGAGCGATCTCCTGTTCAGTCTGATGAAATCAGTGTTACAGCAAATGTAAGCACCCTAGCCATTTTCTTCGTAAGGTATACCTTAGTGATATTTGTTGAACTGGAATATTTTTCCAATTTGAAAGACGTGTTGACTTCTATCAAGGCAAAGCTTCACTATTACTATTAATTTGTAAAATATCACGTTTTTAAAGTTAAATAAAAGATTTCATCCAAAAGCACTGGTCTAAAGGTATGTTCTTTGTCTCCTTTTTGCTTTTTATTCTATCTAATTTTATGTAATATATAGATATACACAAAGCAGCAAACGGTATGTTTTTTCCAGGTAGTGGTCATAGCGTCATTAGTCATGTTGTGAAAATACTATTAAAGGTATTGATAATGAGGAAAAGAAATAAAACTAGACCTCAAGTATAAAAAACTCAGCGTGGCTTAATAGAGGATAGTGGGAGTCAAAATACAATATTATGTTTAGAACGTTATCCGAGATTACTAATGGTATGCAGTTATGGCTCGTGGACATATTTATTGGTGGGGCTAACATCTTTCTAAAATGACGTCATGTTTTTAGAAACAATATTTCCAAGGCAATTGTCAAACATGGAGCAATGAAACCGTGTTTCACCTCAATAAAAATGAAAAACTGCTAGAGTTCAACAATTTCGAAACACTATTTACAATAAACGCCGTAAAATTTCCAAAAGCTTTTAAAAGTTTTATATCTTCTTTCTACCCTAACTCAAATGCACTTTATTTATAAAAATTTTCAGTTTAGTCCATGATCGCATCTATTTTGTGTACAACAAAATGATTATTCTGTTTTTCTGAGCTGAAAATTTCCTTTGACTTTTTTTAAGGAAATTACGAATTTTTGAAATCAGTTCTGAATGTATTGACAGCAAGGTAAGAGCATTCAAACGGTTATGGCTCATTCTCTTTAATGCCTTCTTAATATCTCCTTTCTCTATCCCTCCGACTTCATGTTCAACTCTCTGAGTGTTTTCACCTCTGGCTATTCTGGGGTAGTCAGTGTTCATGAGACCTTCAAAGTAGCATTTCCACCTTCCTTTCACCTCCGTTCCTCCTGTCAATAGCCTTTAATTTGCATCTTTTATAATTCTAAAGTCCTGGATATCCCTTTAATGCGTTATACTTTTGTTTTTCAATCCGGAATAAATCTTTCTCACCCTCCCTTGTCTGCAATCTGTCATAGAGACCACTGATTGCTCCTCTTTTGCCTTGGCTACCTTATGCTTTGCTTTCTTCATCTATTCTCATACTCTCTTTTGTCCTCCTCCTCACCTGTTCTGTCAAACACCTTCTTTGCCTTCTTCTTGTTTTGCTAACTTTCCTGTAATGCATTATTCCACCATTATGTTTATTTGTCTGATGTCCTATGGTTTGATTTTATCTACATGAATGCCTTAGCCGTTTCTCTACTTTTCTCATGATTTCAGACCATATTTTATGCATATCCGTGGTTGAACTAAGCGGCTCTAGTAACTCCAGCCTGAAATTCCTCCTACACTCGGCTCCTCTCAGCTTTCACTATTTCATCCTTGCTTCAACTCTTCTTTTACTTTTCTTCTTGTCTTCAATCCTTAGCTTGGATTGTATTACTTTGTGCTGTGTTCCTCCTAGTACATAACAGTCAATTACTTTGCCTGGGTGCCTTATTTTGCAAGCTAGGTAGTACACTTTTCTTCCTTCACTTTTATTGGTCATTCTCTTGTCCTCTCTCTTCTTGAGGTATATGTTTAGCACTGCCACTTCTACCCTCTTTCCAAAGTTCACTATCTCTTGGTCTTCTTCGTTTCTTCTTTCGTAGCCATACCTTCACATCACCTTCATATCCCCTCTTTTCCCTTTTCCAACATGTCCATTGAAATCCAATCTAATCACACTTCTCTCTCTTTAAGGTATCCGTATGAAAGCAGTGTCCATGTCACTCCGAAACTCGTCTTTCTCCTCCTGTGTGCAGCTCATCTGTTGTCCAAATGCACTAATCACACTCAGTAGTGTACCCTTCAAATCTAGTTTCAAGCTCATCAGTCTGTCACAGATTGTGTCTACTCCCACCACACTTTCTGTATAGCAAAGTCTCAACACAATTCCTGCATCATTACTTTTATTGTCCTCTACATGGTATACCAGCTTGTCTCCATTCCCCAGTTGCCTTGATTTGCTTCCTTTCCATTTGGTTTCCTGGATACATAATGTATCAATGTATCTTCTTTCCATCATACCTGCAATTCCCCGTCCTTTTCCATTCATTGTTTCGACAATCAATGTACCAATCCTCAATGTTATTTGCCTGGCCTGGTAGGATTAATAACTTTGAACGGTTCAATGTAGTCAATGTTAGCAAATTGTTCCTGCAACTGTGTGTAGATCATGTTACAGAATGTCTTTGCAAAGTATATGTTTTTATGAATGTTTGAAGATCTCATTTGCGTTTAACGGTTTAAAGCTTCATTGACTTTTAGGAGATACATTGACTTTTATGACTGATGTGATTGTTAACATATTTGGGGTTTAAAATTTAGGAAAGACAAAGATATTTTGGGTTCCATATTTTGAGAACTGAAAAATAATTTTGGGGGTTAAACACTTTGACAGGGTTTTCCTCTTTATATTTTTTCCGGGAGAAAATCTTTTNGTAGCCATACCTTCACATCACCTTCATATCCCCTCTGTTCCCTTTTCCAACATGTCCATTGAAATCCAATCTAATCACACTTCTCTCTCTTTAAGGTATCCGTATGAAAGCAGTGTCCATGTCACTCCGAAACTCGTCTTTCTCCTCCTGTGTGCAGCTCATCTGTTGTCCAAATGCACTAATCACACTCAGTAGTGTACCCTTCAAATCTAGTTTCAAGCTCATCAGTCTGTCACAGATTGTGTCTACTCCCACCACACTTTCTGTATAGCAAAGTCTCAACACAATTCCTGCATCATTACTTTTATTGTCCTCTACATGGTATACCAGCTTGTCTCCATTTCCCAGTTGCCTTGATTTGCTTCCTTTCCATTTGGTTTCCTGGATACATAATGTATCAATGTATCTTCTTTCCATCATACCTGCAATTCCCCGTCCTTTTCCATTCATTGTTCCGACAATCAATGTACCAATCCTCAATGTTATTTGCCTGGCCTGGTAGGATTAATAACTTTGAACGGTTCAATGTAGTCAATGTTAGCAAATTGTTCCTGCAACTGTATGTAGATCATGTTACAGAATGTCTTTGCAAAGTATATGTTTTTATGAATGTTTGAAGATCTCATTTGCGTTTAACGGTTTAAAGCTTCATTGACTTTTAGGAGATACATTGACTTTTATGACTGATGTGATTGTTAACATATTTGGGGTTTAAAATTTAGGAAAGACAAAGATATTTTGGGTTCCATATTTTGAGAACTGAAAAATAATTTTGGGGGTTAAACACTTTGACAGGGTTTTCCTCTTTATATTTTTTCCGGGAGAAAATCTTTTTGTGTATGAGTTAAAGTATTTTAGAGAAATATGGAAGGGGAAATCAACTTTGAAACTTATAAAAGTATGAAAACCAAAGACGTTTGGTAGAAAATAATCGACAGTCTCATAAGATAGAACAACATAATTCATGTTTCTTTATATTCTCTGAGATACAGAGAATTTTTTTTCTTGTGCTTAAATAGTATCATATTTGTAGTTCTATCCATTTCTAAATTTGTGCTGGCTTTACTTGGCAAACATCGAAATATTTCATGACAGTGTTATCACAGTTAACTTGTCAAGAGAAGAAACAGCAACATAGAACGTCAATAATGTCTAACGAAGAACCAGAACTCTAATAGCCCCTCTTGGGCTTTTGGAAATCCCCAAACAACAACTAGGATTGTGCCTAAAGATGAAGGGTCAGATCCTTCATAATTTTTTCTGGCGTTGGTCTCGCAGAAGAGACCAACAATAATCTGCTAACATAGCAAGAATGAACTATTCTTTGTATCGTTTCTCTATCAGAGTTATATTGTTGTGTAAAAGTGTTCCATGCTCATCACTGACATCTGCATAGTGTTGAGGGAAGAATTCCAGACTGTAAGAAATAAAATTTTAAAGACATGTTGCTGTTCGTGTCCCTGACAATCCCAATAATCTCTTTCACGATGTCTACGTATGAACCACTTTGGTGTTTGCTAAGAAAGCCTGAGCATATTTTAGTAAAAGCTTTCCAAACACGAAATCCCACTTGGTTAAGATGCTCTTCGAAACTTGTAGATTCTTTCAGTAGCTCTCAGATGTCGGACCCAACAAATATTTCCTCCTTTGTTTTTGCTTGGCTCAGTTTTGGAATGTTCCAATAAGTTATCCATAGCCACTTTAATCTTTACCCAGTGGCTTGACAAACTGCTATAAAAACCGAGCTTAATATAAAGAGGTATGATCATGATAAGCTCTCTATTAACAAGGTGAGGTTGTGTAACATTATTTGCCTCACAATTCTGATCCGTTGTCACAGGACCCTTTCCTTTGATATAGTGTCACTGCGGGTAGCGGTGTGACTAAAACCAACAGGAGTAGTAAGGCGCTTCGTTCCCTCAGTTAGCCTGTGGGAGATCCTTGGGCAAGGTCGAGTACCCACTTTGCCACCTGATTAGGATACGTAAAGGGACAGGTCATGGATGATTTTCTGGGCAGCCAAATAGTTTGGGAACTGGTCAGTTTTTCAGTTTATTAGGCACATGATACTCGAAGAGTACAATGGCTAAGAAAACACGCTCAGTACAAGCACTGCCCATATAGAAGAAAATTGCAACCCACAATAGGTATACCTTTGCAACTTGAACGGCGTGAAGGGTGTTTCAGACCAAAGTGAACACCCCGTCAGGTGGGGACTGTCATGTGCAGCAGGTGGGACTCGACCGTCAACCATCTACTGCTTGCAAAAAACCATCCAAAATAAAGCCAAGAAAAATCGCAACATGGAATGTACAAATACTCTACCAAAAAGGAAAACTTGAGAATGTCCTTAAAGAAATGAAAGGAATCGATATCAACATTCTAGGCCTGTCGTAAGTCAGATAGACATGTCAAGGAAAGATCACTCGAGACGATGGAAACCTACTCATATACTCCCCAGGAGAAGAACATGCAAGAGGTGTCGGCTTCATGCTCGTCTCAAACACTTTCAAATTGGCACTTGATACGTATGCAGTCTCAGACAGAATTATCGCCATCAAACTCTAAACCAGCCCTATTAACATTGGCTTGATACAAGTTTACGCAACAACCTCTCAACATAGTGATGATGAAATAGAAGATTTTTACGATCAAGTCCATCAGACTATGAGCAGCTTGGTAAATGATGTTGTAAAGATCATAGGTGGCGATTTCAATGCAATAGTAAAGGTCCAACAACATGAAGACATCGTAGGATCACACGGGCGTGGAAACATCAACGAATGAGGGACATGACTCATAAACATGTGTAGCAAACATAATCTTATGATAACCAACACATGGTTTTAGAATCACAAAAGACAGACGTGTAGATGAAAAAAACCTGGCGATAGGGGAAAAAATTAAGAATAAAGTTGAAGGCACTGAAAAAATCAATCAGTCTTACGCACGATCAGTCTTATGAGCCACATTGTGAAAATCATGATTCGAATCGTAATACTCCGCACTAGATCTAAGACCAATCCTGAAATATCACCTGCACAATTTGGCTTTGTTAGAGACAAAGGAACAAGAAATGCTGATCTCTACACATAATTCACTTTGTGCAAAGGTCAATCGAAGTGCAGGAAGACCTCTTTCTATGTTCTATAGACTACTCAAAAGCTTTAGATAGGGTTCAACACGAAAAGCTGTTTCATATTTTCCAATCCCTTGACATCGACGGAAAAGACTTGAGAGTTCAACGTAACTTGTACTGGGAATAAAATGCTACCATTACGATTGAAAACGAATACGGTGACTTCCAATCTTTCTGCAGATGCGTACAACAAGGGTGTGTTATATTACCAGAACTTTTTAACCGCTGCAGTGAGTAAATATTGAGAAATATTGAGGACATGGATGGAATAGAAATAGGCGGACAAAACTTCAACAACTTAAGATATGCAGATGATGCTGTTTTAAATGCAGGTTCAGAATACAAACCGCAAAACATTCTTGACGTGGTTCTCCAAAAAAGTGAAGAAATGGCCTTGGACCTCAACATGAATAAAACACAGTACATGACTGTATCCAAGAACGAACCACCCTTATACTACCTCATGAGCAAAGGGGTACCAGTCAAGCAGGTCCAGAGTTTTCGATACTTGGGTTTTACCATCACATCCAATGGAAAATGTAAAGATGAAATCATGAAAAGAATAGCACTAGCGAAAGATTCCTTCTCCAAGTTACGTACTACGCTCCACAATCGAAATATCACAATGGATGCCAAGAAAAGAGTTTTGAAAGCATACATTTGATCAGTACTGTTATATGGTTGTGAGTGTTGGAATGTCAGCAAAGAAACTCAAGCAAAATTAGAAACACCGGAAATGTGGTTTCTGAGGAGAATGTTCTGTATATCATGGAGAGTACACAAATGTAACAAGGAAGTCCTTGCCCTGGCCGACACCAAAAGGTCACTCATCAAAACAACACGACAAAGGCAGATGCAATTCCTCGGACACATTATGGAACATCCTAACCTGGAATGCTTTGCTTTGTTAGGAAAGATCAAGGGAAGGAGAGCCAGAGGAAGACAAGGAAAGACATTTTTTGTCTCTAAACAATTGAACATCAAACAATTGTTTGAACTGTAATGAACTGATCCACGCCTGCAGTGATAGAATGGCTTGGAGTCGTATGATCGCCGATGCCTGTATCATGTTTGGCAGCTGACCAACCAATGTAATTTGCCAGCTATTTGAAAGCCACAAGAAGCACATATATTTTGTGAATCCCGAGTGCAGTCCTTATATAATGGCTAACACCTTTACATCAACACAAACTACAAATTTGTGCATGCTGTGTTTACTCTTGTCTAGGATTAGTTTAAAATTAAGGTCAATTCATCATAATTCTGTTAAATGAACGAAAGGAATTAAGGGTAGTTTGCTGACGTTATGAAACTAAATTGTTTTTTATTAAGTTTTTCGCTACATCAATAAAAAGGGCCCATAATGTGACAAATACTCTACATTCATGTGAGCAAAAAGCTAAGAAATATCTTTGACATAGCATGGTTAATTTTGCATTAAAAACAATTTCTATAGTTATTTAATGCGGTCTCGAAACCTTGAAGTTCCGGTTGAACTTTTAAGATAGATTGGATAGATTGTAATCTGAATGAGAAATCGACTGCCATCTACTAATAACAAATAACACATCATTTAGTCAAGACTAAGTAATCGTTTTTTTGAATTGAATCATTCAAATAAGTAGAGTTCGAAGTTGAAAGGATGTTGAAAATCAAGTATTCTAATTAGCAGGTCCAAAATATCTCACAAGACAGAATCGTGTAATTTGTCATTTTAAGGATTTAAGGACATTAATTTCTGTTTTTCTTTTTCGTTGTTTAGAAGCCATATTTTGATGACTTACTTGAATATTATGGCTTGCAGAAACATAATTGAAGTAATTTGTTTTTTCAAGTTGATGTCATGATGTATTTATGGGTTCTCCTAACCCTTTATCTATTTCCTTCATAAAAAGTGTGTAATAGAGGAGTTTTATTGACTAGGATTTAAATTAAAATTGAATGCCTTAAGCGACATGTTTCAGTCCCCTATGTGTTTACATATATATATATATACATAAATATATATATATATTTTAAATATTTATATATATGTATATATATATAATTATATGTATGTGGTTATATATAAGTATATATTTAACGATCTTGATATTTGGTGATCGTTAAATACGTGAAACGTTCAGTTGCACAAGTATTATAGTTATTTATCGAATTTACTACTATCTTGGATCTGTTTTTCTTAAGAACATTGAGCACTTTGAAGTAAAAATGTCTCCCATATATATATATTTATATATATAATATATATATAATATATATAGCTCTCTGAGTATTTTATAACTGACCATTCAATATTAGGTTCAACTTTATTGCTGTCTATTGGATTCAAATATTATTTCATAACATAGTTTTCTTTCCGTATTAGCTGTTGTTAAATGATTTTAAATGGTTTCTGCACTGTAGTTTCCATTCGTTTCCGACCAATCCAATATATTTCGGAAGCTTTTTAATGATGCCTTTTTAGTAGTTCTGGAACTTGCTCCTCGTTCCATTCTCTGTTTAAAGTTCTTCAATTCCTTTTCCCGCTTGTTGTGGAATTTGCCTTCTCATATATGCAGTGATTTAATCCTTACCAGGTGCCTTGTTAATTTTTCCTTTGTCCAATTGATGGCTTTGGCTGCCTGCCGTCTGGTAATATGCCCATGTTTCACCTTAATATAGGAAACTTTTTTTTCTGTCTCTACCTCCTTTTCCTAGTTTGGTCTCCTACGTTCCTCTCTAAAATACTATGCCTATCTGTTGAGTTCGTTCTCTTCTCTTGTGAACATATTTTACCTTTTGTCCCTTATCTTTGTTTTGAGGGTCTTGGTGACCTTGGTATCAGTGCTGGTGTCACTTCCTTTGGCTGTGCTTTACTCGTCAAATTGTCTACGTCTTTCTTGTCTTTAATGTGATGTTTTCCTTTCTGTAGCTGTCTGATATTTTGGGCATTTCCTCTTTAATGACTCCTAATATGAGATTTTTTTCTTACTTTTTGCTCGGTTGTGAGCTTCAACATGGTATGTGAAATCCACTTCCTGATCTCCTTTCTTATTGGTTAGTATTTGTGTCTTGGTGTCGACAAACTCCTTCTCTATACAACCACGTCGGATACTTGATGTCTTACGTTAGTTTGCCTTCAGGGACCATGAATCTGATATTCAGCTCCACAATGAACTGGGTGTTCACAAACGGCCTTCTCAGTCAAGCTAAGTAAAGTGTTTCTAGCTGTGTTACTTCTTATGTCGCATACGTTTTAACTGTTGCTAGCAAAGACGTAGGTGGAAGTCACCATATATGCCTGTACCTTTTAGTACTCTGACGTCTTTGGTGGCTCTCTTCTACTTCTGTTTGATGTTAATGTTGTCAATTTGGTTTTCGGTTTTGCCGTCCGGCGATATCAACGTCAGCTTGTTTCTCAAAAGAAATATTTGTAAACCTTTAACCAGAGGCGTTCATCTCTCCCACTACTTTACATCTTAATTAGGGTTCATAACCCAGATGGACCACTCCAACCTTTGCATTGTATCACAATAAGAATGTTGTGTTATGTTATGGTGCTGTTTTGTTCAGCTGCTCCTGATGTTTGATGACATTTTCCTTTTCTGTCGCGGACTCTATATATGCTTACCACTGAATAAAATAAATGTTCACAAACCTGAAACTACTCTAACGATCCAAGCTTTGATCTAACTGTTCCCAAGAGGCTCTTTTTCCATGGTTGTTTCTACTTCCATGGTGTTGGCTATCTTTCCATCCTAAGTAATCAACTGTCTTTCCTGAGTTGAGGATAACACTGCCTGGATTATTTTATCTAATCCCTCTCACTTTAAGGATATTTTCTCTGTATCTCCCTATCTCTCCATTAATTTTCCTGTTTTGCCGTTCTTGTACATTGTTCTCACGGTGTCGGTCCCACTTCTTCTCTACCTGTTCCAAGGACCTCTTCGGAGTAATAATTTTCGTCCTGATTTTATCCCTATTTTTCCTAAACAGTTTCGCTGTGTCTGTCTTCACATCACTTATGTCTTTTTGAAGATGTAGCCAAGGTTTCTGCAGTGCACAACCTCAACAGGGAAAAATTTGGATCAATATTTGTCTGACTTTTACTCCTCGATCTACCCTGTGTGAGCGATCCCATCAGGGCAAACTCCACATAATAAATTGACCAAAAATTGGTATTAATGGATATTCAATATTTGTATAGACATATATCAGATTATATAGATATGCAGCTCAATGCACTCTTGACTAAATTACTTGATTTACTTAATTACTTTATTTTACATCAATCTTGTTTTCAAAAGCGTTAAGAATTTTCAACTACTTTACCATCTAATCTTTTGTAGCACCAAAGCTTAATTCCAACGAAATCATAGAGCTGAGGACGAAAATCAGATTTGCCAAAAACAAGGTAAAGGCCAAACAATAATCATGCTTATAGTTTTTGTAATAAAATCATTTGTTAATATTTCTAATGTGTCTCTATCTCAAGCGTTTTAATGATAAAAAGATTGTAATTATTTATTCTCACTCTCTGATCTTCTTTGTATTGTATCTAACGTGAAAATGACATAAATACAGGAATTTTTTCTGCTTTTACCTTCATTGCAGAGTAATAAAATAAGAATAACCATTCCGTAGAACCTGATAGCAATTAAGGCTATTTACATGTGGACTGTGGCTCTAATTAGTTCGTTTGATCAAAGACTTACCTTCAAAGATTTGTGACATGGGAGTTGTGTTTAGTTTTCTTTGTAGCACTAAAACTGCGTCGTTCAAGACAGAAGCAAAGCTTCAGTAAAATCGTGCACTTTTGAAAATTATCAGATGGGTTCAACATTAAACGGACAATCATTTTGAAAAAGCGCCATTTTTCACTACGGACTCTTGGTGATATTGTATTTGGCTACCAACAAAATACGTTGAATCAGGAGAGTATGTCTATAAAATAGGAAGCAGGGATCATTTACTCTCGTGTTCATTACATTAGGATATTTCGTATCTAAACCAGCAATCCATTTGTCCTCATTAAAAAGGCATTCTGTCACTTCAAGTGACAAATTTCCTTTAAAAAATAAAAATACACAAATTCCTTTCAAGATCACAAGTGTTTTCAACAAAATCACAAACAAAACCACAAGTACTAACTCCTCTCGAAATTTACTTTCAGTCTTTCTGAACGGGTTATGAAACGAAATTTAACTCTCAAGTCTAATGCCTGGAATGACAAACAATGGAATAACGTTCGAAGGCTCAGGGAAAAGGATAGCAAGGCTATTTTTATTTACCGAAGGCAAATTTTCAATATATTCATCAGTGATATTTGTAGAGCTTTTCTAAGGAAATTTCGAACTCGCATGAAGAAGAAACAAAACTCGATTAGCATTTCAACCATGGTTTCTGTGATATTGTATGATTGTATTGTTATTGTTATTGTTATTGAATGTGAGTTTCTGATTCCTTTGTTCTGGGTGGCGGTTTTTTGGGCGGGCACGTGGTAAGAGATTGGGACGGGAGGGAATTTGAGTTGTTGGGCGATGATGATTTTTTAGGAGGAGTCACGGTTTTATTTTGATGTACACTTTATGGTCGAGGAGTTGATCGTTGGAATCAGGATTTCACAACTCCGTTGTTATTTGTTGTTCACGGAAGTAGAGTAAACTTTATAGGAATTAACTTTGTTATTTGACCATACCGTTGTTATTTGTTGTTCACGGAAGTACAGCAAACATTATTGACTTTATTATTTGACCACAAGCTATCTCGGCGACGCTGAAATGTCTACTAAAATAACGACAGATATGATTAAGCCATTTACTGGCCAGGGCGATCTCATTGCATGGTTGAAGAAGGTAAAATTGGTCGCAAAGTTACAACATGTGACGGATTTAGCGAGTCTCATACCACTGTATTTAGAAGGAGATGCACTAGCCCTGTTTTTGGAAATGGACGAGAAGGCACAGTTAGATGTCGAAAAAATAGAAGCTAGACTGAAAGAAGCATATGTAGATGGAGCATTTACTGCTTATGGAAAGTTGACACGGATGAAATGGACTGGGGAGCAGGTGGATGTATTTGCCACTGAGATTAGACGTTTGGCAGGACTGGCCGGATTTGTAAATGATTTAGAAAATGTTGTTAAGTTAACATTTGTAAATGGGTTCCCTGAAAAGATAAGTGTAGCTCTACAGCAGGTCCCAAATATATTAACACTGCACATGAGTGAAGTTGTAAGCCGAGCCAGGGTATTGACATCAAATTCGTCATTGGGTATCACTGCAGTGATGGTTAAACAAGATGACCATAGGCCAGAGAACGAGATGTATGCAAATGCCAGGAGGGATGTCAGGGGTCAGTGTTTTCGATGTGGTGGCCCCCATATGGTAAGATTCTGTAGGCAGCCAAAAGTCTGTTATAGGTGCAACAAACCAGGACACGTAGCAAACCAATGCACTGATGATGCTAGTAACCAGGGAAACGAGAAAAGGGGGACTGTTGCGCCAGCAGCTACCCCCTTTCAAAAGTAAGGGCGCTGTCAAAGATCTTGCCAGTTATCGGAATTAAGGTGAATGGAGCTGAAGTACATGGACTGGTGGACACGGGATGTACCACCACTGTTGTAAGCTCGGGGCTTGTTGAGGGTTGCAAAGGTAAAAGTTGGATTACCGCTTTTGATGGAAGGGAGGTCGAGTGTGGAGGAACTAGGTGGGTGGAGTTAGAGGTAGGAGGAGTTTCTCTGAATGTGAATGCAGTTGTAACAAATAGCATCATTAAGGAAATTGGTGTTGTAATTGGGATGGATGTAATTGATCAGTTGGGAGGTGTTACAATAAGTCAGAGGAAGGTCCAATTTGGGACTGCAAAATGTTTTTTGACTGCCCAGTTGCCCTCAATGGATGATAAGAGTAAGGTGAGAGTTATTGAAGATAAGGACTTTCGAGCAGAGTTTGATGGAAGACAGTGGACGGTTGAATGGTTCTGGAAAGAAAATCAACCACCAGTTTTAAGAAACAAAGTAAGTTGCTACAAGAATGGCCTGAATGGAGAAACAAGAAGGAAATTTGAAAAGGAAGTGGACAGGTGGATTGAGGAAGGAATTCTTGAGCCGTGGGGAGAGAAAGTAGAATGCGGCATTTTGCCACTGATGGCAGTGGAACAATTAACAAAAGGCAAGGTGAGACCGGTTCTGGACTTCCGTGAGTTAAACAAGTATGTGGAGTGTCATACGGGTGATGATGTGGCTGATGTCTGTGGTGAAACACTGAGAAAGTGGAGGCAGATGGATGGGGGAGTAACTATCATTGATTTGAAGTCTGCTTATCTACAAATTCGGGTGGCTAAGAAGCTGTGGCAGTACCAGCTAGTTAAATACAAAGGAAAGACTTACTGCCTGACAAGGCTGGGGTTTGGACTGAATGCTGCACCACGTATAATGACAAAGATTTTGAAAACAGTCTTAGAAGCGAGTGAGAAAATTAAAGTGGCGACAAATTCTTATATTGATGACATTCTTGTTGATGAAACGGATGTGTCAGCAGGAGAGGTAGCATGCTATTTAGAAAAGTTTGGACTAGTTACCAAACCACCAGAACCCTTGGAGGGGGGAGCTGCACTTGGACTGAAGTTAAGGCGAATTAGAGGGGAGCTGCAATTTCAGAGAGGTAATGAGATCACAGATATACCAGATGTGTTGACTAAAAGGGAGTTGTTTTCTCTGTGTGGAAAAATGGTGGGTCATTATCCCATTGCTGGGTGGCTGAGGATTGCATGTAGCTTCATCAAAAGACATGCTAAAGGATCAAGGTGGGATGACCAAGTAGGAGATACCACAGTCTCCAGGATGAAGGAGGTGCATGAAATGATAAAAAGGGAGGATCCAGTGAAAGGCTGTTGGTATGTACAAGGAAAAGGAAAGGGTGTTGTTTGGTGTGATGCAAGCAGTATAGCTCTGGGAGTAGTCCTTGAAATAAATGACTCTGTGGTGGAGGATGCTGCATGGCTTCGAAAGAAGGAGGATTACAGCCACATCAATGTGGCTGAATTAGAAGCTATACTGAAGGGTGTAAATTTGGCATTGAAGTGGGGGTTACAAGAGATTGAACTGAGGACAGACTCTGCTACAGTGAATGGCTGGATGAAATCTATTATTAGTGAAGAGAGAAGGGTTCGAACAAAGGGAGCAGCTGAAATGCTAGTGAAGCGAAGATTGGGCAACATAAAGGATCTGATAAATGAATATGGTCTGATAATAAGTGTGGTGCTTGTACCAACTGAAAAAAACAAGGCTGATGTGCTGACAAGGGTAAAAAAGGCATGGCTGGTTCAGGACACAGGAGGAAGAGAGATGGAAGGTGATTATGTCTGTTGCGTTGATGCAGTCAATTTGACTGATTTGCATAACATGCATCATATGGGAGTGGAAAGAAGTTTGTATTTGGCAAGGAAGGTGGCTCCAGACGTTTCTAGACAAGCAGTGAAGCAAGTGGTGAGTAGTTGTGAGAGGTGCCAGTCCATTGATCCAGCTCCAGGGAACCATGAGGTAGGACAGGTTAGTGTAACTGATAATTGGAGGAGATTAGCTGTTGATGTGACCCATTATAGGCATCTGCCGTACTTATCACTGGTTGATTGTGGACCAGGCCGGCTGGCAATATGGAGAGAATTGAGGGGAGAGGGTGCTGAGGAAATCGCTAAAGTGCTGAATGCTGTCTTTTGGGAAAGAGGTCCTGTAAATGAGGTCCTCATGGATAATAGTACAGCTTTTCATTCTAAGGTGGTGAAAGAGATGCTCGACAAGTGGAACATACACCAGTTTTTTAGAGCAGCATATCGACCCGAAGGAAATGGGATAGTTGAGAGAAACCATAGAACAATTAAAGCTTTGGCTGAAAGAGGTAATATCTCCCCGACTGAGGCAGTGTTTTGGTACAATATGACGCCTAGGTCTGGTCAGTCAGAAGCCTCAGTGCCTCAACGAGCAGTGTTTAAGTATGAATGGAGACATCCGTCTGTGTTAACGACTAAGACCAATGTTGAATCAGCACAGGTAAAGCTGGGGGAGGAGGTGTGGGTAAAACCTCCAGATGCACGGTGTACTACCAAATGGAAGACTGGGAAGATTACAGACATCAATTCAAAGAACAATGTGTCAGTTGATGGGATGCCTCGCCATGTGCTGGATATTCGTAAGATCATTCATCAACCAAGTGACTCAGACCAATTACAAGGTAAAAATCAATGTCAGACTGATGAAGGGAACAATGGTAGAGTTAATGTAGTGAACAATGAAAATGCAGAAGGAGCGGAACAGCACCGATACCCAAGAAGAGAAAGAAAACCTCCTACTTGGATAACGGATTATGAGATGGAAGAGGACTACTAAATTCTTTTAATCTATTGACGTTGTGATCTTGAGATCAAGGGGGCGTGTGATATTATATGATTGTATTGTTATTGTTATTGTTATTGAATGTGAGTTTCTGATTCCTTTGTTCTGGGTGGCGGTTTTTTGGGCGGGCACGTGGTAAGAGATTGGGACGGGAGGGAATTTGAGTTGTTGGGCGATGATGATTTTTTAGGAGGAGTCACGGTTTTATTTTGATGTACACTTTATGGTCGAGGAGTTGAACGTTGGAATCAGGATTTCACAACTCCGTTGTTATATGTTGTTCACGGAAGTAGAGTAAACTTTATAGGAATTAACTTTGTTATTTGACCATACCGTTGTTATTTGTTGTTCACGGAAGTACAGCAAACATTATTGACTTTATTATTTGACCACAGTTTCTTTCACTGAAGTGAAAAATACATATAAGGTTCAAACATAACAGTCTGGTTAATATTTTGTGATCAGTACGAAATGCGCTTGATAGGCAAAGAAAGTTTTGACAACCTTACAAAAAAACGATGCATTTGTTTGATACCCCGAAATTCCTTAGAATGAACTTATAGCCATTTTTTATTTACACAGAAAATTCACTTTATCTTGTTTTCTAATTAGGAAAGCATAACTTCACTAACCATACAAGAATATGTATCACATTAAACCCAATAACAGTGTTCTGATACCTTGCATTTTCTCATATTCAATGATGGACACATAAAAACAACCAGATTGGAACACTTTCTTATTAATAAATAATACTTAACAAAGTAATGGGCAGTGAATTACCAAATTCAATTTTTTTTCACTTTTTTTCTATGTCATTAAAATTGTGTTATCACTCCACATCTCCACTTCGACGTACTTTTGGAAAAATCGAATTCCATAATACAGAAGTTTCAATGAAACAGCTCCTGTGATAAAGGTTGAAAAAAGGCAAGCTGAGGTGTCGTGGTGTAGATACAGGTAATCCTTCCAGCTGATACTGTTAAGGATTATGTCGCAAAAAAAGTGGTACTTTGAAACCAAATTGTTCTAGTATCAATTTTTTTCTTTTTCTATGAGGACCTGATATTACGTTTATCCCAGTATACCTTGTCGGGGAAAAAATATCGGGGGAAAATTCGTCGAGGAAATATTTCGTAGGGGAAAAATTTCGTCACTTTTGAAAATTTGGTCACTTTTGCCCGACGAATTTTTGAAATTCGTCATTTTTCCTCGACCAATTATTAACATAAAAAGAGCTTTGGATATCACAAAGCCAGAAGTCTTTGTTTAGTAAATATTAACATTACAACGAAGGTATAATATTGCTAACAGCTAATCTAAAACAATTATGTTATGGTTATTTGCATCACCATTATCGTTGTTTTTATGATTGCCTTTAGCGTTTGTATTAAAATCAGCATCCGAATCACTCCCTTCTTCTTCTTCATCTTCATCATTGTTATCTTCAGCAAATCCAGAATAGTTCCAATTATAAAGGCTCGTCACAAACTCATTCATCAAATTCACGTGAATGTAAGTTGTAGCGGTATTTCTAAGCCTCCTGATGGTATGGGCGACGTTCTATAGGACAAAGACTTGACATGACCAATAACTCTACCGCCTTCAGTCATTATAAAGAAGTGAACATATCGTGATATTTCACGGGGGGTATGACCAGGGGTTATGAGGCTGTCGAAGAATCGATTCTTAATTCTAATGACACATGCATATGGATCGACTTCCAATGAGGCTTTTTTTGTTTCCATCTCGATGTTAACTTTTTTCCCACTTTTGCATTTGTCCAAGAAGTATGTTTGTATACATGGTATCCCCTTGAAGCAACAGTTGTAGTGAATGAATAAGCCATACTCTTTCTCAATTAAGAAATACAAAAACAAAATCTTATAAAGCCTCCTGTCTTGTTTGTTAAAATAATTTTCTGATGCTTGAATTCGAATAAGCAGAGAATTCGAAATTCGAATTTGAATCTGTCTTATTGTAGTTTTATTGTAGAAAAAAACTGTTTAGCAGAAATGGCGAAAGTGAAAGATATTTGTATCTTTTTAAAGGGTCGGAAGGAGACTGATGCCCAAGCTCTTGTTGCAAGTGCAACTGCTGATGTTTCACAATCAGAACTAATGATGGTTGAAAACGAGATAAAAATATCAACACAAGTCAGAAAGCATTATAACAAAATTGTCCTAGAAACAATCAAAAGAGCAGCTGCGAAACATGCACTACTTCATGGAACCAAGGCAACAATTGAGCGATTCAATAAAGTTTATCCAAAATACACTTTCGTTAGAACTACCATCAACGCCTGGAAATTCAAAATGAAGAAGGAAAAGGATAGGAATGCAATCTTTAAAAAGAAAGGGCGACTAAACATTGTTTCAGACGATTTTATGAAAAAGATAAAAACCGTTATGATTGGAACACGGGCTGCTGAAACTGCGATAAGCCGCCGTATTGTAATGGATATCGGCAATGGAGTGGTGAGATCAAGGAGTCCGACACCTATAAAAGAAAATGGGGGCTGTTTAGAGTTAACCGAAGATTGGGCACGAGGAGTTATTAAGTCAATAAAATGGACAAAGAGGAAAGGCACCACTGGGAAAATAGAGCAATCTAAACAATTTCTATTAGAAGAAAAATTAACTTTCCAAAAGAAGATTTCTAGTGTAATTTTTGAACATGATATTCCTAAAGAACTGATCATGAACTCAGATCAAACACCTCTGTCTTACGTAAGTCCTGGCAAATACACTTTTGACATTAAAGGTGTGAAAACCGTTCTGATTGAAGGCGTTGATGACAAGCAACAGGTAACTGCAACTTTCGCTATTTCTATGTCCGGAGAATTTCTTCCCATTCAAGTGATCTATGAGGGGAAAACTAAAAGATGTTTACCTAAGTATACTTTTCCAGAGAGTTTTGATGCAACATTTTCTGAAAACCACTGGTCTAACACTGAAAAGTCTCTCAGCTGTTTTAACAAGATCGTTTTTCCCCATTTCAAAAAGGTTCGAGAATCCAACGGTTACCCAGATGACCAGATGAGTCTTGTTATAACGAACATTTTTAAGGGGCAAGACAAGGATGACGTAGCTTAACTTTGTCGAGAAAACAATTGTTCTCTTAGTATTGGTCCGCATAATGTAACAAAAAATTTCAGCCGCTTAATATCACTATAAATAAGCCAGCTAAACGTTTTATAAAGGAAATATATAATACGTGGTATGCTGAACAAGTAACAAAACAACTCAATGAAGGTAAAACAACAGGAAAAGTAGAAGTTTCTTTAAATCTATTAGAAATCAAACCATTACATGCAAAATGGATCTGTGAGATGTACGAGTACTTGCGAAGGTGCAGTGATTTGATTTTGAACGGCTTCAAATAAGCAGGGATAACAGAGGCTGTAGAAAAGTCTAAAGAAGTCTTTGAAAGAATTGAAAATCAGTTTCTTGCTTCTAGAAATGATAACAACTTATTTGAAAGCTGTTAAAGTTTTCGAATGCACAGTTTCTTGTTGTATTTATAAAACGTATTTGATAGGTATCGTTTACTGGTTTTTAATCTGTACGATTTTTTAAGTTTTCAAATGTACATCGTGTTTTGTTTATATCATTGTTGTTATTTTCTTTCCATTTCCTTACTTTCGCCATACTTTAGCCACATTCATGGCGCACGGACAGAGAAGGCGGGAAAATGTTTGCAGGGCATTTTTTTCATAATGGTAGCCTTCAGGTGTAAACAAAACACATTATACAAGCAAACCCAAAAAATCGAGGAAAAATACTGTTGGGGAAAAAAAGTTCAGGGAAAACTGCTGCTCGGGGAATCAAATATCGGGGGGAAATTTCATCGGGGAAAAATTTGGTCACTTTGCCCCGATATTTTATTCCTCGATAAGGTACGAGATTTGATCAACCACAGGCAGAAGACTAAGTCATCTCATGCTAGAAAACAAATAGTTTTTATGATATCATGATCTGGAAAATACCTGATAGTTGCGACAGTAATGAATTGTTTCTTTTATTGTTTACAGAGAGTTATTCTGCAATCATTGCAAGATGCTGTTGCACTTACTGGCTGGTTCGCAGTCAAAGATGGTGTAGGACAAGGTTGTATCTTATCGCTAACTCTATTCAACATATTTCTCGAATTTTTGTCATGGACGAAATCTCAATGCTTCAAGAATTTCTTCTTACGCAAGACCTATCAATAGACGTGAATATGCGGGTGACACTACGTTTATTTCGTTAGAGAAATTAAGTTTTTCCACCCAGGAGTTAGAGGAAGCCTGTAGAAAGTGGGGACTCAAAATCAATACCAGCAAATGTAATGTAATATCTCCTGATCAGACTTGTAACATTGAAATCAATGGTGAACCGATCGAAAAAGTGGGTTGTTTTGTCTTTCTTGGATCAGTTGTGCCTGAGACCTCTGATGATGTTAAAAGGAGAATTGGTCTAGCTAGCAGTGCTTTTGGAAGATTGAAGTTAAACATCTGGTCAAGAAGAGAAATCTCGAACTCAACAAAATGAGATTGTTCAAGGCATTGATCATCCCCATTGCCATATACGCCTCTGAATGTTGGGCGCTAAAAGCTGAAGATTTCAGAAGTCTACTTGTTTTTGAAAATGACTGTTTGAGAACAATGGTTGGAAAATCCTGCTGTGATAGAGTTAGGCTGGTTGATATTAGAAGAGTATTGGGAGCAAAAGATACCAACTTGGACATGATCAAGAAACGTAGAATGAACTGGTTTGGACATGTCAATAGACGTGATGATTTCAGTCATGTCAGAAAATCATATAAAGAAGAATTCCCAGGCAAAAGAAAACGGGGAAGACCACACAAGAAATGGTCAGACCAAATTCGATGTGATCTTGGCATCCCTCCCCNCATTGAAATCAATGGTGAACCGATCGAAAAAGTGGGTTGTTTTGTCTTTCTTGGATCAGTTGTGCCTGAGACCTCTGATGATGTTAAAAGGAGAATTGGTCTAGCTAGCAGTGCTTTTGGAAGATTGAAGTTAAACATCTGGTCAAGAAGAGAAATCTCGAACTCAACAAAATGAGATTGTTCAAGGCATTGATCATCCCCATTGCCATATACGCCTCTGAATGTTGGGCGCTAAAAGCTGAAGATTTCAGAAGTCTACTTGTTTTTGAAAATGACTGTTTGAGAACAATGGTTGGAAAATCCTGCTGTGATAGAGTTAGGCTGGTTGATATTAGAAGAGTATTGGGAGCAAAAGATACCAACTTGGACATGATCAAGAAAAGTAGAATGAACTGGTTTGGACATGTCAATAGACGTGATGATTTCAGTCATGTCAGAAAATCATATAAAGAAGAATTCCCAGGCAAAAGAAAACGGGGAAGACCACACAAGAAATGGTCAGACCAAATTCGATGTGATCTTGGCATCCCTCTCCTGACAATTGAACGTAAAGCCAAAGACCGAGCAAAATGGAGTGAAGCTGTATCAAGGGAATGTGCGAGGACCCGATAACTAGGGTTAAGCAACTAAGTCAAGACAAGTCAAGTTGCACTTTTTGCTAACTTGGAAAGACAATTAAGAAAAGGAGCCAAACGGGACATGCTATTACCTTCTGCTTTCAAAGAAAAGTGGAACAATAGTAACATAGCCTTCTCTACTGAGGTTGAAAATAAGAGACCCGTTAAAGACCTTTATACCGATGGGGACAAGGAGGATGTAGTAAATTACTCTGTTGTAAATAAAACAGCAAAGTTTAAAGAGGATCTATTGTCAGAAAAAGATACCTGTGAGTCAAAAGAAATGGGAGTTGGATACCTACAACTTTTGAAACAGTCCAAAACAAGAGAAGTTTTTAGTGACCATGGTGGTAAGATTTATGTATTCCATACGGAGAATAGCTCCAAACCTGTGAAAAATGCAGTGGAAGCAAAAGTATTCTTTAACCATAATATACCATATGAGTTTCATTATAAAGAGAAAATTAATAATCAGTTGCAACGGCCAACTGAGAAAGAGATCGATTCTCAAATGTTTGGTGATTCTATATCACTGGAAGAGGATCAAGAAAAAGCCATAGATTACTTTGTCATGGATGTAATAGCTGAAGCAGCGGAGTGCCTACTTTTAGAAAATAGCAATTATATCCCAAAAGATATTGTATTAAGATATCAACAATTCAGTAAGAATTTCAAGACCAAAAATACACTCAGTGATCATGGTTGGACGATGTGTGCAATCCATACGGAGCATAGCTCCACACCTGCAAAACATACAGTGGAAGCACAACACGCCTTTAACCATACGAAAGGAGAGCTTACTGACATAAGAGCAGTTGATGATCAACAAATCAGTAAACAAGACATAGTACCAGCTTACGTTAGAAAGGAAAGCTTTCAAAAAGTCGAGCCTGTTTAAGTGTCCTGTCTTCACGATGACAAGGGTTCAGGAGACGATATTGACATCACAGAGGAGAAGTCGCATTTCCCTATGAATGCTGTTGTACAGATGGTTGAAATTGGACAGTTACAGAAATATCATTCCAAGAAGAAGATAACTGAAAAACAGTTACCAAATATTGTAACAGCCAAATTGGGGATTCTAGAAAGTAGCCAGCAATATAAAGAGGAAAACAGTTTCGAAACATTACTAGATAATTTTGTGATGGATGTTATATCCAAAGCAATAAATGTTTTAAGCATATGCACAGATAGTTCACTATGAACTGATGAAGATGTATTCCGTACTCCAGACATATATTGTCGAGAATGACCTAGAGGTGGGAAAGGAACAGAAAAGACAAAGTCAAGATGACTTAGGAGATAAACAGGAGGAAAATCTCCCAAAGATTTCCGTCCCAGGTGAACACCATGCTATCAATAAATTAAACAGTATATGATGTGCATTGAAAAACTTCTAATTGGATTTATTTACAGTCATTAAAGTAATAAAATTTTTAGATAACATTATGTTGGCGCTAGCCGTTCAACATTTTACTAGTACATGGTAATATTTGTTCTTGGTAGACGCTAGTCGTTTATTATAGGAAACGTATGTAATTCCATAATGCAATTTTTAATAAAAAGACATGAAGCGTATATTTTGTACAGCTAAACTTTGAAATGTAGAAAGAAATATTGGGTTAATGTATTAAAAGAAGAAAATGTTTTTAAATTTTACTTTCTGGCCACTTTAGTCAGCTGTTGTACACTGCTTTCAATTATTTCCTAAATCTCTATCCAAAAATATGTGAATGCTTTCAAAGACAAAGCCATGAACTTCACGGTACATATGTCATTGACTATGACCATGTCAATTTCTGTGTTTATGTCCATCTTAATGTTTTGTCTATGTCTATGTGAATGTCTATTTTTATGTCGATATCTATCTCTGTAGTTATGTCTATATTTGTATTTATGTCTATGCCTAGGTCTATGTTTATATCTTTTTATATACCTATGTCTACGTCTATGTCTATATCTATATACATGTTAAAGTTTTTGTCTATGTCAATACCTATATCTATGTCCATGTCTAAGTCTCTATTTATTTTTATGACTATGTCTATGTCCATGTCTATGTCTATGTCATTGTCTAAGTCTATGTTTAGGTCAATGTTTATGTCCCTGTTCATGTCTATGCCTATGTCTATTTCTGTATCTATCTATGTTTATGTTTATGTCTTTGCCTATGTGTACGTTTATGTCTATGTCTATGTCTAGGTTTATGTTTTTGTTTATGTCCATATCCAAGTCTACTTCTATGTCTATTTTCATGTTTATGTCAATGTATCTGTCTATGTCAATGTCTATGTCCGTATTGTCAGTTTATATATTCATGTCTATGTTCCTCTTTATGTCTATGTCTATATCTATATCTATTTCTATGTCAATGTCTTTGTCAATTTCTATTTCTATATCTGTCTCTATGTCAATGTGCATTCTATGTTTATGTCTATGTCTATGTCTGCGTCAACGTTTATGTCCATGCCTGTGTCAATGTTTATATTGATGCCTATGTCTATCTTTATATTTATGTCTATGTCTATGTCTATGTGTTACACATAGATATAGACATAGGTATTGAGATAGACATAAACAGAGCAATGCACAGACTCATCGAACTAGTTGTAGACATGGACATAGACATAAATTTAAAAAAAGGAATAAACAGAAACTTGGACAGAATCATAGACATAGACATAGAAATAGACATAAATATCAACATAGAAATAGATATGGTTTTAAACATAAATATAGACTTGGACATAGACGTAGACACAGAGAGAAACCTAGACATAGACCTGGACATAAACATTCATATCAATTTTGAAATACACATACACATGAACATAGACATTGACATCGACAATGACATAGACATAAACATAGACATAGGCATAGAAATAGACATTAATATACACATTGACAGGAACATGATCATCATTATAAACATTGACATAGGATTGGACGTAGACATAGACACAGACAAAGACCTAGATATACACATAGTTATAGAAATAGGCTTGTATATAGACAAATATATAGGCATGGACATAGACATAGACATAGTCAAAAATTTAAATAAAACTGTTGATACAGACATTCACATATACATAGACACAGACATAGACATGGATATAGATATTTACCTTGACATGAAAAATGTCATAAAGACAAACATGAACATAGAGGGATACATAGAAGCAAATATAGACATATGCATAGATATAGACATAGATATTAACACAAGCAGAGACATAGACATAGACAATGACATCAACAAAATAGACATACACATATGTATACATATAAACATAGACATAGACAGAGGCATCGACCTAGACATAAAACTAGACATAAAAATGTCAAAGACACCAACACAGACATGCACATAGACAATGAGATAGAAACCAAAATAGACATGGACATAGACATACATATAAACAAAGACATAGCCAGAAACATAGACCTATACATAGAGATGGACAAAGACATTGACCTACGCACAAACATATCGACATACCCAAAGATATAGACATGGACAATGATATAGAAATACACATAAACATAGACAAAGGCAAACATATCGACACAGCGAGAGAGAGCCATACAAATAGACATAGTCAAAGACATAGAAAATGTCATAGACACAAACATGAAAATAGACTTGGACATACATGTAAATATAGACATACAAACAAACATAGATATAGACAGAGACAATGACATCGACACAAATAGAGGCATACTCATAGACATACATATAAAATAGCAATAAACAGAGGAGGAGACCTATACATGGACATAGACATAAAAAATGGAAAAGACACAAATACAGACATGGACACAAAAAATGACATAGCAACCGAAATAGATATAGATATAGGCATACATATAAACATAAACATAGGCAGAGACATAGACCTATATATAGACATGGAGATAGACATTGACCGAGACACAAATATAGATTATAGACATAGATATAAATATAAATATAGAAATACACATAACAATAGACATATATATAAACATAGACAAAGACAAACATATAAAGATAGAGAAAGTTAGGGTCATACACATAGACATAATCAGACACACACATAGACATACAGATAGAAAATTACAGAGACACAAACATGGAAATAGATATAAAGATAGATGTAAACATAAACATAGACACCAAAAGAGACATAGACAATGACATCGACGCAAATAGAGGAATACACATACGAATACATATAAAAATAGCCACAGACAGAGGCATAGACTTATTCATCGACATAGACATAAAAAATGGCAGACACAAACACAAACAAGGACATAGACAATGACATAGAAACCAAAATAGATATAGACATAGACATATCTATAAACGTAGACAAAGGCAAACATATAGACATAGAGATAGAGAGGGCCATACACATACACATAGAGATAGACAATGAGATAGACACAAACATGTAAATACACATTAACAGATATGTATATATAAACATAGACAAAGGCAAACCTATAAACATAGAGATAGAGAGGCCCATACACATAGACATAGACATAGACAATGCCAGAGAAAGCGAAAATAGAAATAAACATAAACGCATATTTAAAGATAGAAATAGACACCAAAGTAGACAAAGACAATCCATCGACACAAATAGAGGAATATACATACGAATACATATAAAAATTGCCGCAGACAGAGGCATAGACCTAGACATAGACATAGACATCAACAAAGGCAAACAAACAAACAAACAAAATCAAGGAA
Source organism: Morbakka virulenta (assembly GCA_003991215.1). Taxonomy (NCBI): domain Eukaryota; kingdom Metazoa; phylum Cnidaria; class Cubozoa; order Carybdeida; family Carukiidae; genus Morbakka; species Morbakka virulenta. The sequence continues at coordinate 2,486,021 of RDPX01000060.1, read as the reverse complement.
ATAGACATAGACATACATGTAAACATAGAGGTAAGAACAGACATAGACCTATATATAGATATGGACATAGACATTGAGCGAGACACAAATATTGATATAGACATAGATATACATATAAATATAGACATAAACAAACAGATAACCGTAGACAGGGACCTCGGCATGGATAAACATGTAGACACAGAAAGTGACACATACACCAAAATAGACAGAGACATAACCATATAAATAAACACAGACAAAGGCAAACCTATAAACATAGAGATAGAGAGGGCCATACACATACACATAGAGATAGACAATGAGATAGACACAAACATGTAAATACACATTAACAGATATGTGTATATAGACATAGACACTAAAATAAGCATAGACAATGACATTGACGCAAAGAGAGGAATACATATACGAATACATATAAAAAGAGCCATACACAAAGGCATAGACCTACACATAGACATAGACATCAACGATGGCAAAGAAACAAACATTGACATAAAACAAGGACATAGACAATGACATAGAAACCAAAATAGACATAGACATACATATAAAAATAGAGGTAGGAACAGACATAAACCTATACATGGAAATGGACTAAGACATTAACCGAGACAGAACCATAGATATAGACATAGATAGACATGTAAACATAGACATAAACAAAAAGATAGGCATAGACAGGGACCTCGGCACAGATATACATGTAGACATAGAAAGAGACAGATACACAGAAATAGACATAAAGATAGACATATAAATAAACATAGACAAAAGTAAACCTATAAACATAGAGATAGAGAGGGCCATACACATAGACATAGAGATAGACAATGAGAGAGACACAAACATGGAAATAGACATAAACATATATGTACATATATAGTTAGACACCAAAAAAACAGAAACAATGACATCGAGACAAATTGAGGAATACACAGACGAATACAAATAGAAAGGGCCATAGACAAATGCATAGACGCATACTTAGACATAGACATCAAAAATGGCAAAGACGCAACCTGAGACATCGACATAGACAATGACATAGAAACCACATTTGACATAGACATAGACATACATATAAACATAGAAGTTGGAACAGGCATAAACCTATACATATACATGGACATATACATTAACCCAGACAGAACCATAGATATAGACATAGATATACATATAAACATAGACATAAACAAAGAGATAGGCGTAGAAAGAGACCTAGGCATAGACATAGATGTAGACACAGAGAGTGACACAAACAACCAAACAGACATACACATATACATATATATAAACATAGACAAAGGCAAACCTAAAAACACAGAGATAGAGAGGGCCTTACACATAGACATAGAGATAGACATAGACATAGAGATAGACAAAGAGAGAGACACAAACATGGAAATAGACATAAACGTATATGTAAATAAAGACAAAGACATTAAAATGGACATAGCCAATGACATCGACGCAAAGAGAGGGATACATATACTAATATATATATATATAAAGAGCCATAGACAAAAGAATAGACCTACACATTGACATAGACATCAAAAATGGCAAAGAAACAAACACAAACAAGGACATAGAAAATGATATAGAAACCAAAATAGACATAGAGATAAACATTTCTATAAACATAGAGGTAGGAACAGACATAGACCTATATATAGACATGGACATAGACATTGAGCGAGACACAAATATAGATATAGACTTAGATATACATATAAATATAGACATAAACAAAAAGATAGACGTGGACAGAGACCTAGGTATAGTGTCGATAAACTATTAAGTACTAAAACGGAAACAGCTCTGTGACTGTATAAAGGTAAACTATACTTTATTGTCCGTTAAACGAAAAACGACGATTATCAACGTTACAATACGATATGCGAATACACGTTATATACCAATATGCGAACCATTTCAGACCAATGTTATCGTCAGCCTTGATGGAAGGCCATTCTGTGATTTTTTTTATGTAACTCATTGACAATTTGTATGGATTGCCATACTCCTTAGCGAGTAATCTTCTTACTTCTGTATACCCATACAACGGATCAATATGCATGCACCCCTGTATAATTTTTTTTGCCTCCCCCTCTAGATGCTGATCTAGGTAGTACAATTTGTCAGCATCTGACACTACCCTAGAAGTGACCCTACTTTCAAAGGCATTAATAAAACTTGAGTAATCCGTTAAATTACCGTTGAACTTTGGTACTTCTGGTGTTGGCAGCGACAGAGCAGCAAGTAGGGCATCCGTAGTGACGAGGTGACTCCCTGCTTGTCTGTCTGAGTGAACCATCGGGGCCTGTGGAGGTGCTGTGTATCGCTGAAGCGGCTGTGGCTGCATGTTCGTATATCTGTTTCGTGGTAGCGGTGCAGCTGAGAGAGGTGGACCGGTGGGTGAAGCAGTGGCGGCGTATTGTACATGTGATGTATTTACGGGCTGCTGGCGATACGTAATAGGCTGTGGGTGTTCTGGCAGTTCCTGGAACATCATTTCCTCATACTCAGTCGTGGGCTGGAATACAGCTGCGGGCTCCTCAGCTGCAGGAGTGAGATCCACCTGCAGAGCATCAGCAGCAGGCGGCTGCATCGGGAGGAGTATCGAACTATCCAGAAACGGTTGTACTAGTGGATCGAGCTGAGTTCCATCATGGCACGCGCCTTCCTGCTACCGCTCGCGTGTAGGACTGTTCGCGGAAAGAACGGGAATGGTGAATCCGTCATGACGTACGATGGATTCTTCCTCTGCATTGATGTTCTCTCTTGCCCGAGCTTTAGCTAATTCGATATGGAGCTTTATTTTTCCGCTTGAGTCTTTAGCTCCAACGTTTGCAGTTCGACAGTGAGTTCCGCTATTCTGGCGCACTCACACGCACGAGTCGATGATGACCCGGATGCTGCTGACCCGTGATGCGACGCACTGCCAGAAGCACAGTCGTCACTTAGTTGTTGCTCTGGGTTGAGAATCCATGTGGATACCTGACTCTGAAAGGCCACAAAGGAAGCTTGACGCTCCTCAAAGCGTACCATCTCGCTCTCCATTTCATCGTTGGCAACTCCTTTTGACGACATAATCTCCATCAGCATCTCATGCCATCCATTTTATAATTTGAAAGACTCGTTCAAAGTTTCAAATTCTGCTTTCACTAAATGCAGGTTATTTGGATCTGCCATCAGGCGACATATCGCATTTCTTCGTTTTGTCACCTTTGCCAGTGAACCTGCCCGTTTTAACTTGCAGTCCCTTTCGCTTGGATACTTATCCGATATATCCATTGTCGACGTTGGACGCTGCTTGCTTGATCGTACAGTGTCTGCCTCAGCCACGGCAGACAGATATTCTGTACAAAATGTAGTGTCGATAAAATATTAACTACTAAAAAGAAAACAGCTCTGTGACTGTATAAAGGTAAACTATACTTTATTGTCCGTTGAACGAAAAACGATGATTATCAACGTTACAATACGATATGCGAACACATGTTATATACCAATATGCGAATCAGTATACGAGATACCAATATGTCATTACAGAATCTGTAAAGAATTGAAACAAAATCGAACTAATAACAATACGACTAAAACGTAACTATAATACATGTTGATTAAACGTACATATCAATAATAGAACAATATCCATTAAACGTAATAAACTTTGAAGAACTTTCAACTTAACATTGATAAAACGATACACGCTGTTAAAGACTAACAATATCAAACGACTTAAAACATATAGTGTAATATAAAACAAAGTACTCACATCTGTGGGTCTCTATAGTATGATGCATTATATTACATAAGCCATCAATGCATCTGTTCTTATCGACGACTACATCCAGAATAACGAAAAAACAGAGAGCTAACGCTGATCTTATATACTTTTGATATTAACATATACAATTAAGACAGACAATTAAGAAACATAAAATTTCTTACATTTACACTAGGCATAGACATAGACATAGACACATAAAGAGACACATACATGAAAATAGACATACATATAGACATATACATATATATAAACATAGACAAAGGGAAACCTTTAAACATAAAGATAGAGAGGGCCATACACATAGGCATAGACATAGACAATGAGATAGACACAAACATGTAAATACACATTAACAGATATGTATATATAGACATAGACACTAAAATAAGCATAGACAATGACATTGACGCAAAGAGAGGAATACATATACGAATACATATAAAAAGAGCCATACACAAAGGCATAGACCTACACATAGACATAGACATCAACGATGGCAAAGAAACAAACATTGACATAAAACAAGGACATAGACAATGACATTGAAACCAAAATAGACATAGACATACATATAAAAATAGAGGTAGGAACAGACATAAACCTGTACATAGACATGGACATATACATTAACCGAGACAGAACCTTAGATATAGACATAGATATACCTATAAACATTGACATAAACCAAAAGATAGGCATAGACAGGGACCTCGGCATGGATAAACATGTAGACACAGAAAGTGACACATACACCAAAATAGACAGAGACATAACCATATAAATAAACACAGACAAAGGCAAACCTATAAACATAGAGATAGAGAGGGCCATACACATAGGCATAGAGATAGACAATGAGATAGACACAAACATGTAAATACACATTAACAGATATGTATATATAGACATAGGCACTAAAATTAGCATGCACAATGACATCGACGCAAAGAGAGGTGTACATATACGAATACATATAACAAGAGCCATAGAGAAACCCATAGACATACACATAGACATAGACATCAAAAATGGGAAAGAAACAAACACAAACATTGACATAGATAATCACATAGAAACCAAAATAGATATAGACATAGTGATAAACATAGACATAGAAATGGACATAGGCAATGACATAGATTGAAAAATAAATTTAGGCATAGACATCCTTATAAACATAGACATAGACAGAGAGGTAGACTGAGACATAGACATAGACATAGACTTAGACATAGACATAGACATAGATATAGATATAGACATAGACATAGATAAAAATATTGGCAGAGATATAGAAGTAGATATATAGACATATACACAGGTTTTAAAAAAATGTTTCCGTAATCGATTTTTGGGTGTCCATACCAGTTGCAGGAGGCCCCGATACGTCTTTTCTTTTGTGAGATCAACACAGGTACTTGAATATTTTTGTTCAAGCTTTGCCCCTGTCAAATGAAAGAATTGAACCCCAACGTGAAATTTGTTTTTTTCAACAACTCTATGAAAAATACACAGGTCATGTGAGAAAAGATAGTGACCATTGGCCTTGCCTATATTATTTACTGGAAAGATATGATAAGGCTGCTCAGATCAGATTTGAAAAAGCCTGTCGTTGAGATACATACTCATTTTTGCGAATGAGGTTGAGTCGTTGTTTTGCGAATATATTGCCCATTGTATTAAATAAAAGGAAATGTTTTGTTTTTTGATAGAAGTAGCCCTATTTTTTGAAGAACGACTCTCGTGGGTTGACTGATATATGGACATTTGTAGAGAAACTAATTCAACACATCCGATTTCCTTTGGGAACTAATATCTTCAAAGTCCGTCCTTTAAAACTGAGTGCTTACTCTTTAAACTTCTTGTTTTTGAACTGATTTTTCAATGTCATCATGTCATCAGACATTTGTAGAGAAACTAATTCAGCACATCCGATTTCCTTTGGGCACTAATATCTTCAAAGTCCGTCATTTAAAACTGAGTGCTTACTCTTTAAACTTCTTGTTTTTGAACTGATTTTGCAATGTCATCGATATGATTTGACAAGCTCTTGTTTTATGATTTTCGTTATGCACAGTGTTTCCAGCTTATTTACATTACAATTTATTCACTTTTAGAAAAAAAGCCAATTTTTATATACTTTATTTTCGGAGAACGGGGACCAGTAATATGCTAAATTCCCCGGGAAATTGGAGAGGGGGAGCAGCACCCCAACTGAGAGCTGCAAATGATGGTACCTTATCGGCCTTTAATCCGCCGGCCCTAATAAAACGCCGGCCCTTTTTACGCCGGCCCTAATAAAACGCCGGCCCTTTTTACGCCGGCCCTAATTCCGCCTGAACAGAAAATCGGCTTAACGCCACTTAGGGCCGCATTTTACGCCTCCCAGTGAAAAGGAAAACTAAAGAACTACAAAAAAAATACTCCTTAATTTTTATACATCATGTTCAATCAATAACAATAATACTAGCTTCTTTCTGGTTTGCTTCTTCCTCACCGTCTGATTCTACCCGAATCGGAAAGGGCAAAATGTCATTATTATCCAGGCACGGGAGTTCTTTATCCCCTTCTTCTCCTTTCTCTCTTTCCTTGTCGTTTCCTTCTTCCACTTTTTCATTACAAAACGTTTTCTTCATTTTCTCAATTTGAGTTTGGACCACCATTTCCATTTTTGTAATGATGGCTTTTTTTTCAAAGTGCATCATAATTGGTATCTCTAATCCGCCTTCGGGAATAGGCGAAATCCTTGGCGTGGTACTAGAAACTGTTGCTGTCACCGAACCTCCTTCATGAATGAAATAAAAAATGAATCCCGACAATTCTCTAGGAACATGCCCAACTGTCACAGGTCCAATTCGGTCGATTCTCTCTATGGTAATTTGACAACAATAAGGGTCAATGTCAATAGAAATATCGTTAACTTCTTTCAACACAATAACACCCTGGTGTAAACTTATGTTTCTCCAGGCAGTGTTCCGGTAAACATAGTAACCTCGACTTCCAATCTCTTCAGAGAACGAATACATTGTACCAAAGAGTTAAAATAACAATACCAAAACTCCACATATGCAACACTGTTGTGTTGTAATTTTTTTTATTTGAATTTCATTATTATTTTGGCACTATAGTGGAACGTTGATGACTCGAATGTAATTTGATACATGAATGCTTTCCTCCTTTCCTCATTAACGAAATCAAACGTTATTACATTGTAAAAGATCTAAGAAGGAGATTTTTTAGCAATGTTGCAAAATCTTGAAAATCTTGTTTGTGATTTTTTTAACGTCTTTTCTTTCGTAACATACAGAGAACAGCTACGTAGATGGATATAACAAAATATTTTAAGAAATCTAATGATAAGTCAGATGGCTAATCAACATCCTTGGTACTTTTAGCTGCAAGAGAGCTTAATAGTTTACAAGAAGAAGAAGATCGTAAAAAGACAAGGCAAATCCTGCCTGAACAAGTTAAAAAGGACGTGGCTTACTACGCATGGAAAAATGGAAATCCAGAAGCTAGGAGATGGGCTGCAAAAAAGTATCAGGATTACACATTTAAAAGAGAGACTGTTAGAGATTGGAAGCTGAAATACCAGAAAACTTTTGAAAACAATGATGTAAAAAATGTTTTCACTTTAAGTCGTCTAGGAAGACCGTCCAAAATAAGTCATGATTTAACAGCTGAAATCAAATCCATCTTACATAATTTAAGGGCAAGTGGAGGAGCAGTCACACGCAAAAATGTGATAGCGATTGGAAATGGAGTACTAAAAATGGGCAAGAGGAGTTCTTAAATCCCTTGATTGGACTAAAAGGCGTTACACGACAGCTAAACGAGAAATGAATCCAGCCCTATATGAAGAGTTGACACTTTCTTGGAAAAGAAAAATTGCAAGTGGAATCTTTGTGCACAAGATTCAGAAAGAAATGATCATGAACTTTGACTAAACTCCTCTAGGGTTTACAGCACCAAACAAATCTACATTTACTGGCAAAGGAGCCCACTCAGTTCCTATTGCAAACGCTGATGATAAACGCCAAATCAAAGTTACGTTTTGCCTCGACGTGGTTGGTGATTTTTTACCAGTACAATTGATTTATGGGGGTGCTACTGAAAGATGCCACTCAAAGGTCAATTTTCCCCAGTCATTTCATATAAGCTATTCTCAAAATCATTGGTCAAATGAAGCACTTGTATTAGAGTACCTAAAGATCATATTCCCCTACATCAAGAGCAAACGCAAGGAACGAAATCTTCCTGAGAATGCCAAAGCTATGCTGATATTTGACGTTTTTAAAGGACAGACAACTGGTGCTATCAATGAATGGTTAAAGCTAAATAACTGCATCGTGATACATATGCCGAACAACCACACAAACCTATTCCAACCTTTGGACATTTCGGTGAACATGAGTGCGAAATGCTTCATTGCTGACAAATACCAAGATTGGTATGTAGAGAAAGTTTTCCAATAGCTGAACAGAGGAGTTATCGATCATGATGTTAAAGTGGACGTGAAACCGAGTGTCATGAAACCTTTGCATGCCAAGTGGATTATTCAGATGTATCAACACTTAAAACAATAAAAAAATATCGTTATCTTTGGTTTTAGAAAAGCCCATATAACTGAAGCCTTTACCGAAGCAGAACAGTTATCCCAACTATGCGAAAACCCTTTTGCTGAAATCGATATGTCGACAACCTGAAGCTCAAGTCTCAAAAGGAAGAACATTACTATGAAACTTCTTTATTATTATTTTTTTAAATCATTTTATTGATATAAGAGAAAGAAAATTTATAAATCAATTAGTTTCAATTCGTTTGTCTCATGTCATACAACCAAAGTCTTTATTACCTACTCCAAGTTATGCGATTTTCAGCCCGAAAAAAAAATAAAATAACGCCACTTTTTGCTAATTTTACCAAAATTTTGGTCTTTAATCCGCCGGCCCAAAATCCGCCACCTCTCCAAAAATAACGACACTTGGGGCTGGCGGATTAAGGGCTGATAAGGTAGATCGTTGTCGGAATTTGCACAGACTCCTAACATGGCTTTCCAGCTAGACAAAGAAGTGGAGATGTAAATTTTTTCACATGTTCATATCAACATCCTTGATTGGATCAATGTTTTGCAATTAATTTTAGAATTGTTCTACAGCGTCGGCAACATGGGTTTAGCGCTAACACAACCTGTACTAAACGTCTCTCGGGTACCACATAAAAGGTTAGGTTTTGTCAATGCAATCAGTGTTTGCATTAATATCAAAGAAGCCCGTTAGTTTCAATAGGCTGGGCACATTCGCAGATATTATTAATGCGCGCTGGTGTCGTAAGTTGCGAGATGACCGATGGTCAGGTGCAAGTTCTTCTAAACCTCAGTGCCTGTACCAAACACGTCCAACTGATCAATCGGGTTGATGATTCTGTTGGACAGGGAAGACTGTCGACTTTTAAAGTCTGAATCACCATCCGTCACTCTGCCAAAAGAACTAAACCCCATGTTCATTCAAATTGATGATGATGGTCCATTTTTCTCCTGAGGAGATTCGGTAGTGATCTCAGAGATGTGTTGTTGTTTGGGTGTCAATTCACATCTTATTTGTAAGTATGAGGTAATTGATCTACTCTTCATTGGGAATGATTGCGACAGTAATCGTTTTTGCTGTTTCTTTTCATTCAATCAGCAAAACTTTTATTTTATGATGCCGTGCATTTGACAACGAAACAGAACCTTTGTTTCGAAGCATGGACGACTTTGTTTTGAACTCCGCGCACTGAAAGATCATTGGATTTCAGATTCTTTCGTAACTGAAAGCTGGCCAGTTCCTCACTAATCCTCTTTATTGTAAAACAGTATTCTCTCCAATTAGCGAACACCATTGGGGGAAGAGCAATGTGTCCTCTAATTGGAAGTGTCTGCCTTCAGGAAGGTTTTGTAATGTAAGCCTCAAATTTGAAAATAGACCAGAGTTTTGTGTTCTGCGTTTGGGATCCTACTGCTGCAAATATACCAAATATTCTCTCCGCAATAACACCTAGCATTTCCACAACAAAAGAAAACTATTTATCTAATACAGACTTGCTTTAAAGTCGAAGAACACATTCTTTGCTTTGATAACCCGAGAACATGACGTTTTTGATGTACTTTTGTCCCAAGTAGTTGCAAGGAACTATATCAACACTTGAAGTTTGAGCTGAACAAGGTAAAGAATAATTTTTAAAATGTTCAAAATATTTGTAAAACTGGGAACCGTAGAACAAGATACGGGTAACGGAGGAACAGACGTGTTTCTGAAAGGTGGAACAACAAACCTATCAGTTCCACGAAAAATATTTTTACAGAAATGCAAAGAGCTACATTTTAAACATTAATTTTATGAAAATCAGTGACAAGAGCTACTTGAATTTAACAGAGGTCCTTTAAACTACCGTCAACAAAACACGCCAAACAACAAACAATGGGTACGAACATTGTTATTGTTATAAAAAAAATCATTAAAACATTTAAAACGAGTAAGATTTGAAAAACAACTTGAGTGCAATATATGTAAACCTCTAAAAAACCAATAAACAGTAACTATGTTTCTCACTAGTTTACAAATGTAAAAACCCACATTAGAGTGAGCTGCAAATAAAAGCTGTTTAGAAAAATAATAACTGGTTACAAGACTTGGGCAGTCAAAGCTTTTAAACGTAGTAAAAACATTAGGAAGCATATTTACAACTTTAGGCCAGGGGGCAACGAATACCGATTTATTACACCACTATTTAAACAGCAAGGAAGTGATACAAAAATATACAAACATATTAAGGTAGAAGGTAAAACATAATTAATTGAGGAGGAATGGTTATAAAAACATGCAACTTTACAGGGCTGAACAATACTGCTCTTTTGAATGTCGAGGTAGTTGATCACGTGATGCTGACCGTGCACAAGAGACAAACTTCTCATAACATACAAGGAGAAGATGTGGAAAACATATTATTTGTTATTGCGTGGAGACGATTTCGAATTAGTTCTTACAATTGTGTAAGAAGATGAAGCAGTAGAGGAACAATTCGTGACGTCAGTATTTAATGGAACTCAAAATAAAGCATTTTCAAGCACAAATAGATTTGACAAGAGCATGGTCTAAGCTTATTTTCTTTCGATTTGATCGTAACACATCAATAAGTTTTTGCCTGGCTTTTAAGTCGAAATCGCTATCATGCAAATATTTTTTTTAATTTTAGGCCTGAGCTAAAAAATTGACTGGAGTGACTGGGAAAAACTATAAAGCCAGAGGTTTCATAAGACACAAGAGCTGTAAACACTTTTCGGTGGACGTACCGCCGGAAGACCATGCAAATCAAGAGGCCCCACAGCGAGATTAAAAATCATACAAGGCAGGGTTTAAGCGAAAACTCTCAGGGGCGAGCTCAGTTCACAAAGATGAAAACAATTTATGGAGGTTTGGGGAAAGGGGGAAATCATGAAAAATTTTATGGCAAAAACTACGCAAAGATACCTTTGAATTCAACAACCTTTAGAGTCCTCTCAGGGAATAGTACAATACAATTGTCAGCTGAAGTGGCTGTGATTCAATGCAACAGCCGATAAAACATGCTGAATTTTCATGTGTAGTGTCTAACAGGGAAAGGGTGGCTTTCAGCATTTGATCTCGAGTCCAGAATAGAAGGGGGGCCAAAAACCGGGGTGATTTCATAAACCACGTTTTTTTGTAACATACTTTAACTTTTCAAAAATAAAACTACCTTCTATTTTGAAAATTATGTAATTCTAGAAGAAAATTGAAGAGACCCCGTGTATGTGCGAAGAAAGAAAACGGATGGATGAACAAAATATTGTTTTATGCGTTGGGTATTTTTTTCTTCTTTCTTGGACCTATACCGTCCTCTTGACTCACATTAATAAACAGGGGTGGGTTTCGCAATACGAATATCCTGGTAGGTATTTTTAAAAATTAAATGATCGGTTGGGGACATCTATTCCGTTCTCGATATTAGGTGGCTGTGTTTTTCAATCTCTAGAAACCACATTAACTATGTTTTAACTAACTTTTTGAATATATATATATATAAAAACGAAACACTATAAAGGGGTACAATGATGTATTTTTTCACATTTTGGAATATTTAGCATTGAAAGTACATTGTGTTTACTCAGTGACGGGTTCACGTAGAAGATTATTAAGCTATAGCTTAGGGCCTCTCAATCTGCAGGGAACTAAAAAAATACTAGAGTGAAGCAAATTTTTAAAATTCAATGTGCTGTCCTAAGCAAGCTTGCAGGTTTGACTGGCCTAATTTCATTTACAGAATTNAACTAAAAAATACTAGAGTGAAGCAAAATTTTTAAAATTCAATGTGCTGTCCTAAGCAAGCTTGCAGGTTTGACTGGCATAATTTCATTTAAAGAATTATAGATAAATAATCTGCAAATTTTGGGTTTTTTAGACCATTAATTAACAGCAAGCTAAGCCTAAGATAAACATACTCATTTTCCGCATGTGTATGTGTAGATTTTGTATACTTCATAATTCATTAACAATTTTAACACATAAACACGAAGTTTTAACACAAAATCCTTACCGCACGCTTTTTTTGTTGTTCAAGGCCGCGGTCACGTGACAGCAAAAAACCCCTCAACAACCAACGAAAACAACCCACAAAGAGATGCCCATGTGATGTTCGCCGGCTTTCATAACCAGTCCTCTGTTAACTATGGTAAAAACAAATTTCTGGTGGACAAAATACATGCAGCTTCATTCCTGATCTTAAACTGCAAAATTTTCATAACGTTTAATACAAATTCCTGCTGGCGGTGTTGGTAAAATACCCCATACTTGTATGTAATCTCTTTCCGATTCAACCCTGTCATTGCTGTGCCGTGGATTCTTGTTTTAACAAATAGAAACAGCTGAGTGAAAAATAAGATATTCTGTTTTAAAACTATAAACTAGAGACAATCTAAGTTCCATGGGCCTTTCTCAGTCAATAAGGTGTAAAATTATTGGCCTAGTTTACTACTCAATCAAGATGACTCACCTAAATGTTAAAACTAGGGTTTTTCAAAATAGTTTTTCTTGTTATTCCCTTCCAAAAAACGAGTTACTGTTAAAATGCTCTACATTAAAATTTTATCAATCATTCAAAAAATGTAAGATTCTTAAGAATGCAAAATTTCTGTTTTTTTCTTGTAAGTGCATAGCAAAAAACATTCTTTGCATGCTTTTTACATGTGTGATCGCATCGTCTACAGCATATTCGCCGAAAACGATAACTTTAAACAAAAATTGGCTCGAACACAAACACGAAGCATTCGAAACGCCGTTTTCTATTCTTCGGCTTTCTGAATCCAAAAACTATTTAAATTAAATAAATATATAGAGTGAAAATTCAACAACGGTGTACTAAAAGGAATAAGTTAGTTTGACTCCCAAAACCTACAATAACGTCTGTCTCGAGTTCATTCGAAAAGCTCTACGGCATTGACTGTGGGCCTTGCACCATAACAAGGGTAAATGAGTGTGAACATATTAGGTAAATCTAATGGTTTAAAGTAAACCTAATACCAAAATAAAATAAACCTAAAACTAAACGGTTTTAAGTAAACCTAGTAAAAACCAAAGAAAGAAAAAAAGGCACCCTACTATCAAGCCAGATGTAAAATTTAGAATATGTTACAATATATTTCAAAATTGTCACATACGTTATATTGGGTTAAATACGTCAGGCTAAGATTGTGGCCAGCATAACAAAATTCCCTATATTTCCAACGTGGAAAAAATCACAGTGACTCCTTGCCGCTTCGATCACTGAAACACAAGTCACCTCAAAGTTATAATAATCTTATAATTTAATGTTATTATTAGTTGTCATAAATTGGAATATTCTTTTATCGAATACACATTCCTTTTTGTATGGGCTCAGTTCTTTCGGAAACTGGTGAAATTTCGACAACCAACCAAATAGAACTCAACGATGGTGTTGACTATCATTTGATTTCTACTCAATCTTCCATGCTGTGAGGTTTCTGCTTTATTTGAACGAAACACAAACTGGCTCTGGTACCCCCAATATTCTTGATTCCATAAACATTGCCTGGAAAAGAAAGAAAGCATAAAAATATAATCTTTTATCAGTAACAACACAAAAAGAAATTAGGAATTAATTTGGATCACAGCTTGTCTTCTGCTCTTACGTAGTTTGGATAAGGGATAACAATGGGAAGCTGCAAATTATGAGAAATGCAGTTACCTATTTGTAAATACAAGTTAAAATTTGACATTTGAGCAGTTACAGTATTAAAAAATTCCCCCTCTTTAATATTCCTCCGTGCAAAATTGTGGTATAAATCTGTGGCGGAATACCGTCGTTTATCTCCAATATTACCGCATACAAACATATATTAGCGTGTAAGCCAAATTATAACATTTTCGAATGTCTTGTTCGATTGCTGACTTTAGGGAAGTAATTGATCCATTGAAAACATTGATTGCACGAAGACACTTGCAAACTGTCCGAAAACATGACCGAAGCTCTAACTGATCACTTAAAAGTGAGGCAAAAACACACAAAGAAATTGAAACAAGAAGTTGTGGCTTCTGCAACGCAATATTCTGTGAGCGATGGTGCAAATTAAATTCGCTATCTATCGTTGTTAGTACGAAAGTAAAAGACAGGAAAGACAGCTGATTAAATTTTTGCTTGCAAAAAAAACCAAAACATATGAAAACAAATAATAATAATTGTCCTGGGTATTGACATAAAACTGCATCCGGTTGTGGAGTTTCGACGTGGGCGAATGAGGTTATCTTTTGCCACAACTACCTCCAGGTCACCCTTGAGCAAGGTGTAGTACCCGTCAGCTCTCCCCCAAACTTTGAAATACCAGGTTGGCGTCTGGGCGAGGTTAGTTTGCCTCATGGATAGTAGGTGACTCTTTAGCCTTGGTTAGCAACCCTTCTAGTGATGGTGTCACGAAGTAAAAACACCGGTTGATGTGTCACCTTATCAACACTATCCTCAGTTTCAGTGTAATGTCAAATAATAAATTATTCAGTAACGGCGTCAATGAGAGTAGATCTTCACGTGAAGCTCTCTCGCCCGGCAGGTGTTCCACGGTTCAGCAGAGTGGGACCGGTCGTCAACCGGTTACTGCTAGGATGAAATGGAGTAAGGATGTGAACAAAGTTGTTATGAGGTGTTATTTAAAGAGTTATCCTGTGGCTGAGAATGGTGCACCTATTAGAAGATATAGAAAACGTATGTCTAAAATATGGCAATAGATTGGACCATTTGAATCCAGTAAACAGCGAGTTTGTGATCAGGCAACGGCTTTTTGGAAAAACGGCTTGTTATCGGAGGTTGAGATATAATTAATGAAACGGCAAATTGAAATAGAAGGTTGCACGGAGATAACAGAAAGTGATAGTATAGTTGAAAATAGATACAACAAGAAATGTAGAAAATGTTTATTTATCAATGCAGCAGAGTGAGATGGACTATCGGCGGAAGATGAATTGTTGATGACAGAAATATTAGAGTCATATAGATCAGGTGAGAAAATTAATGTTAAATTAAAAAAAGGCAAATACTGCTAAGGATAAAATACCAACAAGCACCATAACTGAGACAAATAACCTAGTGCATGCAGTGTGTAGGTATGCAGCAAAAAAATTGGGAATAAAGACAAGTAAGGCAGGGTGAGACTAGGCAAGTAAGCCATGGTGGAAGAGAAGGATAAATGAAGACATAACAGGCATTAGAAGAGACCTGAATATATTGCAGAGAGAAATGAAAGGTCAAGTAAGAAACAGGGCAAAGGTTCAAGAATTAGAAAATAAATACCATTTTAAGAGCAAGAAGTTAAATATAGTAATTGAGGAACTGAAGCAAAGTTGGTTGCAAAAGCAGCAAAGATCAAGACGTATGAACAAAGAGGTGAACAGTTCAAACAGAATCAGTGGTTTAATCAAGACCAAAAGAGATTTTACCAAGAACTGGATGGTAACATTTGATATGAAGGCATTATCCCTAATGCGGAAGCAAGCAAAACGTTTTGGAGTGAGATTTCGAGCGACGGACAACAACATAATAACAAAGCAGAATGGTTAGGAACGTAACGGTAGATTTGAGAAAACAACAGCAAGAAAATATGATTATAACAAAAGAAATGGTAACCAAACAATGCACAAGAATGTCCATTTGGAAAGCACCTGGTATGGGTGGAGTGCAAGGATTCTGGTTGAAAAAATTAACATCACTGCACGAGAGAATTGCAGAGCAACTATCCCTGATGGTGAACGCAGGTGCTAGCTTGCCACATTGGCTAACATTAGGAAGGACAATTTTTTGTCTTAAAGATCCGAAAAAAGGGAATGCAGTTGATAATTTTCGACCAATATCCTGCCTTCCTATGATGTGAAAATTGTTAATAGGAATTATTGCCGATGGTGTGTACCAGCATCGTTAAAAAAATAAAGTTGTTACCAGAAGAACAAAATGGTTGTCGTCGAAGAACTAGAGGTACCAAAGGTCAGTTATTGATGAACAAGGCAATATTAATGGATTGTAAAAGAAGGCACACACATATGGCAATGGCCTGGATTGACTACAAAAAAGTTTATGACATGGTGCCTCATAGCTGGGATGTTGAATGCATGGAGATGTTTGGGATTATCAACAATGTGAGAGAGTTTTTGAAGAATAGTATGCAGAGTTGGAAAACAGAACTAACTTCATGTGGACATGTACTAGGTATGGTCAAGATTAACAGAGGTATTAATCAAGGAGATTTTCTTTCACCATTGCCATTTGTTTTATGCATGATTCCATTGTCAATGATTCTGAGGAAGGTAAAAGCAAGGTATTTTTGGGGTGCAAATGAAGTAAAGACAAACCATCTTACAATCTTTCATGTCAGCTACTTACAGTAACTGACATGAAAGATAAAAACCGAGTTGTTGCTCCTTAAAGATGGGCAAAAATTGTTCTTGACTGCAATGGTCTCTTTTATTAACGATCGGCAAATGTAGGCCTCAAACGTCCAGATCATATCACAGACAAGATTTTACAATTTTTAGATTGGGTACTATGGAGCACGATTTAATTATTATAAGTGTAAAGTGTATAAGCGCATTACCCAATTTTACTTTAAACACAAAGTTTTTCAAAGGAAGTTGCAATGCGCTTAATTTGGACAATGTAAAAACCGAACTTCTGTCATGATTTATGCGGAAGGGGATGGGAAGTAAATCATCAAATCCAGATTTTGAAAACCAAAAACTGAAAGCTGGCATTGCAAATATGAAATTCAAAGAGATGGTTGGTTTTCTGGTGATCACTGCCGATTCCTTACTAATTTTGAATGTCTCTGTAAGTGAAAACACGAAAACGTCAATTGAAAGGTTCAAGCTCTATACAGCAGTGATTTCAGGGGGGTACATTGGCTCCGTGGAAGCTCCTGGTGTTTATTGGAACAAGCCATTAAAGGCTGCCAAAACCAATTGCTATGACTGGTGGCTAGAAAGCTGAAAACAAGAATTTAAAGACGGTAGTAGTTAAAAAAACTACTCAAAAAAGGTAAACGTTTGAAGGGTATTTGTGACTGAGGAAGACCTGTGCAGGGCAGATGGAAGATTATACCAAGGTGATGGAACATCACTCTGATGACATTGATGTCATCGGACAAGACCACTTTTACAATTTCATATATTAGCTTTCAAAATTCATTTCTGGTAATTTTTTATGGTTAAGAGCCATGCAAAACATAAAGCCACTAAGTGTATGAAGTTGTGAAGCTTCATACACTGTGAAGAAGACAGAGAAGAAAAAATGGTTAAGGCATGAGATATCCTTAAAATTAAGAAGATTCTAGTCATATGATAAAGGCAATTATTTAGGAAGTACAGAGTTCCTTAAAAATCTACTCATCCGGGAACCTACATTCACAGAAAGACTAAGTAGAGCAAGGGCCAACAACTCCATAAGGTTGAAGACATTGAGAGAAACGAGTAATACGAAGGCAACTGAGCTAGTACCATCGAGGAAAGCTAATTAAAACACTCCCTATAATAATTCCCATAGAAAAGACTAAGACGAGCCACACTTTACCGATGATTTAAAGGTTGAACCTAAGTTTAAGTTAAGTTACAAACATGTCTTTGAACTCGATCAAGAAAATCGACAAAGCTGTGGTAGGATCTGTCCAGATATAAAAACAATACTCTGTGAAATGACAGAAGGTACTTGTATAGAGATACAAAAGCTTTTGGCGTAAGGTCCTCTCTTGCGCGGTACAAAGTACCAACCTTCGTAGACGTAGACTTACCAATAAATTAAATATGAAGCAGGTAGCTAGTAATAAGAAATGTTGCGGTGACCTTGAGTCTTCATTCGCTTATAGCACTGCTAAAATACTGCTCAGTGTGCTCCTATTTACGTAACCACTTTGCTCACGAGGAGTAACGGCTTAAGTGTTCAACCCACCAAATGTACTTTAGTTCAGACATTTAAATCCTGTACCTCGAATGATTTGCTTGGATACCCAAGATATCACACACAAAAAAACTTGGGGGCAAATTGAAGCTAGGTAAATTTTTATCAGTTTGGACGGAGAACGTCAAGTAGTCTGTAAGTTCTAAAATGAGAAAATACGGGGCACTAAGACTGTCTTTAACTGAAGAGAAGAAAAATCACGCGATGCAGTTTACTCCTCTCATCTCAAAATAGTGGTCACCTTAGTCACAAAAAGCTAAAACTAAACATTTTATTTCCTAAATGACAGTTGTCTGCTATGGCTAAATGCAGTAATATTAGACGGGGAAAAAATTGAAACAGGGCAAAAGTTTAGGAATCACCAACAAAAAGGTAAAGAAAAATTGGAAGGATGAGGTACAAATGACTGATGCTATCCACGCCATTTTGCTATATGGCGTGGATAGCATCAACAACTTACTTGCAGTGCCTAGACATTTAGCATGAAAACCGTTAAAACTACAGCACTGGTACAGCAAATTTGGCAGGTAGAACCCACATTTCGACAAAGTAGAAATTTAAAACAATTAAAATTTAAAGAGAACAAAGATATCAGAAAAAGAGTATCAGCTTCAAGCACTTAGGATTAAAAGTGATGACCAACGGTGTATCCGGATGAATACATAGAAAAGACATATGATAAATACAGAGATACGAATCTAGAGCCCAAATGGCCCCAGTGGTCACTCACGCTCAGAAATGAAAGGAACGATTGGCCGTTAAGTGTGTTTACCAAGCAAATGCACACATCCGATAAAAACCGAATATATATCTTTTGAGATACGAGGGTTGGAAAGAGAGATACTGAAAACATGGTAGTTCCTGACTAGTTCCATGATAGTTTATGAGCATGTGGGTTGGCTTAAGCTTACGTTGCTAAGAGCAGCCAGTGATAGCACTGTGGACGACTGTGGCTTAAAAACCACAACACTGGAAAACAACCTTAATGTATGAATGCAACAAATCCAATATGTTGTTGTGAATAATATCTTGGTTGTTTTTCTTTGGCTAATTTTGAAAAAAAACTTGTTACCTGGGGGTACCGTAAATCCTCCTCCAGATTGTAATTCAAAAGTGGTGGTATGTACACTAACAAGAACGCGTCCACTGATTATATTAAAAATCTACAAAGTAATAAAAACGAGGAAAAATTTAAAAAATAAATAACAAACAAAATATCACAAAAAAAAATGATGGGAAAGGAGATAGTATTGGGATCACGAATTAGACTTTTGTAGTCGGGAATTACAATAAACTATTCAGCTTTAAATATTATATTTTTCCTAATGATATGATCAACCGTGGTAAAAAAACTGGTTTTCAGGTTTTCCCACCTCCTATTTATAAGGTACTCTTTCTGACTAATGATATATCAGCCGACAGTATGAAATCCTGATTACTTCAAAACCAATATCATCGTATAGAAATGGAAGTAGGTGAGGTCAGAAAGGTTAGGATGCAATAGTATACGCGTAGCTCCGAGATACATACATGGAATTTATATCAAGGTCTGTTTTCCATATTTTACCTCTATGATATGATACATAGTAAACAGGGCTAAAATTGATGATAACTTAACCCTTTAAAAAGCAGCAAGATAACAATTCAATTAAAGATGCATCTCCAGTCAAAAGAAATAAATAAGCTAGGAACTTTTTTGTGGTATTTTCTATCAGTCAAACACTTTTGAGCTTTCGGCAAAGAATTTGCGGTTCAAATACAGCAAATGCAACAAGGAGAGGAATCAGTTACATTCCAGCCTCAACTTTATTGCAAGTCATGTACAATTCCAGTTCTAATTCGATCAAAATAAGAAATAAGTTTATCAGTGCACTGGTTTTGCGACTTAGTAATTCCATTTTAACTATAAAAATTTTCAGTATCAAAAGGTAAGACAATGAGGATTAAGCAATTGACCATACACATATGCGGCATTTAGATAAACTTTTGACGCAAATGTGCAATGATGGAAACAAAAGCAAAACTAGTATTTTTGGATATGAAACATATAAATACAAATTAGAATTAAACTTTGACGAAACGTCGAAAAAAACCCAAACCAACTTGTCATCTGCTGCAGCAAAGGGAAAACAAATCTAAGAGGAGTTAGCTACTTTAGAAGAGAACCCCTTCAGTCCGGCAACAAAAAAACCCCACATGCACAGCTAGAGTTAACAAAGTAGGTACCAACCATTTATACAAAGAGAAAGTTAAAGCTTATTTGTGGAGCCTAGTTTGTCTTATGTAGCAATAGACCACAAACAGAAACACAAAAACTTACTTTTGTATTTTATTAATCCTCTATCGAAACTAATGACGGAAACCAATTTTTTTGAAATTTTGAAAATTAAGGAACATTATAGATAAAATAAGAGAAAATTACATTCGAAAGTAACCATGAAACCCTAACAAATTTCTTGAGACAAAAAACACAAACAAACAAAACAAACAAAGAGAACCCTCTTGCTCTGCTAGCCCTCCCTTTCCCCCACGTTTTATGCTACGTCACCTTCGGTGTGAGTTGTTGCTAAAGGCCACTTTCCACTTATCCCTTACCACTGGCTTTACTTTCAGGCTAGGTCATACTAATGTAGAAAATCTTAAGTATCCTAGGTTTGTCTTTTGACTGGCCAGCTCTTCTCTTGTCTGGATGTTCCTCTATTAAATAAAGTAGCATCACCATTGTCATTAGGGATAGGGTTACTGTTTCCCATTCTAATTCTGGGTACTTGTAACTATTTCTGTAAAAACTGTGAATATAACAACTGCCAAATGTATCATATTAATTAGGTATTTTTGTGATAATAGTCTTGGTTTCAAACACACATAAAATCAGTTTAAAAAAATTCCGCATCTTGTGACAATAGCATGGAGGCAATTTGCCTCGATGCTGTTGTCACAATTGTGTTGTTTATTAATACAAATGTTGCCATTACCAGACTATGACCAAGTGATTTTTGACCATATGAGTAGTAGCATTTAGCGGGTGTGTTTAGGAAAGAAACGTTTTAGATATCTGGAAGCTTTGGATCTCAAATTTGGACCTGAAATTACAGACAAAATTGTTAGACTAGTCCCACTCCAACATATGATGAAATGAAATGTAAAGGGGTAAATTGTTGTCACTGAGCTTTTCAAAACGTATTCAGCTGAGAAAGCAATATCCACATAAACCATTTTCTGTTTGAAAAAACTATTATAACAATTAAAAGGGGAAGACTTACCAATCGATCTCCTTCAACCTTTTGCATACTCTTTTCTGCTCCTGCGTCAATAACTAGTTTACCATTGCTAAAATCACAATCACTCAAAAGTTTATGTAGATAAAGCCCTTTTCCACGTCGTTTTAAGTCTACCATTTCTTTAGAGAAAAATAGAGCTAATGGGGAAATGTAAAAAACGAATGTATTAATACTTGGAGTGACATGTCAATAATAAAAATTGCTTCCTATGAAAAACAATTAAAAAATAAAACTTTGAGGTTGTTCCCAGTACGTATTTACCAAACTATGTATGTATGTATGTATGTATGTATGTATGTATGTATGTATGTATGTATGTATGTATGTATGCACACACACACCCATATATATATAGACACTTAACGAGATGGGGAATTGTTATTTTTGACACAGATAGTACAAGTAGTGCAATAAAAACAAAGCTAAAAATGGAATATCAAAATAGGGCACACCTTTTACAACAAATGAAGATCCATTGTTTTTCAAGATTTCAAACACTCTCGTGATAAATTTCTTTTCCATGCAATGTGTCACATTCAATTATAGGGACAGAATTTCTGAAACACATCTACATTAAAGCCCCGCCTGAGTGTTTATCCTCTTACAGAAAAATATTATTCCAAATTCTTACAGAGTACTGACAGTGAAGACTAGAAGCCGAACTGAACATAAAGAGGAAGTAACATATCTAATACCGTCATGGAAGCCTGTTATAACTCTTAAACGTGTTTTGCATTCTAAAAATGAATAAGACACCAAGATTTTTATCAGTGGTCAAGTCGAATACTCATTTTACGTACTGAGCTGGAGTTAACGGGTAGAAAACCAAATGTTCATCCTAAAGTATTCATATAAGTGACGATCTTTCTTTTAAAGTTACATTCAAAACTAACACATTAAAAGGCGTGTAAAACGAAAGGAGTCCCAAAATATATTAAGAAAATGGCTAACGATGAACACCCCAACGGCGAAGAGAAGAAAAAAGTAAACAGGGTTTCACCTTCTTCGTGATCTTCACCGGCTTCATTTAGAACTTTTACTTTGTTGTTACTAGCAACTTCAGCATTCTAAAACGAAACCAAAAAAATGGGATAGCTTGTGCCATATAATTACGACATAGACGATCATTAGGGTCTGTCAAGGGAGAGGGAAAAGAATAGCCCCACACAATCATAATTCTACCCAGAAGTAACCTAAAGTAGTGAAATCTTGTTCAACGCCTCAGTTGTAGTTTGTTTGCATTGATTTCGTTGAAAAAAAACCCATTGCAACCGTCACGCTGAGAAACTCAAGTATAACATTTTACTGAATGTAAAACTTCAAAAATGCTTATCAAGGAATTTTCCACCATTCAAATTTTCAAAATTCTAAAATAAATATGCTGAATCAGCAATAATTGACAAAAAATCACAACAAAAACATGCTGTTCGTTAAGCTTGTAAGACCGGATGAAGGGGTCACGGAAACATTGAACCTAAATTTTGGCTTTCTGAGGTAAAGTTACCCTTCAATAAAACGTATGAAAGAAAATTATCGCTGACAAAACAGGAAAAAAGATAAAATCCTGTAAAGTTCGCAAGAAAACCCCATTGTTTAGCAAAAAAAAAAAAGAATTTCAGCGGAATTTATAAGGCACATCTGGAGCAAGTTTTTTCTGTCGTTCAAGTACAGCATTATTTATTGCGCCAAAAGGCAAACGCCACAGTAAGTTCCGAAAGGTACAAACTTCCTCTTTGGCAGCAAATCTGATAATTTCAAATACACCATTCCATGGAATTACTTTTCAAAGGCTAATTAAACTATCTAATATTCCTCTTTTCCTCGCGAAACCCTCTGAGCACACACTTACAGATGTTACTGAATAAAAAAATCATCTGGATATATATGCCTCAACATATTTTCTTTTCACAAATACAAATCCCTAAAGCAACGTTTTGGTTAATGTGTGTGTGTGTGTGTGTGTGTGTGTGTGTGTGTGTGCGCGCCTCTTCGCTTTTATTTTCTAATAGGCAATTGCAGACGTCTTTTCTGAGGTTATTTTTACCTTTATTGGATACCCAAGTTGATAAAACAACTGCCATGGTTTTGTGAAATTTATATTTACACAAAAATCAAGGTCTTAATCGACACAAGCACGAAAAAAAAATTGACCGAAAAATTTATTTACAGGACAAGATTTTCCCCAAACCCTTCCCCCGTTTTTAATAAGTATATTATTTTCCTGTAATTAAACCCCTTTCCAATTTAAACGACATCCCTACAGCAGGAATTTCCCTTCTACATTCCACGTCAATACCTTACCATAAGTTGAGCTTGGACAGATTCTGCTTCTGCTTCTTTTAACTTCTTGCCAATTTTTCTTTGTCCTTTGCCAGAATGGAAAAAGAAAAGGTTACATGGCTGGAAATATAAGTCGAGATTAATAATATTCCACAGGAAATTTGTTTTGACTGTATAATGTGTATACGGAGGTGTTTATCGACAGTGAAAAATGTACCAGCAATCGGCATTACTTCACCAAAGTTAGGCATTTAACAAAAATATATAGAAGTCAGTATGTCATCACATTTAACTAAGACGACGCGTGTCAAACTTGACATATGTTATACTTTTTCATACTAAGAAATAAAGGAGTGATTCACGTTCAGATATCACAATAAAAAAAACAAAAACAAATAACAACAACAAAAAACACCCCCAAAACACAACCACCACCAACACCACCAACAACAAATCAAACTTAAACTTGCATTAAAATTATCAATATGTCATTATCAATACAATTTTTCTCTGAAACGTCTTCCAAATCAATTATCAGGTAAATCCAAAACCATGTTTATCATTTTGTGAACGCAAAACAGACGACGACAATAGGTTTAAGTCTCCCCTGTTTGAGGATTCGCGGGTTAAATTGTATACCTGTCTTGTATGCAAAAAAAAATGATTTTGAATAGTCTGGCATAATATAACCAGTACCAAAAAGTGTCCATAATATAATTTTAATTTCTCTTAAAGGTCCTAAATAAAGGAGTTAAACAGATTCAATTAGTCCAATTTGTGATAAAACTTAAATTTATGTGATACACTTTAAACCATAATGTATAGTGAAATCAAAGTTGCTATCTGAATATTATTTACCGTAAAGTTAAATGTCAAAGCGTAATAAGTTTTGTAGAAATCAATACTGAATAGCAAAAATATAAGACCAGTCAACTTCCCGGAAGTCAATAGTCATTATTACCTTCTGTATTCTCTTTTGGACGACAAATCCTTACAAAGTCAACCACCAGACCTGTTTGCATAAAAAGGGATGGGTTCATCATTTCAAATTTACATTGTTAAGAAACAATTCTTTATTATTTTTTACCAAAAGAAAAATGTGCTCAGTGCTCAATGGGTTCCTTTTCACCGTTCCTATTTCCTATGTCAGGCAATCGTCAGGTCCTGTCATCATGGCATGTCATCAACAACACTTTACAACTACATTTGCTCAAGGTATGTATAACACATTATAAGAAAGGCCAATGTATATCAAAGCAAATTCTGAGTATACTTTACCAAGTCCAAAACAACTACCGGATAAAGGGAACAGAAGATTAGAGTACTAATCTTTCAACAAAGAAAATTTATTAAGATACATATATTACAGCATTAAAAAACAGTCAATGTCAGTAGCTACTATTCTATAAAAGGATTTACCAATATAACCAATTAAACCAACATCGAAAAAATTTTCTTTAGCCTAGTCAAGAAGCATTTACCAAAATACCACAAGTCCACTACTTCTTCAACCAACACGATCAACCTAAATTTCTCCTGCACCACCAACGTCCTAAAAATGGACGTAAAGCAACAGGCAAACCGTAACAGAAGAGACAAGACCAATTGTCCTACGAAAGACCGCTGTTTACCAAAATGTCGCGTATATAAAGTAGTTGTGTTAATGGCGAACGGAGCACATACCTCATTGTGCGAAGGTGGATTTTAAGACTTAATACCATGTAACAATACAAAATCTCTAAGAAATCAAAGGTAACCAAACGGAATGGAACTATTAAAAAAAACGAAATAATGCAGCCTTGGCACAGTATGAATGCAACAGATCAGAGAGATGTGCACTATGCTCAAAAGAAAAACAGCTGTGCCATAAGGCAATCCAAGGGGACTAGAAAATAAAAACTCCGAACTTATATAAAAATGCCACCACAGTCATCATATTTGGTTTTACGTCCGTTTGACATGCTAGCATGTGTTGGACGGATCAATAAAATGGACTGTCCTTTACTAGATCTTTGGTGACACCTTCTTGCATCATATCCGATTTGATTACTTCCTCCCTTGTTTTCTTTGGTCTCTCTTTCATAACAGCATCTTCCACTTTCATTGATATGCACTTCTTCACCCAATCATCGTCATCTTTTCTCTCCACAAGACCAAACCAACGAAGCCGTCTTTTCCATATGGACAAATAACTACTCTCTGGAGTGAAGTAGCACTATCTCCTGTAATTGTCCGTTCATTTTTCAATATCCCTATTGGGTCGGTAAATCTATATAAAGTAATATTTCAAATTTAGTCTGTATGTAGCTGGATCAGTGGAAAAACGAAACTCCTTTAAGTTGCTACTCTGTCTTATATAGCTCCGCTCAAGTATCAAGCACTCTGTAAAAACCTTGGTAACCTATAAATACGCACGGAACTGCTAAATATTTTCCAAAGAGAGCCACACCAAAAGAAAGAAACAATTACATATTTGTGTTTAAAAGTATCATGCTGTAGATCATAACATGAAGAAAATTGTATACAGATCAAGTTATACAGTATTTACGAACAAAACGTCTTATCATTGCTCTTGTAACTCGCGTTTTTGTGTCGAAATCAAATAGTTTCGTTTGTTTAATATACGACAAGTTAGAAATCATCACGTTAACTAGCCAACATAAAAAAATTAAACAAGAGAGACGAGTTAATTTTTAAGTGCAAACGAGTTAAGGACATTGTAACACTATTTCTCCTTGATTTTGAAAACAGCATTACTAAACTTGCCCTTGTCTTACCTTATTCTTCAGCTTCTAATTATGGTTTCTGAAATATTGTTGTTTCCTTTAAAATGTAAAGTAAGTAAAAATATTATACATGTCGTTGACATGACCTCTTCCACTTCAAAGGATAACAATCCAAAACCAGGTAAATTAAGTGTTGATAATGTGCACTGTGCAAGCATAATTTTGTATCAGTGTGTTTGTCCGTCGATGAGAGCGGCCATGACTAATCAGTCCCATTCCTGCTCGTAAGGTCCCACAGGTCGGACATGGATAACCTGTTGCCATTATGGTGAAGTTGGCCCTGGACTTTCGCAGCTCTCCCTTTCGTTGAGCTTCTGCTCACCTTCGCCTTTCATAAGAGGTTGTACCATTATGGATAGAACTGTGTCAGGCAGAACGGTCAAGTGCTTGTGTTTTCCATGTCTCATATCGATACCGAAGCGCTTCAGGGAGGCTTTCAGACTGTCCTTAATGCTCTTTTTCTGGCCACTTTGATCGAGCTTCCCTGCAGCCGTTTCCCCATGGAGCAACTCTTGAAAGTCGAGTATCGCGCATGCGCACAAGATGTCCTGCCCATCTCAGTTGAGCATTCCCTGGCAAACTGAAGATGCTGAGTAGCCCCGCTTGTGCGAGTACCTCTGTGTCTGGTATTTAGTCTCGCCAGATAATGCTTAGAGGCTTTCGCAGGTAGTTCATGTGAAAGCGATTGAGCTCTCTGGCAAGGCGCGCAGACAGTTCAAGTTTCACTGGCATACAAAAGTGTTGGTAGCACAACCGCCTTATATACCTTGATCTTGAAGCTTCTTTGGATGCCTCTCCTCTCCTACACAGTTTCACATATTCGTCCAAATGCTGAACCCCCTTTGCGATGCAAGTGTCGATCTCGTCATCGACTTGCAGATCTACTCAGGGTGCTACCAAGGTATGTGAATTTTTCCACTGCTTTCAGAGTCTCCCCGTTCACTGTGATGGATGATTCCACATATGGCTTGAGTGCTGCTGGCTGCTGCAAGACCTGCAACAGCCAGCATCATCATACTGAACAGCGTCGATGCCAGGTGACGTCAATCCGAAGTTTTTGCAGGTACTGATGTTCAAAAATATAAAGCCGCATCTAGCTCAATAAAAATAACGTCCAGTCAAAACAAAGAAATAATAAATACATTAACTGTCGACTGCTGTAAAATATTACCTTCTGCGGTTCGTTTATAGTAGACTTTGTCCCCTCTGTCCAAACGGAGGCGAGGTACACGAGTACGCTTACTCCGCCGTACGCCTGGCGTCCTATCAGCTTCTAATATGAAAACAAAACAAAATTATTAGAACTAAAATAAACTCGCAACACATTTAGTACGGTAACGAAATATTTTTTTAGAACTCATCTCAGTTCCAATGTTCAGACTTTTCACAATCCACTTATACCAGATTTCACATTATAACAGTCCTATCATAATCACATTGATATGATAGTTTGTAGAGGGAAAAACAAGATCCGCATGCCGCATTGCCTCCTAATTACGAAGTCATGGCCATAACAAGAGATAAATTAATACCGAGTTTTAAAAAGTACGTTACTTTAGTGATGGTTGTGCTGGGCAAAACAAAAACTACAAAAATGTCATTACTATATGCCTTCCTGAACAAGCCTTGATTGAGAATGGAACTTCTTCGAAACATCACATGACACATCTCCAACTGATGGAATTGGAGAACGGTTAAATGATTGTCATGGGCCAGGGCTAAATTTCGACAAATTCTATAAAAAAGTACTAAGGAAAACACCTATCTGTATTTCACAGATTGAAATGTATGCAAAAAAAGGGAAAAACTACATAAAATTCTTGTAAAAAATTAACACCCTACCAAGAACTAGGGGCCATCAAATTTTCCCTATTTCAAACAGTGTTATTGGTGAAAAACGAATCTCTTCTAATGATGCTCCGTGATTTACCTTTGCTTTGATACTTGGCGAACATAGAGATCTCAATCAACACTATACGATGGAAGAATCAGAATTGACACTTTGTATGTATGATGAAAAGCAAGGCGGTGAAAATTAAGGGACGTGGGTACAGAACAAGGTGTTTTTGTCAATGTCATGTATCCAACATATAACTTCAAGGTCCTTTTTATGGCCAACAAGAAAAATATCTGATATGTGCCTAACGAATTCTAATACCATCTGGAAGATAAATGCACCTGTGACCGTTCATGGACGACACTATCAACTGCGAAATAATGACATCTATAGCGTGGGTGAAACCACTAAAAAAGCTAATCGTAAAAGAAAATTAAGCAGGCATGATTTATTTCGATTTCCTATTTATCTCTTAAGTAAACAAGTTTCTTAGAGATGGGTGAATAATTTATGTGCAATTTTTTTGCTGCTACGGTAGAAAGAGTAGAAAAGTTCTTTTAGAAATTTTGGGAGTCAAATTCATCATGGTCTAAGTACCTGTTACATCAAAATAGAGAAAAAGGCCATTTCAGTTTTGTAGCAAAATATTTATGACACAAAGACAAGTTCATGAAAAGCGTGATCGAACCCAGCTCATTCAAAAATAATATTTTGAAATTGCAGAGCACTTACCAATGTCACTAGCTTAATTAAGTCATTATTCAGCAGGGGGTCTAAATGGTGCTTTAGAATCTAATTGGTACCTTAAGTGTTGAGTGGCGTGTTAAATTGAATAACATATTCAAATTTTGCACACAGGAAGGTGAGTGTGGAGTAGGATTCACTTATTTTACTTTAAACAGTCTGCAGAGAATGATTAAATTATTTCTACTTAAATGATATGCATGACTGCAATTCCAAATAACAACAATAGTAATGAATTGTTTGTATATCATGTCAGTATTTAAAGTCCGGTAACTTCTAAACCGTATATACATTCTGGAAAAACATTTTGCAGATGCATCTTTGGTGTTGACAGATACAATTATTAGAAAAATGAGCCATATCCGTGATGACAGCTGACCCATCTTGCTGTTTTGACGTTTACTGACCAAAATAAAAAACTGGCAAATGGTTAGTATAGTGTAAATTGCGCCGGAAAAAGAAAATCAAAGACACAAACGAACTACTCTCCGGAAGGTTCAAATAAAAAACCAAGCAATTGACTTAGTTGGCAGCTGTATGAAGTTAAATAAAACAATAATTTTTCTCAATTCAGTCTAGCTGTAAAAGCTGCTCAAGTTTTCTTACCTTCCCTACGAAGGTCTTGTGGTTTTATGTAACAATAATCGTATTTTTTTGACAAAATCTCTGGGGACTTGACATCGCTGTCTATTAAGCTTTCTTCAATTTCTTCCTCCTCCAGTGTCCCAGACTTAAGCACTGTCTTTTTTGAGGGCGCTGAGGATGATACTTCAGGAGTCGTTGTAAATGTCCTTTCATCTTTTGATTTCTGCTTTCCTCTTTGGGGGCGCTTTTTCGTCGTGAAAGGCGTGGAGTGGTATGATGGGTTACCGGGGCTTAACTGACAATCCGGTGCAAAACTCACTCGCCTTCTGTTTCCTTAAAAATAAATTGAGAAAATCACTACATCATTTATCATTAAACTAATTTGGGATGACTGTAAGCAGAATGCTTAGATCGGAAAAAAACCCATGTGAGTGTAGAGTAAATTCGCATATCAATGGTAGCACACTACGTGTGTATACATGTTTTGGGGAATAGAATGAGGAAGGGGTAAATCAATAAGATTTAAAACGAAAGAAAAAGTAAGAAGCCGGATGCTAGAAGGCAGTTACTGGTAATAGGAAAACAACAAAATTAAATCATAGATGCAAGAGCTATCATGTCATGAGTCGTAAGCTTTTTCCGAGGCTCGGAAAAAGCTTACGACTCATGACATGATAACGCTCTTACATCTATGGCTTTCTCTGAGTCCATAAAGTTCAGAATTTTCAAAATTAAATCAGATTAATTTCGCCACAAATTCATAATAAAAATTATTCCTTGGAATTTCTTGACATTTGGATTTTCTTTAAGCAATGGAACAAGATCTAAGTTAGTTAAACACATATGTTAAAGAATTCAGACAAATTTATAAAACGGAATAAAATTTAAACATAACGAGCCAGTTTCATATCTTGTCTTAATTAAACAGCTTGAGGCATGCCTTGTAAAGCATTCATTGAAAAAACAACTATGTGTAAGTAACTTTAAAAATATGTCAGAGCTCCTTGTTGACAGAATGTTGAAAAAATCAAGTATTTAAACACTGCATGAACAACAAATAAAGCCATCGCAAATAGTTTTATTTGGAAAGAATAAATATCCTGTATGAAAATAATGATAGTAATGAGGATGAAAATAATACCATTCAAATTTTTCTTCTGTCAAACAATTAATAATTTCTTATAAACAACTGCTGACATATCCAGCTCTAGCTTGATGTTGATGGTTAGCTCTCTCTCTGCTTTCTGCAGACTTTTTGACTTCAAATCAGGATTCTTAGTTATAAATTCTATAGCAATGTGCACGTTAGGTCCAGTTCGGAAATAATCCGAATTTATTTCATGTGCTTGGGTTACGTATTGTTTCATTCTACTACGCATATTTTCGTCCGCTATCAATTACTGTCCTCCTCTGACTGCTCTTTTCTCAATACTATTTCTAACTCTGTTGATCCTATCCTTCAATGTCACCAATCTGTCAATATATTATTGTGGTAACTTCAATGCTCGTCATACTTTATAGTTGAAAATCCTAACTCCACTGATGAACCAGGAGTTAGACCTTACAACTTTTTATTTGCCCAGTCTTCAATTCAGATTGCAGATTTTCCAAATCATGTTCTTGATAATAATAATCGTAGGCCTTTTTGCTTGACCGTTGTTTTTATTTCGAGAAGACGTAAGAGTTATGGGGCAGTAAAAAATATAATAACAGTAGCTACAATGGTAACCAGTAATAGCAGTAGTAGTAGTAGTAGTAGTAGTAGTAGTAGTAGTAGTAGTAGTAGTAGTAGTAGTAGTAGCAGTAGTAGTAGAAATAGCAGTAATGATAATAATATAATTCCTATGTAATTTAATTAATACTTTTGTACTTGTCTACATTTTTACACTCGTACAATTTTTTTAAGATACGAATCTATAATTTTTTCACCTAAATGTCGTGTGTGCGTCTTACTGTAAAACCGTTGCTCGCTTTAGGTCACTGGGGTGACAAGGCAAGCAACTGTATAAATATGCAAGATAAGGAAATATGTTAATAATAATAGAAGTGGTGAAAAAAGGAGAAGCAATGGAAGTGAAAGATGAAAAAGAGCAAGAATACTTCAGGTTAATACTTTCAAAAGCGACAGGTCGAGATCGTGTAACACCAGGATTATTTGGTTATAATCCTCCAACGTGTTAACAAATAGTTCTCGTAATCAAATTAAGTAAATGAAGTAAAAAATGGCATACCAGAAACTGGCGTCAAGTGCGAACACGTCTGTTCCCTCTGTCGCCTTGCTGATTTTGATGTGGTGGTATCATCAAGCATTAATGATGGTTTCTGCAACTGCTTCATACTCGCTTGAGAAGCGGTATTAACGCTTACGTCATGCCCTACAGATCAAGACAAAGGGTAAAAAAGACAGTGTTTCAACTACGAGGAAAAACGTTCCAACAGGGGGTATTAGATTAAAAACAATTAAATAGATCTTTTATCACTTGCTATTCACCTTACTTCCCGTTCACGCGTTAAGAGGCGCTTACTACAACTTTAGAGGAAAAAAAATAATTTAATAAACAAATAACTTAATTCTGCTCATGTGCTGCACGGCTTACCAGTCTTGAAACAGTATATGTACCGTCTTCGGAAAAACCAAATGGAAGGCAAAACCAGGGTCTTTTAAAAGAGAACAGTAACATTTTTCTGTTAAATTTTTCCATGATTCAATGATCCATTGCAGAACTGTTTGAAGCTTGAATTTTCTCTCAAGCAGTTAACTGGCGTGATCCTTCCATCAGACAAGTATCATATTTTTTGTTAATGTGGGCTGTAAAAGGATTCCAGCAAGGCTTTGACCACTCTCTCGTGGGCTATCTGAGAAAATGGCAAGAATTGCAGGTGTCCCGACATAGAAAGCTGTGAAAAACATTTTATTAGGAGATTTATTAGGAGAACTTAACTACATGGTAATGTAAAGGGGATATTACCATGCAATAATTGTCGGCATTGCTTAAAAATTTTCTGGGTATTATGGAGGCAAACAAGATTAAAGCATCTAACAAGAAAGAAAATGGTTTAGTTGTGCCTGTGTCTTTATCGAGTAACAACACAAAAAATGAAATCTGGCATAGTTTTGCACAAGAAATTGAATGCAAGAAAAGAAGTGTGCTTTTAATAAACCAGTTGTGTAAACTCTTCTAAAGGAAGAGGCCATTTGTCCTTAGGCATTTTACAGCACATTAATCTATTTCGGCAATCCAAGTTCAACTCCTGTGTAGCATCGATTAAAATCAAGCAAGTAAAAGTAATAAAAAATCCGTGTTTTAATCGAAGAAATATGGTAACACTTTAGTTGAACCAAATATTTAAAGCCAAACCACAAAAATATTTAAGGGAAATAGACTGTTAAGCTCACTATTAACCAATGAAAGTTCTCCCTTTCTATCGAAGCCAACTATTTTACCTTGATTTTCCTTTAAAAGCCGCTATTAAGTCAGCATAAAGGGGATTTTGTCTACAAACATGAAAATGTGTCAACTGGTTCTGCTTGCTTAATCATGTCATATTATGACGGTGCTAGAATTCTTACACACATCCTTTTGAAGCAGGTCTTGTATAACATATATTCAATTATGCCGTTCTTTCTTTTTAACACGTTTATTAATTCCTCAAAATAAAAACAATACGAAGAGTATTTCTGTCATTCATCACCACCATCATGACAGCAATACCAAAGGATTGCAAGCAGTGTGTTATTATCCGAAATGAAAAAAAGTTTTGAATGACTTTTAAGGTCCTCATCCTTCACTATAATATGTGATATTTTTTGTACTTCATTTTTCGTAGAAAGAAAAAAGAGGATATTATCAATATTAAAAGACATACGCTTGTAATGTGACTAAGCTATTCACATACTTCAACGCTATCATCAGGTAGCTTGGCCAAGGTTGTCGATGTAGGTTTTCTGCACTTGTAAATCCAATTTAGAACGTAAATTGGCTCTTAACTTTAAATCAAACAGCGATATTATACGTATATTCTGAATAAGTGTCATCATACAAAAGAATTGCCTGGAATTTAGCAGGTGTGAATTTTACAGAACTCTCCGAATATTCTATTTTCCCTAAAAAATACTGGTCTCACTGGAATCTATCTGGAGTAATGCAAATGAACGAATCAAAAGTTCACTTTTTCGTAATAAAAGTTCGTAATAATAAAGTACCTCTTGCTTTTTTCCCTTCCGAACTTTGTGAAGTTGAATTATTCCTTTCCTTCTCTCGTTCTGTGTTTTTTTTTGAATTTCTCCCTAAAATAAAAAAGGGACTTAATTTTGAAGTTTCAGGTTCCTGTAAATCTACAGGTTAGGTTCTTACGATCTATTTATCTTGGCATCCATTTATCTGCATCTATCCATTTGTATGTATGTATGTATGTATGTATGTATGTATGTATGTATGTATGTATGTATGTATATGTATATGTATGCATGTGTGTATGTATGCATGTATCTATCACGAGAATAAATACCAATATTTTACAATTATTCTTTTTACTGTATATGGCTCTTTCTTCATTTGCCTTTTCCTCTCATACAGAGCTGCCAAACCTACATCTGGGAGCTTATGGAATAATGACAGAAATTTGGAGGAAACAAGCTTGCATTATTGGGTTCGTAGAGAAGGTAGTCAGGACCTTTTTTATAACAAAAGTGATGAACATAGAAAGTAGAAAAATTAGCTAAAAGATTATTTATCCCAAGGACAACATGGCAAAGATAGTGAAAACACAAGAAGACAGGCAAGATCGCCAACTATAGAGGAAGCATTTTTATTGTGTCAGTGCTTGACAACATCAAACAGCCGGGGAATATGGGGACAGAAGAATACGTTGGAGTAACAGGTGGCTAATGAGAACGGGGAATACAAAATACTATACCATACAGTAAACATAACTTTGAACTGATAGTATATCAAGCAACAACATTGTATGAAGTGAATGAATTTACACAAATTATGGAATGACATATTGTTACAAAAAAACACAACAAAAACTGGTCAAGGTAAGACATGAAGATGATACAGCAGTTAAAAAGAATGCCATTGAACGAGTATCATGACATTTTATCACAAATTAAGCACATGCGCTTTAACGTATAGGTAAGGTTTTTTATGGCCTATATCCAACGACGAAATGAGTTGACATCACTTGCAAAGCTGCAGAGCTGCAGTGGTGTTACCGTTCTAAGATCACTTATGCTCGTCAGATCCAGAAGCAATAAAAAACCCCGTATTTTCTGGCTTCCGTAATTCTTCAAGTTTGACTGTTTGTTCAGTTTTGTTGTTTTTTTGTTGAAAAACAACAAAAAAACAATGTACTTTTGTCTACTTGGTGTTCGTAATCGTCGAATAATTAAAATCTTTGGTGTGATATTGTCCTTTTGATGTTCGTTATCGTTTAATCAATACACGTTTTGAATTATTATCTTGTGGGGTTTTTTTTTGTTTCTGCGGGGTTTTTTCTTCTTTCCTCTTGTATGTCATGTAGTTATGTTTGTGAACTGTGATGTGGTGAAATAAACCTAAAAATGTGTATGTTTAACCTTATTTATTACCAAAACTTCCTTCACCCAAGGTCACTAGTAGTGCGACCTTGCAATTCAAAGAAAATTTGTTTATATAAAATAATAATAATAATAAAAATAATAATAATAATATAACAATTACCTCCAGGTCACCCCTGAGCAAGGTGTAGTACCTGTTAGCTCTCCCCGAGGCCATGAAATACCGGGTTAGCGTCCGGCGGGGGCTAGTCTGTCTCATGGGTAGGGGGGACTTTTCAGCCTTGGTTGGGAGCCCTCCTAGAGATGGTGTCTCAATAAAAACACCGGTGGTTGTGTAAGCTAAAATCCACAATCCTCTTATGACTGAAATGTCTTATTGAAATTATGAAGACAACGGCGTGAATGAGACTGGAGCATCAAGTGAAGGTCTCTCTCCAGGCAGGTGCCCCACTGTATGGCAGGGTGGGCCTGGTCGTTATCCAGCGTCTGCCAAAATGAAGTGGAACAAGGAAATGAATGTTGCTGTAATGGAGTGCAATTTCCTGAGTAAACCAACAGATGAAAATGGAAGACCTATACGAGGCTACAGAAGAAGGATGCATAACATCTGGAAGGAGAGAGAATTACCAACATTAACAGAACAAAGGTTATGTGATCAGGCTAGGGCAATACGAAAAAAATGAATGGTTCACCACAGTAGAGATGGAAGAAATCCATAGAAGTTTGGAAGTGGATAGTGATAAGGAAGAAGGGAATGATCCAAACAGGCAGTTGCCAGAAATAGAAGTGGAAGAACATGGGCAAACGGAAGAGATATCAGTGCAAATCAACAGAACCGAGGAACAAAGCGAACAGGAAAGTTGTATGATTGAGGAAATAGTTGACATTACGAGAAGTGGCGCAGTGTGTAATACAAGAGGACTCAAGAAAGTAAACAGAAAGGTTCTGTCAGAGTGGATAGGTAAAGTAAATAAGATCATCGGGAAAATAAGGACAGAAAACTTAACGGATACAAATAAGTTAATCGGTGCTGTTGCTATCTACATCTCGAAAAAAGTTGGGTTGAAGACTGGTAATTCAAGAAGGAAAACAAAGGAAGAACCTTGGTGGAAAAGGAGGATAAAAGGAACAATCCAAGAACTAAGAAAGCATGTGAATATTTTGCAAAGAAATAAAAGAGGAGAACTCACTAGAAAGGAAAGGTATAAAGAACTGGATAGGAAATATCAAATTAAGAAAAGAGGAGAAAATGTCGTTATTGAAGAGCTGAAGCAAAAACTGCAGGCGAAAGTAGCAAAACTAAAGAGTTATGAACAGAGAGTTAATCAATTTAGAATTAATAGGCTGTTTCAGCAAGAAAAGTATATCAGGAATTTAATGGAATGTCAAAAAGAGGAAGGCATAGTACCAGATGCAGAGGAAAGCGAACAATTTTGTTCTAGTATTTGGGGGAACGAGGTACAACATAATAAGGATGCAGAATGGTTGAAGGAATTAAAAGATGAATGGGGGAAAACAAGACAGGATGACATAATGATTGACTTTGTAATGGTATCAGCACAGGCAAAGAAGATACCAAACTGGAAAGCACCTGGGCCTGATGGGGTCCAAGGATACTGGATAAAAAAGTTGACATCACTGCATGACAGGATCCCCAAACAAATGAATGAGATGATAAATAGCAGGGTTCCTGTACCTGCCTGGATGACAATGGGCAGAACAGTGTTGTACCAGAAAGACCGGCAGAAAGGAAATGTGGTTGATAACTATACACCAATATCTTGCCTACCATTCATGTGGAAACTGATGACAGGAGTAATTGCTGATAGTCTATAGAAGATGCTAGACGAAAGTGATGTTCTACCAACAGAACAGAAAGGATGCAGAAAAAAGAGCAGAGGAACGATGGACCAACTTTTGATTGACAAGATGATTGCAAAAAACGACAAAAGAACCTCGCCATGGCATGGGTGGATTATAAAAAAGCCTATGACATGGTACTCCACTCCTGGATAGTCGAATGTTTGAAAATGGCACAAGTACCACAAAATGTAACATGTTTTCTTCAGCGCTCAATGAGGAGTTGGGAAACGGAATTGACGTCATGTGGAGTCTCTCGGAGCAGTCAACATTAAGAGAGGAATTTTTCAGGGAGACAGCCTTTCTCCACTTTTATTTGTAAATTTGTATGATACCTTTGTCAAAAGTATTGCGCAAGGCTAAAGCAGGGTACAGGTTTGGTGACGTGAAAATCAACCATCTTTTATTCATGGATGATTTGAAGATGTTTGCTAAGAACAAGAATGAAATTGATAGTCTTGTCTCGAGAGTGCAAGTGATAAGTCAGGATATTGGAATGCAGTTTGGGGTAAAGAAGTGTGGCGTTATTATCATGAAACGATGGAAATTGGTCAAAAGTGAAGATATAAGACTAACAAATGGAGAAAGTATTGAGGAGGTTAGTGATGAAGGATACAAATACCTTCACATTTTAGAGCTTGACAAGATAAAGGAGAAGTAGATGAAAGAATTATTCCGAAAGGAATACTTACTACGATTCAATCTCATGAAATCAAAATTGAACGGTAGGAACAAAATATTTGCAGCAAACACCTGGGCAGTGTCACTTATAAGACATGGAGCAGGCATACTTAGATGGACTAAGAATGAGTTTCAAGAGATCGACAGAAAAACAAGAAAAGTTATGACAGTAAACAAGGAACTTCATCCAAGGAGTGACGTTGCAAGGATATACGTTTCAAGAAAGAGGGGTGGAAGAGGTTTGATGAGTTGCGAGAACTGTGTAAAGGAGAAGAAATAAGCTGAGTTGTTACATAAAGAACAGCAGAGAGATTCTTCTGAGAAAAGTAGGGGAAGTCAGTATAGTTAATACCGACGAAGCAATGGAACCAAATGGTTACAAAAAGTCTAAGTGCCAGGAAATGGAAGAGGAATGGAAACAGAAGGTGATGCATGGACAGTTTTTGAGGGACAAGGAAGGAGTGAATTGGGATAAATCATGACAATGGCTTGCAAAAGGAGATTTGAAGGGATGTACAGAAGCACTGATATCCAGTGCTCAAGAACAAGGTTTAAGAACGAATTACACAAAGTTCCGTGTTGATAAGAATGCTGATTCCCCACTGTACAGAATATGCAGAGAAAAAGGAGAAACTATTAGTCATCTGGTTAGTGAATGCGGAAAATTAGCTCTAAGGGAGTACAAGAAAAGACATGACAATGTGGCACGATGTGTTCATTGGCAACTTTGCAACAAAGGAGGCTTGGAAAGAGCTGAGAAATGCTATGAACAGCAACTCGAAGCAGTAATTGAAAATGAAAATTTCAAGCTCTTATGGGATTTTAATTTCAAGATCTTATGGGATTCAGTGTGACAGATTTATTAAAGCAAGGCGGCCAGATATTGTGTTGGTAGATAAGAGGAACAAAGAAGTGAAAATAATCGATATTGCTGTGCCAGGAGATTCACGAGTAGCAGAAAAAAGAACTTGAAAAGATTGAAAAGTACCAAATGTTGAGAGAAGAAATAGGTCATGTATGGCAAATGAATAAAGTTACGGTGATAATCGTAGTAATTGGAGCATTGGGAGTCACTTCAAACAAGTTTGAAAGATACATGGAGAAAATGGGTGTGAAGATTGAGATGGCAATTATTCAGAAAACGGCACTGCTTGAAACAGGGAGGATACTGCGAAAAGTCTTGTCTCTTTAGAGAAACAGGAGAAGGAACTTTGAGACCCCTGGTGACTTGTTGTTACCCGCTCTCAAAGATAAAAGAACAAAAGAACTTTCCAGACAAACATGTCTGAGATTTACATTAAT
>RDPX01000060.1:2407849-2434935 GCA_003991215.1 Morbakka virulenta | reverse complement strand
ATGATGTGTAAAGCAAGCATCATTATCTTACCTGATAAGAAATGTGCACCACATATTCTTTGATTTGATATTTTTTTATCTGCCTACGATTCCCAATCTTTCCTATTGATGGCCTTTAACCAATCTCGCCTCCTCCTAGCCTGAAATGGTGTAGATCCTTTTGGGATTTTGTAGAAAGTAAGCTTGCTTTCTTTACTAAATCTGTTGGAACAACCAACAGCACAGCAACTGGTTGGCATTCTCTTGTTTTGATTTGTGTGAACACAGTGCTTACTAAAAACGTTACTTCAACTGATATCGACAGAGTTTTTGCCTACACATATGCGCGCGCATCTTTTTACCGGAACTGAAACGTAAACATTCTCAAGTGATCTATAACGTCTGCCCTTTTTGTGACTGGTCTAATTTAAATAAAGCATTTTACTTGGTAAACACTACATTTTCTTTGCAGTTTTTCGCTGGTATTTGTACGAACCACAACGCCATAATATTTCGCCAAGGCTCTCAATGGGTGACTACAAAAAAGCTTGGAAGTAACGTATCTTAATCGTGATTCAATTTTTCTACATCACATTGAGGACTTACGTTTTCTTGTGAAAATGTTTAGTTGTCATTTTAATAGCGCGTCAAGTAAATTCAATTTAATCAAGAAGATCAACAAGTTATATCCACTCACTGCGGCACATATCTGCAGGTGGCTCATAAGTATCCGTTCGTCTTCTCTTTGACACCCAGAACCTCCTTCTTGTCCCGGCTTCTGATACTGTTGAAGAATCAATACCATCATACCTCATGTCGTCATCTTCGTCATCGTCTACGAAAGAAGCAGGTTCAAAAAAACGACCTTTCAGTAATTAACGACAAAGCAGTTGATGCAGGAGCAGACATTTCCCTCTTTGTCAACCGCAGATTATCAATTCGAAATCGTTACATTAGTGTATCTATTAGGATTCGAAAATAAAGTGCAGAGGAATCATTGCGGTAAAGGACGTTTTGGCTGTTGTAAATATTTGGTTTAAAAAGCTGCCTCTCCAAAACTAAAGATTTTACCAAATAAAAGATATGGCTAGCAACGACTTTCGAAGTAAGATAAAAGTTTACCTTTCAGGTTGACAACAAGAACAAAGCACTTCCTCCCTTTATCTTATTCTTTTCTTCACATTATTATTTATTCCCATACCCAGTCGTTATCACTGGATAGGCTGGTATTTTAACAAGAAAAAAAACATATATCGTAACAATGTTGTTGAGAACAAAAATAATATTTACCTATGAGTTCTTTTGGGGCTAGGACTGATATCTCATTGTTGACAGTGGTTGATGTCCTAAATGGCGCCTTCTGATACTGTGTATTTCCCCCTTGCTTTAACAAGTATTCCCCATCATTTATATGTTCTGGTATAACAAAGAAAGAGGTGATGTGATTATAGTAAAAAAATAAATTGGGAACTTCACATTCCACCACGTCGTCAATATTTCACACACACACACATACACATACACACACACATACACACACACACACACACACACACACGCGCGCGCACACACACATTCCTCAGATATAGCCTGTATATCAGGTCTATTGGTAATAACTTTCAGTTTTGTAAAACAATACCAACTGCCATGTACGCCACGAATAAAGTGCAGATTTGACATTTTTGAAAACGACGTGCTGTTTCTACTATGTGCTTTAACATTCAAGTAAATGAAAAAATATATATGCACTAAAACCACAAAAAACAGTAGTGCTATGGGCACTTTCTTATTGACAAGAAACTTTTAGCAAAAAAAGGAATGACCTAACCACATTGTTTAACTGTTACTGTAAGTAGCCTTAGTGGCCATGATACTTTGATTCTCCTGCATTTAACATTTTATTTTTCATTTACTTTTGTTTCAAATCTTATTA
The DNA here is from genome assembly GCA_003991215.1 of Morbakka virulenta. NCBI lineage: Eukaryota > Metazoa > Cnidaria > Cubozoa > Carybdeida > Carukiidae > Morbakka > Morbakka virulenta. The sequence continues at coordinate 2,433,023 of RDPX01000060.1, read as the reverse complement.
TGTCGTGTTTACCCTATGCAGTAAACTAATGATATAACTCAGTCTTTGTGTGTCAAGCTGCGATACCGTGTTACACGCAAAACGTATTTAGAATACTGAAATACAGACTATCGTCACGTCATATTGCGATCAGTGTAAGCGAAAAAGGGCCATTAAAATTAAAATTAACACTGTTTATAAGACATTGTACAGGCACATAAATAATCTTTCCTGCTGAAGTACACTGCAAGGAAAACCAAATAAACAATCAAATAATTTCTGAAAAAATATATCAATGTGCTATTACCAATTACTAAGTTTCTTTTAGATCATATTTTCAATGTAATTACTTAACTGTACATTATTTTTTGTGCTGTTGATTATATATTTATATACTGTTTGTCACTGGATTGTGCATTACTGACAAATAAGATAGCCAAACACACGATACATCAATGATAAATTCCTGACCACTTGAACTATATTCAAGCTTGTATATTTTTTTGATTTACAGGTTTTGAGAGATTTTGCTGATCTTTGTTGCAAGAGCTTACTGAATTTTACATTGACATGAACACTTTGATTTATTGTCCTCCAGAACTATCAAACCTTGCGTAATAGTGTATTATCACTACTTAACACACTATTTTCCATTTTCTTTTACATCGGAAATATATTCAACATATCAATAGTGTTGCATACGATCATACCTGTGTTATGGTTACCAGCTTTGAAAACAAAGAACTATCAGCTTAACTAAAGCATCATTCTATGCTATAGAAACTGTCGCAAATCAAATAGCTTGATAATATGAGATATCTAATGAAATTAGCCTGGCGTATATCAGTAGCTCAATGGCGTGATGCGAATTATCATTTTACTAAATTTGATGAATAAAATACTTCCTGAATAGCATTTTGATATCACCATCGGTGACCATTTTTAGATAGCGCATTTTATTTCCATTTAGGGTCAAATAAGAAATCAATAAAGATGTACCTTGACTTTCTCGCTCCAATTTTCTCGAAGATCTTCCTGAAAAACAAATATACAGATGTATCAAAATTATATAAGGTGGTAAACCAGTCAGGAATACCCTTTAGGTAAGAGCTCTCCCTTAAACAAAAACCAACAAAAAACAACCCACAAAAACCCCAGAAAAAACTATTAACACCAATGAAAAGCAAAAAGATTATTTAAAGCAATGCCAGGGATTGCTTGTCCAATAGAAGAACTTTTATTTCTCTCTCGATCCTCTACAGAACATATGCAATTTTCAGTTCCTACTGTGGATGAAAGGTTGGTTTTAGAACGTTAGGGCATTACTGAATAAAATTTATAGGTCTTAAGTAAACCCATATCTTCACAAATACGATAATGCTTCTACGAGTGTCTCGTAAAACTAAGTATATGTATATAGCTGTCCAAATCTCTTAATAGTTATGCTAAACATTTCTTAAACAAAAGGACAAAACCTATCTGCGATTAGCCCATTATCAAAATAAAATAACTACAAAAAGCAGAAAAACTAACACAGAAAGTAGTATACACTGTATAGTAAAATAAATATGAGAAGGCTCTGTTTTGTCAAAGAATGGAAAAATTAAACAGGTTGTCAACTTTGGAATTCAAACACGTTATTGGTTGTACCTATCTCAAGTAAACATGCTTTCTTTTCCTTCTGTTCATAGTTCGTTCGCCTACATAATGTTTAAAGCAGAATCACGTGCTCCCCTGGAAATTGGGAAACTACTAAACACTTCTTGTTGACATTTTGCAGAAATAGAAAGTAAACAGCATTACGTCTAGTCTTCCGGAGTTCGACAGCTATACTTTACTGGATGAAATAGTGAAGTGTGTGTGTGTGTGTGTGTGTGAGTGTGTGTGTGTGTGTGTGTGTGTGTGTGTGTGTGTGTGTGTGTGTGTGTGTGTGTGTGTGTGTGTGTGTGTGTGTGTGTGTGTGTGTGTGTGTGTGTGTGTGTGTGTGTGTGTGTGTGTGTGTGTGTGTGTGTGTGTGTGTGTGTGTGTGTGTGTGTGTGTGTGTGTGTGTGTGTGTGTGTGTGTGTGTGTGTGTGTGTGTGTGTGTGTGTGTGTGTGTGTGTGTGTGTGTGTGTGTGTGTGTGTGTGTGTGTGTGTGTGTGTGTGTGTGTGTGTGTGTGTGTGTGTGTGTGTGTGTGTGTGTGTGTGTGTGTGTGTGTGTGTGTGTGTGTGTGTGTGTGTGTGTGTGTGTGTGTGTGTGTGTGTGTGTGTGTGTGTGTGTGTGTGTGTGTGTGTGTGTGTGTGTGTGTGTGTGTGTGTGTGTGTGTGTGTGTGTGTGTGTGTGTGTGTGTGTGTGTGTGTGTGTGTGTGTGNCTGAAACATAGTGATAAGGTGAGGGACTTTAATTTATAATGAAAAACACAACCACCCCCCCCCCCCCCTGAATCTGGTATGAAAATTATGACATTTCCCATGAGAACAATAACCAATTAGGTTTCGTATATACTCTCTTTTCATTCAGATTTTCACAGATTTCACGAATCACTTGTCTCCATTCAGTTCTGCTCTCTACCTCTGTCTTCCATAGGCCAGATATATCACCACATTTCAGCGCATTTTTAAACGTGTATTTACAACTCACTTTTGGATGACAAATAGGGCGTTTTTCTTCAGTTAATTGACCATATAAGGATTCCACTGTACGATCGTTTTCTATTCTGAACACATGGGCCAGCCAGCGCAGTCGATTTCTTACTAATATTATTTCTATATCTTCCATACATGCACTTGTGAGAACTTTCTCGTTGCTCATGTCATGCTCTTACTTTATCTTTACCATTCCCCTTAAATGATGCAGTTGAACTGTACAGAGTTTCCTAACATGTTGATAGCTCAAAGTCTAAGCTTCACTTCCCTACCTTTGTAGAGGCACAAGACATTGATTGAAGTACTTTGCTTATGTGAAATAGGTGGTATCTTTCTTCAAAGACTCAATCGGGAAATCTTCCAAAAGCACAAGATGCTGCTTGGAGTCGTGCTGTTAATGTTTCCTAAACTAAACAGTCGTTACATACCTAGCTACCAAGATACCAAAAGCAATAGACATTCTTTAGTTTGGTGTGATTAATAAAAAATTTGGCTTGGATACAGTAAACATAGTTCCAGTATCCGTAGCGTTAGCCATAAACCCATCTTTTTTCTAGATCATTCAAGGTAGTGAAAAGGATCTGAAAACCCTTGGAGGTGTCACTGAAAATCGCTACATCATCTGCACATTTTGCCACTCTGGTGCATATGCCGAGAGCTTTGGTCTTACTCTTCAGACTTCAGAGGTCAAAGAATTCGACATTATATCGAAACTTGACGTGAATGCTGTAAGTAAGATTAAACTTTTGTTCACAAGCCAGAGTAAAACAGCTACATATAGGTCTTAATTAACACCGCTGTTGATTCAAAAAGGCTTCTAATTTCACTGTCAACGACGGGACTTGCATGTACATTATAAAATTCTTTCTTAATAATTGTGACGAATTTCGCTCGACAACCATGCCTGCCTAAGGTGGCATAAAAGAGGTCGTGGTTCACGTTGTCAAAGGCTTGGATGAAATCGAGGAAAGCTATGCATACATTTCTTCACGTGCCTCTTGACTTTCCCATAAGCTGTCTAAGTGTAAAAATACCAAAAATATTGCTTCTCCCACTATGATGTCCCGAATGAGATTGTGCGTTAATCACTTCTGCAAGAATTTTTCAATATTCAACAAAATTAGGGAGGGAATCACCCTGTCATTCCCGCATTAACTACCGTTTCCTATTTTGTAAAGTATAGCTATAGTGGGGTCCATAAATTAGCTAGAATATTTTCTTTTGGACGAAAAATGGTAACCATTCTTAAGAAAACGGCTCTAAGTCGGACACCACTACACACATGCACTTCTGCTCAAACTCTACCTGGATCACAACTTTTCCCCAAATTGGTATTTTTGAGCCCTTAATTCAGCTCGCTTGAATCATCCGAGTCATTTATTGGTTGTTGTCAGACATTATCCACGATATCTTGATCTACTTCCGTATGACTATTTCATTGAACTCACTCAGGTGTTCTTCCCAACTATCTTGGATTTCTTCAGGTAATTAGGAGCCCATCATTGAATCTTAAGAGGTGTTAACTGTTTTATTTTGTTTTGTTTTTTAACTGTTATCCTTATTTAACGTGAGTTACAATTCACGATTACTTTTTTCTTGTGAGTATTTCTTTCCTTGTTCAATATTTTTTCTAAAAACATGTTTTTATTGTTCTCGTGCGTTCTTTTTTTCAGTTCTGTTCAGCTTCTTATCTGTAAGCAACTGTTGCATTTCCTTGTCCTGATCGTCAAACCAGTCGTTGAAAACCAAGTTTTTCTTTCTTTCCAAGTGTGTGACAAGTTACCTCCTGAAGGAACACCTTGAAACCTTTCTATTGGACACTGTTCTCAGGCTGTGTCTCATTTAAAAAGCGTTATAGTTTTATTTGCTTTTGTTGTTCATCCTAATGTCGAGACTCTTACATGGGTTTTAAATCCCTTTTCTTTGATTTGACAGACAATCGACATTTGCAAAGAAGCTGCTTTTAACCTGTAAAACAGTCAGCTGCTAAATTGACTTTAGTAACTGTGATATATTGTCTAGCCTCTTTATTGACTACCACATAATCGAGTACATGCCAGTACTTTGTCAATATACGCTGTCGTAAATGCTCTCAAGGCATGTTTCAGTTGAAACATTGTATCTACCATCGATAGTTGAAACTTGGTACAGAAATCTAGTAGCAATAAAGCTTGTTTGAATTCATTTTTCCGTCTACATGTTTTCCAGTCAGAAATAGCCAGGACTTCCAATCTTTCCCAACACAAGCATCGAACTCACTCAAAATTATGGTGTTATCCTTTCTTGCTATGTCTAAGTAATCTTCGATCTTTTTATACAACTGTTCTTTTTCTTCTTGAATTCCTTGCACTGTGGGTGGATGAGCGCCTACAAGTGATAGGTAGGCGCTACTTTTAATTTGAATAACTAGCATCATAAGTCTTTCACTGATTGGATATCAATCCATTCCCTGTGCAACTAGTTTATTTTTATTGCAAAACCTACACCATCTTCTTTCTTTTCGCGACCATTGGCTTCTCTCTGTCACGTTATCTGAACCAGGACGTCTAACTCCACGCTAACGTGCACAGATGTCAATGTCTGCTTTTTTAAGCACTGTACCAAATAATGGTTGTGGCACGTTCAGGTCTTACAGTGTTCGCATTATCATTTGTTGTTCGAACGTCCCATACCCCGAGAATTAAAGGATCATATCTTTGAGTCTCTTTTACTACACTCTACTTTCTCCGCAAATTATTTGCTACTATCACAAGTTGTGGTGGATTAGTAGCACCGTATGCGGCTGTCTGATCTCCAAAACTATTAATTACTGTATCCATGTTAAAAAGATAAAGCTTCATTGGATAATACAAACAAAATTGGTCCTTTTTAGTGTCCCTTAGCCAGAATCTGCCGCAGAACATATCCTTTTCGTTTATGGCAGGGTTGTTGACAAATTGACAAACAGAGCTGCCAGTTAACAGAATCGCTCTCGATATGACAAAGTGGAGCCACCATGGTTTCGCAAAGCCACTATATGCCCATATCTGAGGCCCTGATGACTACTACCATCTCATGTGTAAAGCCATTTCTTAGTCTATCCTAACCCGAAAGCAATGGTAACTAGCAGGTTGCTCCACACTCCCCAGAATTCCAGAACTACCGAAACTGAAGCCATACCACCAAATGCAGTTTTTGGCCTTACGGAGTATGCAAAAATTATTTTAAAAGTGCTATATCAATGAAATACTGATGTTTTCATAGTTGACCCGTTAGGGTACACTTTACAACAATTCAGCAAAAAATTTTACTACAAATGAATTTCTTTTCCAACTCTTCCCATTTTTTCATGTCGGGCCAGAAACACCGACCTACTGTGAAGTAAAACCTTAATCTCTACCTTTACAATGACCTTACATTTGACATAAAATTTACCTGTAAGCCGTCCAGAAGGTTCAACTGAAACGCTCTTGCCCGTAGCAATTGAAATTTTTCTGGATTTATTCTGATAGTTTTCATTTTCTCCGTACTCTGCAGCGTCTTCCACGTCCACTAATAGAAGAGAAGAGCAGGTATAAAAAGAGAGGGCTAAAATAGGATGTAGTCAGAATATGGGTAACGAAACCTAAACAACATAATTTGGCATGTCGTAATTAATAAGTTACAAGTCAATATAGCATTGATTAATTAAACAATCGGTAGCTAATAAAATGATGTAAATTATGGTTGCGATTCATACTACGATTTAAATTAGAATTACATTCTGAATTCTACGAATTAATTTTTAATTTACCCACACTGCGTAATCACAGCACATTTTAACCACAGGAAAGGTCAACAATGCAGCACTTGCTTCCTGGTCTTTACTGAGTAGTAACACTTTAAACTACAATTACATTTAAATCTCCATCCTATATTCGTTTGGCAGGACGTCAAAGAAAAATTTGCTCTTACCTCTATATCTTATGGCATTAGATTGTTCTTAAGTTTCCCCACCAAGACTAGTAGGGAAGCTTTAGTAGGGAAGCTTAATCCAAATGCCATCAGAGGCACTATTCAGAACTAAACAGGCAGTAGCTCCCAAAATGCTGTAATTTACGGTTGCCACTAATTTTTGTTGGGGATTCATACTACGATTTAAATTAGAATTACATTCTGAATGCTGCGAATTAATTTTTAATTTACCCACACTGCGGAATCACAGCACATTTTAACCACATGAAAGGTCAACAATGCGGCACTTGCTTCCTGGTCTTTACTGAGTAGTAACAGCTATTTTGATAAAAACACCCCTCAAACCAATGAAGTTCAAGTATATGGCGCCCTTATTTATATATTTTTATGTGAATATGAAATTCAGCAAAGCCATACCTTCGTTTGATGCCTCTGATCTTCTAAAAGATCTTCCTAAAAAAAAGTTAAACATTGGGAAAATAAGCCGGAAATTTAGGAATTTAGTCTTTCTTAAAAGAAGTTGTTTTGAAAAAAGGGTACTTAAAACGTCAGTCAGATAAAAGTACCAAAGCCCGCAATGTGGGGACCGTTCGTGATTAACCCTCACATATATAAACCTGGCAATTAAAATTTCTCTTTGTATAAGCAATATGTGACTAATAGTTTACAGCCGGTGGAACCTTTCAGTACCTACAAATCGTTTAAGCTGCTGGTCGGATAAGAAAAGAATGTGTTATCTTAATAGTTTGCAACCCAGTCCAATGAACATTGACGTCTTCTTACTTATGTTAGTGCATTAGCATTCAACTAATATTGTTCTTTCTCTGTCAGTGATTTCCTTCAAGAAATTATCTTGATTAGCTATTTTAAACCAGTTTACAACAAGATCTAATATAGGTCATAAGTGTAATGTAACACTGCAATGTAAAAGATAAGGTAAGGAAATTCCACATGCACAGTATAGAGCAAACTTAAACATGTAGAATGAAGTGCACACAGTATCTATAGGAAGAAATCGAGGTTATGGCTTATAAATGTCATATTTTGCTTGAATTTTCATAAATAATTGTTCGCTCAAGAAAATTAAAGAACACTTCACTTTGTATGCTAATATTACGTTAAAGTTTGTCTTTACTGTGGCATTTATGGTGTGATACAGAGTAATGAAGAGAATTGAAAAGGCCATCCATATCAAATCAAATCATACAATCCACTATCACACTGCCAATTTCTTTTACATTTCAACTTAATAACTCGGTAACGATAAATCTCAGGCCAGTGATACGGTATATTATAGTTTGCTACTCTGTAGATACTAGTTGTACCTGCCGTCATTACTTTACTATATTGGCTGTCTATAAATTACTACAAAATTTGACAGAATTAACACATCAGCTTCAAATCACGAACAAAAAATTCTGATTTAAAAAAACATTATCACTCCAGATGTAATGCCTACAAAGAGTGAAATTGAGTCCAAAGACAATATTGCTTTGTAACGTTTTGATATGAAGTGACCCAAATACAACTTAACCTCTCCCAGTAAGCTATTCGTAACTCAAACCTTTACCAGAGCAAACAGATTAATTTTTCGGAATTACAGGAAACAAAGGATATCGTGGTGAAGATATTATAAAGACATTACATACATTACAAAAACATCTTGATCGGAAATCCCAAATTTTCCCCATGGCATCTGATGTCAAACATATCAAATGGACACTTTTTTAGCTAAGCACATAAAGCTGACCCAGCTGGTTTTAACAACTATTTATATGCGTTGTTTTTGTTATTTTTAGCTAAACTTACAGCAACTGGATCATTCAGCAATGTGGATACTCAATAGAAGTACTTCAAAATGATAATACGTGAAGCAGAAAGCTGGGATTATGGTCCAACAAAAAAAAACAACAAAAAGACCCAATTACACCGAACAGTAAGTAACTGAGTACTAACAGTACAATTATTTGATTTGACACTGTAAAAAATTACTATTGTTTGAGCTGGGATGAAAATCTAAAGTTCATTCATATATTCATTCATTCATTCCCTATATGTTCTAAAACAAATCTGGATAATAGACATAAAGGTCCTTGCACGTTAAGTCATAAAGATTCTTAAAAGAAGATTGCTGCCATGCAGATGCTCCATTCTTTTGACAAGATAACGCGCTCAAGGAACTTGGCAAAGAAACAGAAACCTTCTGTCGAAAAAAAAATTATCCCAAACATCCATTTCTATCTATGAATACGATAAAAATCAATGTCCAGTGTTTATATCCGAGAAAAAATATGACGCAGTGATTAAGGTAGGTGATTTTTATCCTATCTCGTACTCGGTAAAAGTTTTTAAACAAATAAACAAGCAATTAGAGTGCTCAGAAGTCTCCTTCCTACCTTTAAAAAAAGAAAATTTTTCATGATTGATTACTACTTTGCAATAACACACAATAGCTACGAGAAGTCTATAGAATTAGCCACAAGGTTTTCCCAACGAATGTACGACCCTTCAGTTTATCTCTAGATTAGAAGACGTAAGGCGGGGAAAACTGTATGTAGTTACTGTACTGCACGAATGGTTGGATTAGATGAATGCTGTTTACATATCGTCAATGTTGTTATACAGTTGGAAACTTGAGCCAAAGATATGGTAAACTTTCGTGCAATGGTTACGTGGACTTGGCTGCTCTCTACTTATTGTCAAAAAAGTGACTGATGACCAAGATATGTAAATTTTACCTTATTTTACCAAAAATATCAAAATGAAATGAACAATTTAGTAAAAAATATGAATAAATCAGAAATTTCCATGTAGTTGTTGTAGAGGTGAAATTCTTTCACCTCTACAATTTTCAACTCTGGCCCTTTTCGCTCCCAAAATTAACAGAACTGTTCCTACGATCTTATCTAAAACTTGTGACAGCCAATATGACAGATAATGCGATTAACCTAAGGATTTGAATTTTTTCAACCAAGAGCTGTCTCGATTGTTCGTCTAGGACTATTTACCAGTAAAGCTGTTACTCGCACATTTCTTACCCTTCCATTCCATTTTTTAATCAAAACAATCTCCTATTCTACCAGAACAATTCTCCTCGCAATACTTAGCCAAGCCAGATTTCGTCGAAGCAATATAGCTTCAAGGTTAGCAGCACACAGTCAGGTCATGTGATAAAGGAAAGCATTTAGAGGCCAAAGAGTTCCGCAATCTAACCGTCGGAGAAGAAAATTACATTCATCGAAAGATTTATCACAATAAGGGGCAACAACTACAAAGGGATGCAAGGAAAGCTCATCGGAACACTTCTGATAACAGTATGAGAAGCCAAATTCCGTCGATGTGGCAAGGTTACAGTGGAGAGGCAAAATTTGGACTTATCCAGTTACAAACATATCTTTGAACTTGATGAAGAACATAAACATGAGATTATGGCACAAGTTTCCAGATGTCACAACACTACTCCATGCAAAGACGTATGGTAGATTGATGGAAAAACAAAACAGCTTCAGGCGTAAGGTATTCTGTAGCGCTTTTATCTGAAAAAATACTGATTTGATTCATCTATTTATCTTTTAGAACAAAGTAATATTTGCTCTTATAAAATGGACTACTAATAACTACTAATAACCTATTTGAACGTCAAGCCTTTAAATTCAAAATAAAGTCCAGATGCGTATATTTTGCAGACATACCGATTTGAAGGTCACAAGACGAAAATTAATGCCATTTTTCTGGCCAGCTTTCAAGAATTGGTCTAAATAAGTTACATCCTAAAGCTTTTCTTCCTCAAATAAAAATGAGATCAATACCTGATGTTATTTTGATTATTTCATCAGCTTTCTTATTCCCTTTAACTAAACAAATTTCGACAATACGAACAATACGATGTCTTAGAGATTTTTATTACTGAAGAGAAGGAAGAAATAAATTTTCAAATTTAATGCAATACCATTTATGGACATTTCTGAGTATGCTTTAAGCATCCAAAGCTGGTTTTCGGAGCTATATTATCCCACTGATCATGCTTTCGATAGATCATATCGTGTAAAAGGCCGGAGCTGGCTTTATAACCAGCATACATGACAAAATAGTTAAATTTAATATTTGTTTGTTTACTAAATAATATTGGTGATGTTATTTTGGATTTCAGTTCACATTTCTTTAAAGAAAAATAGATAGTACATTTGCTATAAGACCATAACTTTCAATGGAAAATCAGCATATAATATTCACAGCCTTCCCCACAGCAGTCACGACAGTTAAAGTTAATTGTAGCATGCAACTACTTGTAACCTTTAGTAATAGAGATTCCATGAAATTTAAACCTTTGATGCCTATTTCTCATTTGCTCTTCAATCAAGTACTTACTGTACGTCCTTTTTGTCTCCATCCACGTTTAGTTGCATAGTAATAAAATTGAATTAAAAATCAAGCGTAATAATATAATAATAATAATAATAATAATAATAATAATAATAATAATAATAATATTAATAATAAAACAAAAATCGTAAACATTTTCTACACAAAGAGACTTGCAGTGTCAAAGAGACAAAGAAGAGTTACGTAAACGTTTCTTTATACATACTTTGAGAAGATTGAGAAGATATCTGCTTTGACCTTCTTCCAGTTGATGACACTGGTACCAGTATTCTCTTTGGAACGGGCTCCGGAGATGATTCTGGTAAAGTTTTAAGGTCACAAACATACACATTAGGAATAAGACACATAAATCCTTTAGTTATTAGGTATGGTGAAAACAAAAAATTTATTTCCTAAACAATTTTGTCTTCATTGTATTTTCAAATTACATACATGAACAAGATTATTGCAATAACATGTTCAACATCAGTAAAGTTCAATATCAAACGGTGACATCTAGAAAACATGAAGTTCAGGTCAAAAGCATAAATTCTCCTTTCCTCTACCTCGAACACCTTCACTATCTATTAAGAAGGCAATAAAAGGACCATTTCTTCTTATTACAGGTTTCGCAAGAACGTGTAGAGTGAAAGGTCACTCTTTTATATACTATCAGTACTGGAGTCGCTGGTCACGTCATTTTAAATAATGAGAGTTCACGGCCATACAAAATGAAAGTAAACAAGCTGTGACATAGCTTTCAGCATCCATGTAGTACCGTTTTACATGAAAGGACGTCTTCGCTTTAAAGAAAAACCTATTATAGACATTGTCAATAATTGGTTTTTCTTTGTTTCACCTTGTTCAAAAAATCGAATATAGACCAAAACGTTTTATGTGCTTTATCCCACGGTAATTGTTTGGATCACAAACAGAAGCTGTGTTAAACCCATAAGAATGAAAATTTATGCCCAAAATTCTGTTGAAGGTCATCTACATTTATTTTAAGTGGCTTAAGTTTCCAATAGCTTGATATTACCTTTAGTCATTAACCGAATATAACACCGAATAATCGCATTAACACAATTTACCAAGAGAAAGGAAATTTTCTTTTACTTCATCAATTAAAATCTAAAATTTACAAATAAATATTTATTTAACAAATTAATAATTTATTAACTACGTATCATGAAAGCAGAAAATTTTACTTTGATGTAATCCTCATTAGAAAAACTTAGAACTGAAATTAACCTTAACACAATAACCATATAATGGACCGATTAGTAAGTTAATACCTGAATAAGAAACTAAATAACGGTTTACCTTCATTTACTACCACCACCTCTGACCCCCTACCAGATTTTCCTTAAAAAAAAGAAAGAAAAACTCCAAAATATATCATTGTTATAAGTGTCCTATGACGTAGTATCATTGCTTATGTTTAGCAGTGTTCGACCAGATATCATTCTAAAATAATATTGAAATCACATTTAAGCTAGTTTCTTTTGAAATGGTAAAAATGCAATACAATCTTAGACAGCAAGGTTCGACTATAACAGAATTAAAAAAAGCTGTGCTTTTGTGCTGTTTACCAGCTGAAAAAGAATTTCAGTGTTTAGCAATCATTCAGGAAGGACACTGATACTGATATATTTACAATGACTTGGCTCCAATGTCTCCAATTGCTAGTTATTGAGGTCCCGAGGCGCAGACGCATTCCAATTGCCACTGATACCGCAGTTCCACCTGGAGAAAGACATGCCTCTGTTTCCATTTGACCACATAAAAAATCCAAAACAAAACAGCATCTAGTATCAGAATGAGAGACTAGCAATGTCTCTTTGGTTAAATGCATTCTATTACCAGAACTTTTTTTTTTTCGGCTGTCCAGTCGACCTTCAGCATGGTCCTTTAAGAGTATATATCGACGCCATGAACTGCAGTCATTATATGGCCAAAGAAAAGCCCTATCTACACTTTGGAAAAAAACTCATAAACTGAACATTTAATGTGTTTAACAAAACTGTTGTTTCAAATGCCTTAGTAAGGTTTCATTTGTACATGAAACTGAATTCAGCTAAGTTATGTTTTTGTGAACTAATTTCACGTACTCTATTGGTTAGTTTGTTGGAGTAGCTTAAGTTAAACGAGTCCTCAGCAAGTAGTTTAGTTTTGGTTTATCAAAACAGGCGTCTTCTCAAAGAATTATCATGACACTGGAACCTGATAAACACAGTAAGCTCTGTGTTTTAATGGATTGAGCTAACATATCATCAAATTACAAAATGATTATTAAATAAGAGCCAAGTAAGAATTTGTTTCACAAAAAAGGTGTAACCAGAACTGAATTTTATTAAAGTGTTAATAATTTTCTAGTTATGACTTGAGAATCGGATTTCACAGTAATTAACTGCGAAACAAATTTCACCATATAGGATACCACGTATCGATTTATGGAGTTAACGCCTCAGTCGTGCCATTAAACACTCACAAGAGCTCCTTACCGTTATCTTCTTCCTCGTATAAATCTTCAACATCAATATAATCGTCCTCATTCTCCTCCATCGCCTCTTGCTGCGGACGGCTGTATACCTGACTTCTACAGAACAAAAGAGATATGTATGCGGTAAACAGCCATAGGCACCGGGGTATGACTTTACAAGTATTTAAATAGTAGGAAGGTGGATTATTTTAATTAGATTTAGTAAATAAGTCATAAATTGGGGTTAACATCAAATAGGATTGATCAGAAACCTCGAAATGAGGTTTACAAAGATCGTTTCAAAAATAACTTCAAACAATTCTAATGAACGCACCAACTACTTGCCTTCACACAGTATTTCAAATTTTTTTAGCTGCCAAAATATTGAAAATCTAATACGATCTCGATCTGTTTAACCATGGGCACGGCACAGAATATGTTAGATGCGTTGTCTATTTTGCATAGTAGCGAAAATGTTCGTAGGTAGGAATAAGAAAAAATAAAAAATATTTCTTAAGCCAAGTTGAAAGATAACAGGTTTAGCAAAATTTTTACGAAGTTAGGTATCTTACTTGCTGCAAAAGTAATTTTATGAAGCGTCATATAGCTGCAAACGCCCAAGATATTCAACAATGGAAATATATAGAACAAAAAACCTAATTTACAAATAAAATATGTGGAAAGGTATTACAGTAGTAACAATGAGTACAAAAATAAAGTGTAGATGAAATTATCATTTAATGACTACAAAATAATAAAATCACATACATATTTCAAACAACTTCCAGCCACTAAAACAAAGACTGTACTTGTAGTGCGTTTACTTACTTGGATCTGGAGAGCAAAGATGGGTGATTAGACAGATCTCTTAACTGAGGAGAATTAAAAATAATTTGATCTTCATAAGTTTCTGGTCTGCTGCTTTTTCTTCTTTCCAACCCATCACAACCATCATCATCATCTTCATAATTTAATTTGATTCTTGATTGCATTAAATGTTGATGTCTATTATAACTAGCATTGCTGATATTTCTCAATCTGGAAGCTCCTTTGCTACTTTGTGGAGTCGATTTCTGTAGCTTTAAAGATTGGCTAAATGAATTTGTAGGTCTTTGTGGCGTTTCCATAAGCCTACATTCTACATTGTCTGCATAAAAATTATCCCTCCGCTCAGGCATCATTGCACTATTTGACCTCGAAAGAGGAAGATTGCTCCTTGTTAACAAGGAACTTCTGTCACCCAAATAGTCTGTAGTGGGCGCTTCTGCTTCTGGGGACTGTGAGATTAGGCCGTCCACAATTTCGGCTGGCTGACTATACATTTCAACGTGTCTGTCGTAGGGTTCCTCTGCATGTTCCCTTCCATTTGGTTCTTCAATGTTGTCAATGTCATATACATCATACTGGCCACTTAATATTTCATCTGGACGAGTTGAACGAATTTTGGGTGATTCTAAATGCAAAAAAGGCCAACAAAGTAATGACTTAAATATTAAAGAAAATGACATGCGCTGACAGATAAAATTCAACGAAAATATATTTAACATGCAACATTTACAACATTCTGGCCAAAAATTTATGTATGACTGTATTTATATCGGCTGATAGTATTGATATACGATGTGGTGAGGTGAATATTAATGCCGGGGGAGAAGAAAAGAATGCACACCCATGGGCAAAATAAAGTATGAAAGAAGATCAAAGGTTTGCCAAATGTAGCATCTCGCAAATTACTCTTTCCCTTGTGTTTAAATATTATTGATGGTAGCAATATTACATCAGCGACAAAAATTGGATACCAGAGAGGTCAATGAGACAAACAAGACAAAATTTCTTGTCGAGGACTCAACAATAAATTAAAATCTGGTATAATTTACACCAATTCATAATGGAATCCCTGAAGTGGAGAAGATAAGAAAGACTAAATTGTCATACACTGAGGAAGCAGCAGAGCCGCAATTAAGTTTTCCACTAAAGGCAAGAGCTCTTTATTCTTGCTCAATGAAGCACTATAACGGGAGAAGATTCTGACAAAATGAATTATCACTAAAAGCCACTGGCAATGCCTCAAGTCATTGAAATGAGCACCAGTAAATTTTTAGTAGAAAGGGTAATCATCAAAACATTATATTACAGACTTCTTTACAATACTACTTCTAGTATTAATAGTGCCATAGTAGACTACCTCTTACAATATTAACTTCAGCTGAGTCAGCTTTGAATAGAGCCCGCCATATGTACCAGTGGTACATTATCATTATTGTCTGCAAAGGGTCAACGTGGCATGGCGGGTAAACGTTAACTAAAATCACGAGTAACAAGTCCGTGTATCTGGTTGGCATTACAGTCACAAAGTAATACAGGCAATGTATTTTTTGTGGGTTGTAAAAGATTTGAACTAGGAACTTAAAAATCTCGTGATCAACTCATTTGCTGTCTTTTTCAAACCAAGACTTTTAGGATCACTATTTCACAGGAACACAAGGTCTTTCAAAATGACGAACTTATACGAAACATATGCATAAAACAAAAATATCATTACATCAGTAAACCACCGGAAACAAAAAAATACAAGATGAACGCTTTTGCTAGAATGTGAAATAAAAAGGATTGACGATAAAACGTAAAAGCTCGAAACGGCCTATACTCAACTAAATATTTAGACTAGTAATGAGACTGTGCCCTTTACCAATAAACTGCAATGCAAATTATTGGTGAAGGGTACAGTACAATGGATCTTTTAATTTTCTGCCAAATTAAATGTCTGAAAAATCTTACTTCGTGTAAATTGGGTTCTTCAACACTCTATATTGCCTTCTCTCGTTTTTGTATATTTATTTACCATCTTTGGTTTGTGTTCTTCTTAATTTTCGTAAACCAGTGACCCTTTAAAAAATTGTGTAATGGTATCTACTCTTACCGGGGTGCCATCTCAAAGAGGTCGGCTGTCACAGTCCTCCACACTTGTTTGTCCAATGCCAGTTTAGGTCACTTATTGATGCTTTTTTTCAGCATATCAGCAATGTTGCCTGACCATGTGGTCCTTTTTCTACCTCTTCCTCGCTTACCCACAACAGTGCTTTCCATTATCATTTTAGTGTTATCTGCTAGCCGCGATGTAATACAGATAACTTCCATAGTACATTATCTAGTCCACATCCACCAGGTATTTTAATTGACTCAGGTCTTATTACAAGGAAACTTCTATTGAGTTGTTAAAAAAATTCTGACCGAAGTAAAGTGACAGAAACTAAGGGTGTCAAAATAATTCATAAAGAGAATTCATTAAACAAAGGCAAAAATGAAAAAACTTACCCAACACAAAGCTTCCTGGGGAATCTAGTTTTTTTAAAAAGAAAGAAATTTTAGGGTCTTAGTGTCATTTAAGCAATGACAATATGAAGAAAAAGGGATCGAAAATTATGACTGAGGTATTAGAATAACAAAATGAAAGGCAATAATGTATTACAATATACTCAATGTACTTTTTCCATTGCAATAAAAATTTCTGCTTAAAGAAAATTGGAGTAAAATCAATTGGTTGGTGTGATCATATGTACAACGCGAGAAAGACCGGAGAGAAAAACCTTCATATACACAAAAATAATCACTTTAGATACATTTTTCGATAACTTTTTTCGACGTTTTCATAATTAATAAAAATTGTCACTTGCTGTATGGGTTAAACCTTTAAAATCTGTGAAGAACGACAGCACCACTTGACAAATAACGTCTATAATAATCTAAGAAACATGTGGATTTTTTTCAACAGATAATAAAAAATTATTGAACCTTTGGTAAGTTGCAAGTATCTTCTTGTCAAATAGTACTTTATTAATGTCGACATTTTTTGTTGATATTTGCTAATCGCTGTGCTAATAGACGGGGCTGCGATTTTTAAGTGTGAGAAAAGCTACAAGTTCATAATCTATTATTATAAATACTGGAAGTACTTATTTTTTAAATAAAACAGCATTTCATGATAGGTTAGAACTTTTTTATTTTCAATATACAGTCAAACGACAGTTCAAACTTCTATAAAAACGGATCCGCTGAACACAATAAAATCAAACAAATGACCCCACTGCCAATTACACTGATGAAATACCTGTGATGTAAAAATCAAGTTAAGGTAAGCTACACTCAACAAAATCAAATCGCTAAAATGGGCAATTAATGTTGACACATAAGTTGCTTTGCAATTGCCTTTGAATCATACTTGGGCAGACGTAAGGGGAATAACGATAAACCACTGGAGAGAGGCAAAAGAGTGGGTGTACAGGGTCCCAGACAAATTTGGAGGCCTTAGAAAACATGCTGGCTGGAAAAAAGCTAAGAACAAGGAAAATGATTGGTATGTCATCTCATCATACATCAAACAAACAAACAAACAAACAAAACGACCTATGGGATAGCATTTTAGCCAAGTCTATGTACAGTACAGAATAAACTCAGGAGAGGACAAGACAGCTTGTATTTATCGTGAGACCGACTTTAACACAATTACAAGCTAATGTATAATCTGCGTGGGTCATTTTGTAATTCTAATAATAATGCTGAACAAAGGAAAATTGACATCACAAGTAAAACACAAGACGCAGTAGTATGAAAACAATCTCATTTAGGTGGTTTTTTAACTTCGTTGCAGAATCAATATGCTACAAGATTACGATGACAAATTATCGCAGTGGAAGTTAGGAATATTCGTCGTACATTAATAAATCAATCTTTAGGTTCAACTGTATATCTACGGTGTTTCTATTTCTTCCTGCTATTCTACTCGCTGCAACATTATGTTAAAATCCACCCACACATTCATTTGTCTGTCAGTCTGTCTATCCATCTATCTATCAATTTATCTATCTATCTATCTATATGCCTGGACCAATGGGCATTTGCAATTAAACGTTTTATATTCACTATAACTCTAGATAATATTAAAAGAATAATATTTTCTTTACCTGCAATATTAAAATATTCTTCAGGGTTTCTCCTACCCCACATCCTTGGCCTGATTACTTTTCCATTTCTTATGAAGAAAGGGAGGCTTTTTATGTAAACAGTTATATAATACTTTAAAAATTTAAAACAAATGTGGCACTCACCAAGAATATATCATAACCCTCTTTACAAGACCAAATAAAATAAAGAAGCAAACAAAACAGAACAAGATTTTCTAAATAAATAAAGAAATATCACAGCATCAATAGCAAGCTGAATGCTATGCTTGCTATATAGAATGTATTTTGGGCGGTAGGGCACCTAATCTGAGAAACTGAGTAGTGGTAAGATTTACTCCTAGTGCACCCCAGCAGGATTACTCCAAACACTAGTTTGACCCTTAAGCAGATAAAATGGAGGTGGGTATATACAGAGGGAAACGGTGGTACTTTGTAAATGTGAACCTTAGATGTTATGTAATGTTAGTTATAACCCTACAAAACTGGGGAAACGTTTTTAACACAATGTCTTAAACTGTACAGAAGCAAAACTTTTGACAAGACCTATCCATTCCATGTTATTCAATTGTCTCTTAGGTTTTGTAAGATGTGGACTTAAATGCTATACTTGATTTAACAGACAAGAAGCAATGGCGTAATACAAAAACTTGAAATACCATTTTGAATAGAACTGCAATTGTTATATGCGATATTGGATTACTCGTGACTTTGGAAAAAATCTGATAAGCTCGGCGCAGTTCCTGTTGATCGTGATATCTGAGTTTATATTGTTCCCTCTGATTCTCGCCTTTTCCTTGTCTTGTTTTAGTTTTCCGTGACTACCAAATGACAAATGACAACTTGAAAATCAAACATACAAGTAGCTGTTATAGGGTATATGGAGGCACATTATTTTTTTGTGTTTGTGACAGGGCTAGGTAGACTCTTCTTAATTAGTTTTGCAGCTGTTCATATATGATTAGCTAATCAATAAAAACAATTGTCAGTTGTAAGTAGTGAAGGTACTATCTGATAAATTTTGAGCCTTTGGCACGCATGATATAGGAATACTCATATTCGGTGAGCAGATTTTCTTCAGTAGATTTTGCTGTAGTTGTGACAGTTATATTGTTTTCAAATACACTAGATTATCTTGTTGTTACAATTTTATTTCCTTCCTAGTATTGGCTGTTTCTAATGTGACACTCAATGTCACTAAAAAATAACGTATCATCGCAAAATAAACTTGAAAGAAAACAGAAATGCTTAAGGCCTTAATATTTAAGGCCACTACTTTCAGGCAAATATTTGTCTTACATTCTGACTAGATGGTTATCGGATCCATGTTTATAAAACCCTACCGGAACCAAAGTTACTGGAATTTTGAAACTAAAATCATGGTGGACGATATGGCCTAACCGGATTTTTATCAGTGTAATGTTTTCGTTAGATGAAGGTTTTGAACAATTTCTTCTTTTTGGTATTTACCATGGTACAAAGTATCCGTTTCATCATAATTAGTATGTAAGTTGATCACAGATTATAGAAGGGAACTGGGAAATGCAAGCTACTGTTTGCCTAAATATAAAATGAGCTCCAGCACCACTTCATTATTTTGTTGTGATATAAACTGTAACGTGAATGTGTACACTTAAGACACATTGGTCGGTGTATTTACTGATTCTTGCGACTGGACGCAAGTTTTACTTGGGATTGTCCTGAACCAACTGTATATTCTTTCTCATCAGTGTCTGTCGAGGATTGTTATATTAAACTATGCCTAACTTTGACATGGTGACAGAGGTGGGGTAAAGATGTGACAAGGGTAAGAATTAACTGTCAGGTGTCAGCATCTCGGTTCACAAATCACAAAGAGTACACAGTATGTTTTACAAGCCGATGGTTGCTCACCATTGTTTGTGAGAAACTCACGTTGTACTTCCATGCAATAACCACAATTTTTTTCTTTAACCATCAGTTGTTTAAAATTTTGATGTCGATATTCTTGCAGGTATACCCTCTATCAACCTCGACTGCCAAGTCATTTTTAAGTTGGAGCCATACTGTACTACATCATCCCCAAACCAAAATTTACCAAAATTCCAGTCCCACTAATTACCAGTAAAGAGATTGCATTAGAACCACATACCAACACCGAAAGCTGTCCAGCTGGCTCAGTTCAAACATCAAACAAGCTGTTAATGGTCGAATTCGCATTACCAACTTATCAAGCGAGGCAATAATACTTAAGAGCAATGAACATTTGGGTCAAGTCCCCGCAATGTTTCAACTATCCACTGAAGTTATTCCAGTGGACATACCTAAAGTCAATGCTACTGAATCTCCACTGGGTAGCCAAAAACCAATTTTCCATGCAAGGATCACGTAAGGATCACCTATATCAACAGAGCTCCATGTGCTCCACACCAAGTACAATAAGATATTTCACTACCACTTTCACGGTAACAATGGTGCTGTTGGATACCTTCAAGCAGTGTAAAACATGGGTCTTGTAAAACATGGAAACCTATCCCAGAGCAAAGGACTGTTACCACAATACTCGCATAACAAGCCAGTTAAACTACAACAAGAATTTGACCACTTGGAACCAATTGGCATTTTCAAACCACCAGATGAGGCATCAGTTATTGCCGAATACATTATACCCATTCTTTATTTATTTAGAGAACTTCAATAGGCCACAGATTGGTCACTGCCTCTACAGAATTTGACATCCACGCAAAACCATAGCTATCGCTAATGACAGATGTCAATTCTACCCTACATCAACTAGCCTGTTGAAAATTCAAAATTCCCAGCGACCTCACACACAATTTTTACCAAATCCTGTAATGTATTTGTTTTACTTACAGTTTTAAACTTTAGCCACCATGATATACCTGTAAATTAATAATCACCTCTATAGAAAGATGATTGACAGGGATCTCTTGAGCTGTACACACCGAGTTACGGATAAAATTTATTTGTGTTTAAATCATTTCGTATTTCCTTTGTCTTTGCTGACTATCGACGAACGTGTATGACGGATTACTTTTCTTTTTGAAAAGTAGTATTGAAAAGCAGTACTTTTAGTATTATGGTATACCTCCACTCACAAAACAGAATGCCTGAAACCTCTAAAGCGTTAAACGTAGACAGCACAGCTAATCTCGCTTGGGTTATAGAAGGCTTGGAAAGGCAGTTTCCAAATATTTCTTCAGGCAAAAATGACTTAGTTAAATCTTCCATTTTACAGTACTTCATTGGATTGAAACACCAGCAAAGGAAGTACACAACACTTTTACTTTCGATGAAGGTGAGGAAATGAAGTTCTACGTTATTATAGACAAATTTGACGAATACTCCAAGGAAAAACTTAACATTTCCTCAACGCAAGGCAAAATGAAGGTTAAAAATTTGATGAATTTTAGAAGCGATTGCGTAAACTAACCAGGATCGTGAATTTGGATCGCTTCGTCATTCTCTAATTAATGACCTAATTATTGTCGGACTTAGAAAAAAAAACCTCTAAGAACTTTAATTAAGAGAAAGTGTCGTTACCTTCGAAAAAGTTCTTGTTAATTGTCGAGCTAGCGAAGTGTCCAAACAACAAACATAATTGATGAAGCAAAAAGACGAAAGGTCAACCTCTTCTCATGGGGCCTCCTCTGTTGACTACGTTAGGAAACCACACAAAAATTCTCCTACTCCACAGAGAGAAATGATAAATAAATGCAAAATTTTGCGCGGGTTACCATCTAAGAGGTTCTTGACCAGCCTACCTAAAGAGTTTGCAACAACTGCCAACGTAAGGGGCACTTTTCAAAACGCTGAAAGAAATTACCAGCAGCCAACAAGTGCAACAACAAGCAAAAATACCGGAAGAAACTGTACGAAGTCAACAAATTGTCACTTCCTCCTCAAATTCTGATGACTTCTTCTTCGGTTCCATCGATCTCAATCTCTCACATTTAGACTGCTTACCAGTAAATGCCATAAAAAATACTGACATGACGATGAATAACCCCAATGACGTCACTGTGACGATGAATAACCCCAGTGACGTCATTGGTCATAGCCAAAGGGAAGTTGACCTTAACGCTAACAGCTCATCAGTAACATACAAGATTGACACTAGTGCTCAAATCAATGTATTACAGTATGTATGACAGTGTATCATTGACTCCTGAAACCACCAAAACTGGCCTCACTGCCCACAATCGCTCTCCAATAAAAGTTGCTGGTAAATGTTTTGCCTTGAAACCTCATAAAGCTAAGACTGCTGCTATTTTGTTTATTGTAACAGAAGAAAGTTCCACTCCTGTTCTTGGTCTACAAACTAATTGTCGATTAAATTTATAGTAAAACGCATAAACACTATCTACTAAAACAATGATTATCTTTTTGAGTTTATGAGTTTAAGGATTGTTTTGGTGAATTAGGTACTCTGGAACAGATCTGTAACCCCAATAATAGATCCATGCTGAAATGTACCAATTCCCTTCTGCCCAAAAGTAGAAAATGGTCTTCAGCTCCTGCAAGATTTGGGTAGAATCACTCCTATTACTGAACCGACTGACTGGGTTACTTTACTTATAGAAAAACTAAATGGCTCACTCCGTGTCTTCTTGTAACCCCAAGAAACCCATAAAATGTCATCACCACAAGTTACCCACAACTGATGAAATCATATAACAGATGGCAGAAGCTATAATTTTACAAAATTAGAAGCATCAAATGTAATTTGGCAAGTACAACTAGATCAAGAAAACTTACAACTTCTCACTTTCAATGCCCGCAATGGTTGCTTCTTATTTCTCTGCATGCCTTATGGTATTATCTCTGCAAGTGATATCTTCCAATCCAGGGTTGCATATATCATGTCTGGTGTTGAAGGAACAGCTAATGCTCATGTTAACATGATTATATGGGGATCATTTCAAGATCAACTCTGTAACTATACTCGTAGGTGTCCATAGGCTATCCATAAAAGTGGCCTTAAACTCTGAAAGGGCAAATGCTAATTTACGGTGACTGAAATTATATTTTAGGCCACATAATCTCTACTCAGGGTGTGACACCAAATTTTAACAAAATTGCTGCTGTTATTGAAATGCCAAATCCAACTAACGTTAAAAAATTACAATTGTTTTTTGGTATCATCACTTATCTTGGAAAAGAGATGCAGCTGCTCCATTACACTTCTTACTTGAAAATGACAGTATCTGGCATTTTGGTGCTCTACAAATTTAAGCTGTTGAAAAGCTAAAAACAATGATTACTTCTGACCCTGTTTTAAATATCTTGATCCTAACCGTGAACACAAATCTCCTCTGACTCATCACAGTTGGAATTGGGTGCTGTACTTGAACAACATGGAAGTTGACATCCAGTTGTTTTTGCATCACGATGTCTTAATCCATCAGAAAGAATCTACTGCCCACTAGAGAGAGAAACCTTACCCTGTGAAAAGTTCTGTGAATATGTCTATGGGCATCACTTCAAAACTGATAATGATCATCAGCCATTGACATTGATTCTGGCAGTGATTGTAGCCTCATAATTGCCAGACCTACTGAATCTCCTTGCAGTGTTATTATTATTATCATCATTATTATCATTTTTATTTTTAATACGGTTTGATACAGTTGTTTACCGGGCCACACCCAGTGACCTAGGGCAAACAAAGGTTTTGAGAGTTTTTACGAACATCAAAAATAGAGGATTATTGCAAAGTTTGTATAAAAAATAAACATATGACCTGTTTGAGAGACTTTTAACATAAGTATTTACATTGAAAGAGTTTTACGTAAAATATGGGCTGTGCTCGTTATCACGATTTTTTGAATTTCTTGAAGTTTGAGATTTCCGGGTATTTTGTCTAAAAAGTTCTGAGTATCTTTTTTAATCATCCCAAGTGCACCCACTATAACTGGCACTGTTGTAGTTTTCATCTTCCACATTCTCTGAATTTCGATTTCCAGGTCCTTATATTTGCTTATCTTCTCAAATTCTTTAATAGCAATGTTTCTGTCAGAAGGAATACTCATATCTATAAGAGTGCAGGTTTTCAATTTGTGATCCTTAATTACAATGTCAGGTCTGTTGGCTTGGATTGTCCTGTCAGTGTTAATCGAGAAGTCCCATAGAATAGTGACGTCCTCAGAGTTAACGACTGGCGAAGGCTTATGTTCATACCAATTTTGATGTACAGGTATCTGGTAATGCTGACATATTCCCCAGTGTAGGTATTGCCCTACTCGATCATGTCGATTCACATACTCGCTAGGGGCCAGTATGGGGCATCCAGAGATCAGGTGGTCTATAGTCTCAACGAATTGGTCACAAAATCTACACTTAGGGTCTGCACCATTGTGTAGTATGTTTGCCTGGTAGTTCCTGGTGAAAAGGCTTTGATCTTGGGCTGCAATAATGAAGCCTTCCGTCTCTGCTTTCAGACTTGAACTTCGGAGCCACTGATGGGTAGCATTTTGATCAACATCAGCATTGCGACTCCGAAGAACATACTGGCCATGCAAAGCCTTCTGGCTCCATTTATCAGCAAGTTGTTGGTTTCCGATTTTCTTTGCCTTTTGTTTGATAGATTTTGCAGCCTTCGTGGCTGGTGTGTTCTCCTCTATAGGCTGTTGAATATCAATATCGAAATCATTAGCAAATTTCCTAGCTTCTTTACAAATTGAATGAAGTCTTTTTCCATTTTCATGGTTAAAAACGAGCTGTAACATCCAGTCATCAGTAGTGTCCAAGTACTTCTCCATGCCTATTGTGGTGGTTTTGTAAGCAAGTTCTAGCTGAATCAGCCCTCTTCCCCCCTCGCGTCTTGGCAAGTACA